>JAGDYQ010000024.1:7549597-7930466 GCA_021962125.1 Bulinus truncatus
GACCGAAATCGGGGAGATAGAGTGGGCCACTGTAGGATTCTTCCGTGACGCCCATCTAAACATCGTAAGTTCAATAGGTTTGTGTCCTGTTGTTGGTTGTTGTTGTTCTGTCGGTGTACCTGTTGGTGTAGTTGTCTTTGTTTCCGTCTGGGTCAAGTTGTTATCCTAGTAGTTGCTGTTGTGGTATTTATATATCTCTCTCTCTGCCTGGGTCAAAACACTATTACTAATCTACATAGGGTAAAGACGATACGCGAGACCACCCGGGAGACCACAGTGCTGCACAGAATCTATTTTCTCAAAAGATTGGCTGCAATACGACGAACGCAGATATTTGTAATTATAGTATTTTTGCCTACGTTTTCCCAGTGCATTCAAGCGACTTCATTATGTTTCATTATAGCGTATGTGGGAGGGGGGGGACTGGGATGTGTAATGCGGTCATGGCGTCACTTTACAGGGTGGTTGTAGCCACTCCGCCACAAGCTCTTCGAACATCAGGGCCGATGCCCCGGCCCCCCTCCTTCATTTCCCAGACAACTCATACTATTTCTAATTATGTCAGGAGGACGGTTGGGTAGGGTGCGGTGTGGAAAACAAATGAGTCCCAAAGACTCAGGACGTTCCTGAAAAGTTATCATTTTGACACAATTACCTCGTGGAAGGCCTGGAAGATGATATTCTTATCAAAAAGAGAATGTTTATTTTAGAAAGAGGCGGCCTTAGCGCTATGCGGGGCCCTAGTCTGTGTGCCATGTGATGGCCCTAGTTTGTGTGCCATGTGATGGGCCTAGTCTGTGTGCCATGTGATGGGCCTAGTCTGTGTGCCATGTGATGGGCCGAGTCTGTGTGCCATGTGATGGGCCTAGTCTGTGTGCCATGTGATGGGCCTAGTCTGTGTGCCATGTGATGGGCCTAGACTGTGTGCCATGTGATGGGCCGAGTCTGTGTGCCATGTGATGGGCCTAGTCTGTGTGCCATGTGATGGGCTTAGTCTGTGTGCCATGTGATGGGCCTAGTCTGTGTGCCATGTGATGGGCTTAGTCTGTGTGCCATGTGATGGGCCGAGTCTGTGTGCCATGTGATGGGCCTAGTCTGTGTGCCATGTGATGGGCTTAGTCTGTGTGCCATGTGATGGGCCGAGTCTGTGTACCATGTGATGGGCTTAGTCTGTGTGCCATGTGATGGGCCCGAGTCTGTGTGCCATGTGATGGGCCTAGTCTGTGTGCCATGTGATGGGCTTAGTCTGTGTGCCATGTGATGGGCTTAGTCTGTGTGCCATGTGATGGGCCCGAGTCTGTGTGTCATGTGATGGGCCTAGTCTGTGTGCCATGTGATGGGCCTAGTCTGTGTGCCATGTGATGGGCTTAGTCTGTGTCCCATGTGATGGGCTTAGTCTGTGTCCCATGTGATGGGCTTAGTCTTTGTGCCATGTATTGGGCCTAGTTTGTGTGCCATGTGATGGGCCTAGTTTGTGTGCCATGTGATGGGTCTGAAACAAACATGTAGTTAGGTCACAAACAAAGAAAAATACTATTCGGGACTCCCCTCGGGCACAGAGCCTAGGGAGGAGAGGGCGGGGGCAGTCGATCCATTCGCCATCCCTTATGGCCGCTTCTTATTTAGAACTTCATGAAACACAGGCCGTGCCTAATTAATTGGCTAGCCTCCCCCGATATCAAATATCCATGGTAAATCGTTCGATTCATCTCTCTTGATGTACATGCACCAATATCTCTTGAACAGTTATTAGGTTTTTGGGGACTTAGGCTGAGACTTTTAGATATAAGCAGGAGGGGGGGGGAGAGGGAGGGGGCTATGTAATATTTCAGTTGGCCCATGCATCAAAAGGCTGTAACATTTGTTTCTAAGATTGTTGGTTGCTGATTTCTCCTTTCCTTCCCTCCCATCTGATGTCAATATCACGTGACACTGCCGGTGGAGTCAGTACGTCACAAATGGACCCAGTGGACGAACGGGGTATGGTCTGGTTTGTGTGGCCGTGCCGCTAGTGCTGACCAGCTTGAAACCATTTCAAGCAGAAACTCGGTCTGTCAGAACAAGTGAAGCGTTGGAACACGCACAATCCCCCCCTACCCCGCTGGGCCAGGCTGTAACCTGGTCTCTCACATGATGTGCAGACGTGAACACAGCCGGTAACTAGTCAATGCACCGTCATACGTTAGGGAGGGCAAAAAAAAAAAAGAAAAGAGGGTGGTAAGACTTGCCCAAAAATGGCCAGACCATCAGGGTGTGTTTACTGCTGAACGGCCAGAATGGCAAGGCAAGGGGTTTTTCCTGCCACTCAGACAGAGGGGAAGGTGTAATGTGCCTGAACCCCCTGCCCGAAATGGCAGGCTGCGCAGGTGTGCTTGAGTGGGACAGAGTGGAAGGGTGTTGTGTGCCGACCACATCAGTCACCACCGCCAGCTGTGATTACTAAGGTCTCGGATAGTCCTCATTGACCACAGTACCACCACCTTCGCAAGAAGGGTTTTTTTTCCTGACTGAGAGAACCCCAATGATCTTTTCCCCGTAGACCATGGTATGTCTCTCAGACTAGAGAACCCCAATGATCTATTCACCATAGACCATGGTATGTCTCTCAGACCAGGATAGCCTGGAGAGAACTCAAAAATCATGCCAATTAATTTTTGAGTTACTCTCCTAATGATCACATTGTTAATAACATCAGATTGCCAGGAAACAAGAAAACTATAATTGTACGTAAAAGGCCATTTCAATTGCATTAATTGTGATAAAATATGTCCTACAAATATGGTTTTACAGTTTTTGATTAAATATGTCCTACTTTTATATGAAAGAAAAATATTGTCCTCAGAGTAAGTTCAATGCGGCTTTAATTGCTAGAGAATTCAATGTACCACGGTATAGGGAAATATTGTCCTCAGAGTAAGTTCAATGTGGCTTTAATTGCTAAAGAATTCAATGTACCACGGTATAGGGAAATATTGTCCTCAGAGTAAGTTCAATGTGGCTTTAATTGCTAAAGAATTCAATGTACCACGGTATAGGGAAATATTGTCCTCAGAGTAAGTTCAATGTGGCTTTAATTGCTAAAGAATTCAATGTACCACGGTATAGGGAAATATTGTCCTCAGAGTAAGTTCAATGTGGCTTTAATTGCTAGAGAATTCAATGTACCACGATATAGGGAAATATTAAAACATTGATATTCGAGCCCTCGATTTGTATCAGAAATCGCCAATATATTACAAGAATATGTGACTTATTCCCCCTTTGTATGAAAACTATGTGTCAAAACCAGCTTTATGTACAAATATTGTGTGACAAAAATGATTATCCCTCCCACTCACCTGTACTGCTTATGTTTTTGTTTTAACACTGTCCTAGTACACCAAAGTCATCTCCGATACCTCTATAATTCTTATTAGCTGATTGATTTTTAAAAAAAAAATTGTATGAAGACTAAAAGGGTTTCAGAGACTCAAAGTATGGATTTTGTTTTTTCTAAAGAAAAGTAAAACGATCCTGTGTCTCTGGGGAATGGGGGTGGGAGGGGAGAGAGTTTAATAAAGATGGGAGAGAAAAAAAAACAACTTTGCTTCGAGCGACAGATATGTTAAGTACTGTTCATTATTTACAATGAAAATCAAGATTATTTTTAACCGCGGTTTATTACCTTGATTAAAACTGACATTTGTGTGTACGGTGAAAGTGATAGTGTTTTTTGATGTTTACACTGACACCGAAAGTAAAATGATTATAAAATTCATCTAAGTCTTACTTGCTACATTCGATTAAAAACATTTCTTTTTATATAGTTAACTTTACCAAGAATGTGACCAAATTAAGTTTTTTTGTGCTCGGCGTGTCACTTTGTCAATCTGAGCATGCGATCTCCACGTTGATTGGCCATTCCGTTCAGTTATCATCGTACTAGGTAGAGATCATCGGTTTACCCCGGAGCCTTACGTGTTGTGAAGACGACTGCCATTAACTCAAGAAATGAGGGCATCAGGTCGCGCGGTGTAGGAGCTCCACTTTCATTCTAAATGTCCCTGGTTCGATCTTCGCTGACAGGAGTCTTGAGAACTTCCCCTATGTACGTTCTTATTTCCCGTGTCTCTCATTTTTTTTTCTGTGCAGACGAAATCACTGAAATTCAGAACATCTGAGCCCGACCACCCCACCTCGGTGTGCAGCAGCAAATGCGGCATGAAGCAATACATGGAGCCCATCCCAGGGGACCCCTGCTGCTGGTACTGTAAGGACTGCTCGGAGTATGAGTACAGGCCAGTGGACACCAGGTAATAAAAAAAAAAAGCTTTTGAGTTGAATTCCTAGTTTGTATCGAAAGTAGATGTTTGGTGGGTGGGTGGGGGGGGGGGTAATTGGGGGTCCCAAGTAGTCAGCAATTGCATGAGGCCCAGGTTTTTGTTGGCTGCACAGTTGCTGTTGTTTTTTTTTTTTTTTGTTTTTTGTAGCTGTTTCGTTTGCTTGTTTGTTTGTTTTTTGTTGTTCAACTTGGTCCGTTATTCTTACCAGACAGTCACTGTTAATGTGTTTAAAGCAGCTCTTAGTACATAATACACGTCCCTCCCCACCCCACCCCATCCCACATCTGAATTTTTTATAGGTCAGGGCAATAAAATCGGTTTTTTTACGGAAGATTTGTTTTTAAGAGCTCCTTCCTATCCATTTTTTTTCCTTGGTATTAACCAGATAAACCTTCATTATAATCAAGACCCTGCTGCATCTGCAAGTAAATTTATTATCGGGGAATCCCGATGCCACCGCGCCCCCCCCAACACACACGCGCGCGCGCGCTATGGCAAACGTTATTTAAATATGGATGAAAACAAAAGCCAACCAATGAATGATGTTAGTTTGATCAGGTTGTGAACTTGTCTCGTTGGTGAACTTGTCTCGTTGGTGAACTTATTTGGTTTGTTTTAATTTTATTCCCATATCTTTCCTTTCTTCTCTATTTATATATGAATTATTATGGTTTTTGACGTCGTCAAAACGTTGTTAAAACCTTCTAAAATATCACACCAGAAATGAAAAGTCATTGCCGAGATAATCACATCATCTGAACTCAATATTTCATACCGACATGTATACATTTTAGTGTGTTTGTGTGTATACGTGTGAATGTTGGTTTAAAAAAAATCGTTATTGTTTCTCTCCTCGGGTCGTGTTTTAATTAGCATAACAACACGGGGGGGGGGGGGGGTCTCGCGTTACGTCCCTGATGATTAAATTCTGTGTCAACATCACGTGACTACGGCCTTGGCTTCAGCTGGTGAACGGCAGGCGTTTAGAAGAAGAAAAAAAAATGTTGAGAAAAAAAATTATTCAAAATCCCAAATGACTCATTTTATCAGCTGTAGGCAAGAAGCTGATTCAGTCATCTTAAACCAGCTGTTCTCAACCTTTTTGCGCGACTGTACCCCCGAAGGGTGTGAAAATATGTCCGCGGATACCCCTCATTGTTCAGCAAACCGGCGACCTTCTTCAAACTCATTGGTTGTGTTAAACGAAAATTATATCTCGCTGCGTGCCCCCTGCATTGCCTTTCCCCCGTGCCCCCTTGGGGTATGCGTGTCACGTGTTAAGAACCGCGCACTTAAATATCTGTTAATACTAGTACTTCATGTTTTTCCTGGACCCTAGTGCAGTAAGTTAATCCAGTTTACCTTAAATCGGTACGTTTAATTAGTATACCTTTATGCGATTATTTCAGTTAGTTATCTTTGAAGCAAGACGCTCAGTTGGTAGCGTGATAATCAATAGTTGTCGATTAGGCATGATACTTAAAATTGGCCGATTAGGCATGATACTCAAAAGTTGCCGATTAGGCATGATACTCAAAAGTGGCCGATTAGGCATGATACTCAAAAGTTGCCGATTAGGCATGATACTCAAAAGTTGTCGATTAGGCATGAAGCGTTAAAAGATTATCGTAAGCCTAGTAATACATCCATGGATCGTTAGGCATGTGGCAGGCTTGACGTCCAGCGGGTGCTGCCCCCACAAGGGATATAATCTTTTGTTACCACCGAGTGCCTATGTAGACACTTTCGTTTAGGATCTGTATGGCTTCTCTGCTGGATGAGACCTTTAAATTTCACTAAAACAGTTGATCTCATTGGTCGGTCTGCATATATCTTACTATCACTGACTCACTGTTTACTTTAAATCCAAAATCATAAATGAAGTCAATAGACGCCATTGCCTGCTGTTAAGGTTTGTTTTGTTTCCCCTCCCCTCCCCCCCCCCCCCCACTGCCGTCAAGGTGTCTGTAATTCAATACCTCCTAACAGCACACTCAACACGCCACGAAGTAAATCAAATAAAAGGAGAAAAATAAAAATGTGTTGGTTTAAAATTAAATTTCACGGGATCTAGCAATCAGAGAAAATAAAACAAAAAGTTGGATTGGAAGACTTAGCAAAGGTAAAAAAAAAACACTTTGAAAGAAACTATAAAACTTCACGTTCTGACCTCCTGCGTGTTGAGAAACTTAACTACAGGATGATTGAGAGAATGGCCAAGTACCAGGCATAAGCTTCTAACATGGAAGTTGATTTTCATTTAGTTTTTTTTTCATTCTTGTTTTTTTTTGTTCGATTTTTTAATTTGAGATCAGCCTTCATCTCTGGAGACAAATGCACAAAGGTCACCAGTTCAGCAACGACTCCGAGTTGAACTCAATTTTCCCCGCACTGAACAAACCTGGCCCTGGGTTCAGGCAGGAAATGACGGCACACACACACACAAAAATAATAACCTTGACTTTCAATTTCAGTTCAAAACCCTAAGAATTTGTCCTACATCTCGCCCTGCCTCCGATATACTGTCTATGGCCTGTCGCGTTTAGTTGTTTAGTGAGACCTGACTTGGTCGTGATCTTTTAGAACAAAAAAACTTAAACCAGTTTTTTTTTTTAAAACAAGCTCTTTTTTTGAAGTGGGGAGTCTATTCCAACAATGATGGCCTTAGTTAACCACAACATATAAATCTTTCAGAACAATCACTGCTGTTTTTTATAAGTCCTCTAATTACTGTCTACAAAATGAAAAGCAACGCAGCAAAAAATAGCGCCCTGGAGCAGTGGATCATTAGCACATAAATATTGGTATAAAAAGCGGTGAGGATGAACACAAGGTTTTTAGACCATTTTAGGACATAATTATTAACTATAAGTAGCATTCGTATTACCAAAGAGGACTTCTGGCCAGTTTTACCTGAGTTCACCATCATTTGTCCCTGGACAAGTTTTGTCGCTGTGGGGGACTTTCAGAGACATGTCGTTTGGGGAAAGGTGGTAGGGGGGTTTCAGGAATATAGTTGTGGAAAGGTCTCTCCATTCTTCACATTGTCACGTAACTTCAAGTAGAGTCGCTACATTATGACCTATCCATTCATTAATGTTTCCAATCCGATTCTTTCTAGGTCAGCCTCTCTTTCGCGCTCTTTCAAAAGTACCTTGAATTATTGTGTTGTTCAAGGCAATGTGGCTTGATTTATACCGGAACCAAGTCAAATTTCGCCTTTTGTTTTCGAATTTCACCTTTTTCTACTGTAGCCAGGGGAGGGGAGCTCACCAGGCTACTAATAATTTATATGGCAAAGATATTCGTCTAGGGCTCATGAGATTTGAATTTGAAAAAAAAACAAAACGTATTCGGAGCTCAAAGTTCTAAAATTCGACCGAGTTCCAAGAACCGATTAAGCTCGGATTATGATGAACGACTGTTTTAAATATTTGACAAACTCAGCAATAAAAAAAATCTTTTTGAAGTCAAATGATGTTGAGCCCGATTATATTTCAACCCAGCTTTACAGTAGAACGATAGTTGGTTTACAGCGATGGAGTTTGATTCTTCTGATGAAGAACATGATACTTCTTTTACAGTGGTTGTTTTTGTTTTCTAGGTTTATGGGACATCTATAAATAACTTTAGTGTACGGCCACAAGACCAACGAGTCTTTAGTTATATTGAGAGATGAGATAAAAAAATCTTTTAATAATAGCGTGATTTTTTTTTCTCGATAAAGCTGAACTGACTTGTGATCTCTGATATGGTTATTTACATAATCTATGGCTGTGTGAATGTTTATGTGTGTGCGTTCGTTTTCGTTAAATAACCTCATTTGCCTCAAATAAAGTGTTTAGCAGCCAATGGTTTATTTAAGCGTGGCGGTTAGGGGGGAACTGTCCTCCCCTGATGACATGTACATTATGTACATTACAGCAAATTAGCATTTCTTTAGTACATTTCGGCGCTGAATTTTGAGAGCCATTTTCAGTGTCCACCTTAGCGCTAATACACTGTAATAAGCCCTGCTAAATCTAAATACTTGACTTTTTTTTTGTATTTACATTTTTAACATCGTTCAATGGCCGTTTCCATTCATCTCCAGGTGCGAGGAGTGCCCCATGGGCCACCGCCCCCACGAGAACATGACGGAGTGCATTGAGATCCCGCCCATCTACATCCGCTACACGGACGCCATTGCCCTCGCGGCCATGGCCTTCGCGTCCATCGGCATCCTGGCCACTTCGGCCACCGCCGTCGTCTTCCTGAGGCACGGCGACACCCCCGTGGTGAAGGCGTCCGGGAGGGAGCTCAGCTTCGTCCTTCTGCTCGGCATCTTCCTCTGCTACGTCATGACCTTCCTCCTGGTCTCCAAGCCCACGAAGTACGTCTGCGGCTCCCAGACCATTGGCATAGGCTTCTGCTTCTCCGTCTGCTATTCCGCCATTTTGACGAAAACGAACCGTATATCCAGGATATTCCGCGCCGGCAAGCGAACGGTCAAGCGCCCCAAGTTCATCAGCCCGGAGTCCCAGCTCGTGATATGCGCGAGCCTGGTGGCCTGCCAGATCATCGTCAGCCTCATCTGGCTGCTCACCAGCCCGCCCAAGGCCATGTCCTTCTACGCCAAGAGGGACGACCACCAGCTGGTCTGCGAGGCCGCCATCGGCTTCGCGTACATGATCGGCTTCTCCTACCCGATCTTCCTCGTGCTGGTGTGCACGGTGTACGCGGTGATCACGAGGAAGATCCCGGAGGCGTTCAACGAGTCCAAGTACATCGGCTTCACCATGTACACCACGTGCATCATCTGGGCCGCGTTCGTGGTCATTTACCTGAGTACTTCCCACAACATCCAGGTCAGGATCGTCACCATGTGCTTCTCCATCAGCATGAGCGCCACCGTGGCGCTCATATGCATGTTCACCCCCAAGCTGTACATCATCCTGTTCCGGCCCGAGAGGAACGTGCGGAAGAGCATGATGGGCAAGAACGTGAACGTGAAACTGAACAACTGCTCGCCTGGGGGCAGGATAGACTCCGGGACGCAGAGTGACGGTGAGTACCAAGGTAAATGTCCACGTTTGTAATTACTTCACCTTTTTATTTTACATTTTGAAAGTAAATATTATGTGTATATCTATATATATATATATATATATATATAGATATACACATATATATATATATATAACTCATTCAATACACTTGTATATTTGTAAGTATATGCAGTGACCTCACCACCATCTATCATATATCACAACATATTTCACATCAAATCTGTTATACTATGACATTGTTAAAATCTATTGACGTTGTCGACGGATGGTCAAGCAGGTGTAAATAGTTGGACTCTATGGAATCCATGGTTCGATGTCCGGTGAGAACCAAAGGAATCCCTCGGGTAATGGTAAACGTTTCCTCTGTGTCTCCCCGTGATGCCTTCGTGGCCATTATAAGGTTTAATGGGGGATGAAAGAATGGCACTACAACAACCATCGTTACAGAGACACAAACCATCGTTACAGAGACACAAACCATCGTTACAGAGACACATATCATCCTTACAGAGATAATTATCACCCTTACAGAGACACATATCCTTACAGAGACACATATCCTTACAGAGACACATATCCTTATAGAGACACAAACCATCCTTACAGACACACATATCATCCTTACAGAGACAATTATCACCCTTACAGAGACACATATCATCCTTACAGAGACAATTATCACCCTTACAGGGACACAGTTCATCCTTACAGAGACAATTATCACCCTTACAGAGACACATATCATCCTTACAGACACACAAGTATCATCCTTACAGACACAAGTATCATCCTTACAGAGACTTGACAGATGGAATTGTCGTTTGTTATGTTTTTTTTTCTTTCATCTGTAAATTAAATTCAATGTTTATATTAGGCTGAAGGGTTTGTTGACAGGTATTTTTTTTTCTTTGCACCGGCTCCATCACTCACCTTTGCACCGGCTCCATCACTCACCTTTGCACCGTCTAACCCTCACTGCCGTAGTTCAATCGTGACACTAGTCCCAACTGAATCACGTGACTGTTTATTTTCGACCGAGTCATTGTCTCACATGTGACATATAAATTGATTCAGTTTTAGAAGTTTTCATGTTAATGAGGGGGATGTTTGATTTTTGTTTAATTTTAAAAAGAAAAAAAAATAGAAACCGGCTAGAAGAATGAGGACAAAATATGTCATCAACGTGAAATATTCCCCACGATTGTTTTGTTTGTTTTGTATTTAGACTTGCGACTGTGTTGAACAGAAAGCGAACTCTATACAAGTGAACTTCATATGCACTTTAACTATGATCATTTTTGTTTCTCCCTTTTAGTTTGTGAATCGGGGGTGGGGGGGGGGGGGGGAGAGAGAGAGAGAGAGAGATAAACATGTCTTAGGGAATGCTCTAGAGCAGTGGTTGCCAACCTCTTTCTTGCCACGGACCGGTCAGCGTTTGATAATTTCACCGCGGCCCGCTGGAATGGAAAAGAGGGGGAGGGGGTCGTTGATTATTTCTCGTCCATTGGAAGTCGCACAATCCCGAGAGAAATAAACCACGGTAAATAAAAAGGAAAATATTTGAATGTTTTATGGGTGGCCCATTACCATTCGATCCACGGACCGGTACCGGCGCTGGGGTAGGGTGGACCACTTCTCAAGAACAGTGATTCTCAAACCTTTACGCTTCCCGACCCACAATGACAACAGTTTTTTGGTCTCGCGACCCACAATGACAACAGTTTTTGGTCTCGCGACCCACAACGACAACAGTTTTTTGGTCTCGCGACCCACAATGACAAGTTTTTTGGTCTCGCGACCCACAATGACAACAGTTTTTTGGTCTCGCGACCCACAATGACAACAGTTTTTTGGTCTCGCGACCCACAATGACAACAGTTTTTTGGTCTCGCTAACCCACTCTCGAAGAAATACTGCGACGAAAGAAAAGAGAATAAAAATCTTCATTGGTTGTATTTGAAGATTTCACATTTAGTTTTGTGGGGAAACAGAGAGAGAGAGAGAGAGGGAGAGAAAGTTGTCAGTAGGCAACCTGTACGTTCTCTCTATCCTTTCATTATAATCTTTAAGTTTGGTGCGGCTCACATGGCAGTGGGGTAAGCGACACGCGCTTTGAGGAACACTGCTTCAGATAAATGGTGAAGCCAGTTGAAAGTTCGAGAGGAAGAATTCAGATGAGCCTAATGCGGTGGTCCTCAGTGTGTGTTTGTCGCAACCCACCAAGATGCTTTCAAGTGGTTTGCCTATAGTTTTAATTAGCACCTAACCAATAATATATATATATATATATATATATATATATATACACGATTAATGTTGGCATTGCTTTCTTTAATTATTATTAGTTTAATAACTACTGGCTCAATGTGAATGTCAGCCATCTTAGGCGCTTTAAAGCACAGGAACATGTACAGGGATGTTATAACTGTTGGAATACTCTATATGTTTGGGGCCTAACCTTGGCTGGTTTCGATAGCCGAAATACTAACAACAACGTAGACAAACTCACAAATCCCTTATCTCATTCTTCGTACGGTTTTTGACATCTTACTAAAGCATAACAAAACATATGCGTTGATTGTAAGAGTCCAGTGCGTAGTTGAGCAACGTTGCTGGAGTCATTTAACTGTTGTGTAAACCTGATGTGTGTGACCAAAAAAATATTGTTATTAAGGCGTTCATTCTTTTTTTCTACGTTCCACGTCCTCCTTTAGATATTGTGACTAGTTGTGGCTTTCAGTGGGGAATTCCGAGACATAACCCGAAGTTTTTTTTTGTTCAGCCATTCATATGCCTTAGGCTGTGAAGAAGATTTGAAAGCAAATTGTAATCTGGTTTTTACGATCCGTCTCCGTGAACATAATTTCTTTTTTTTTCGAAATTTTATTTTGAATAACAATCAACTGTGAGGTCTGTGGGTATTGTTGTTTGTCAACGAGTGTCACCCCTGCTCGAGTCTGAGGAACATTGGAGTCTGAGGACCATTGGAGTCTGAGGACCATTGGAGTCTGTGGTTTTTACACATTGAATCAATGACTGATTCTTAGTGAACGGTACTTTTGACTTTACACCGGCTATTATACATCATACTAAATTTTTATTGACACTATTGAGGTCACTTATGACCACTAAATGACCATGAGACTGCCATGCCTTGCATTGTACAATCGCCCAGTCAGTTGTTTGTTTTTACTCCTCACGTGCATATGCAAGTCAAGTTGACTAGGGTCAAGCTGTCCTTCTGACCAGATATTGCTTATGGTCACTAAAATAAGATCACGTCATGTTACTGTCCATAAATAGCACAGTAGTTCGCGACTATTGACGCCAGGTCAGCTGGAGTTTTTGTGTTTTGAAGAAGAAACCGGTGGCTTGACGCAGTAAATCTGGAGAGAGATATGACGTGACCCGATACATCTTCCAATAATCTTGGGATCAGTTCTGGCGTCCTGTCAGATACAGTTTGTCTTGCCTGGTTATATGCAGGCTGCAATTGTGTCCATACAGTTTTTTCTTTGAAGCCATTATTTTGTTCCGTATTTACCATGTCGCTTACAGCCACATTTAGTTGTTCGCTAAGTAGATTTACTCAGAAAGACTGAATATATAGTCGGTCTTAGCCGAACGCCGAGCAGTAGGAAGAAAGTTATTTGCTGGTACTATGGCAAGTGTCATTGCAAGGCACAGGGCAAGCTTTAAATACTGGGTCAACGAAAATAAGCTCGAGCGCCGAGCCCCTTGAGCGCGAGGCCTGTGATGGTTAAAGGACTCTACTGGCCTGAGCTTCGAACTTTGAGGTATGAGCGAGAGTGAAAACATTGCCCTAGAACACCTTCCACCCACCCCAACCCCTAAAAAACAGTTATCCTTTATAAAAACGGTCCGTGCAAGCAACGGCACGTTTGAATAATCAGGATTGTAATAACAGGAATGGCGTTAGGTCTCTGTCGCCCAAGGGACCAAAAGTAATAAGTAAGTAAATGGGCACCTATTAAAGTAATACTCATCCCAAATACTCTGTTTTATCTTCTACGTCTCTCTTTCCCAAGGCCGCAGTTAGATAAAACCAGCTCCTGAGGATGAGGGGAGATAAATCAATTCTCACAACAAGTAGAGTTTTTTTTTGTTTTTATTCTCTCTCTCCCACGTCTGAGGGTCCAGCCAGCTAATCAATGGCTCGCTAAATAGCCGCTTACGGAGTTTTTAAAAAAAAATGGCCTGGGCTTGAGCAACAATTGTCTCCCCCCCCTCCCTCCATTTCTTTAATTATGTCTTCCGTCCTCTCCGCCCATTCACACACACACACACAAACACACATCCCTCCATCAGGGAAGTTAAGTGTAACTGGCTGACCCACCTCACTGACCCAAAACATCGCCCAGCCTGAAGTCTCAGAATGTTGAAAGGAGGGTCGGGGAGGAGTGGTTTATAATCCGTCGCCCGCGGTATATAGCTGTCTGTTTAATCAGACGGATTGTCCTCAAAGATTGAGGTTTACAGTTTAAATCAACTTAGATCTGTGTTGTTGCTGTTATTGTTGTTGTTTTTTTTTTTTTTTATTATTTTTTTACTACAGTGTAATAATTTTGTTTTTAGGAATTGTAATTAGAAGCTGTAGAGAGGTGGGCGGGGTACAAACTGCGCACTTGACTGTTTTTTTTTTTGCCGTCATCCGGGTGGTATGTCCGTTGACATTGTGGGTGTGCGTTTGTAATTATGACTTGTGGGTCATCAACCGCTTCTTATTGCACTGACTCCTCTTGTACTTTCTGGGAGTAATCGTATATTATGATATATATATATATATATATATATATATATATATGCTACCAGTAGACTAACTCTATATTTATACTGATGCTACCAATATACGGATGCTAACAATAGATAGACAGACTGATGCCACCAATAGACAGACTGACGCTACCATAAGATAGACAGACTCTTGCTACCAACAGACAGACTGATGCTACCAATAGAAAGAATGTAGCTACCATTTAGTGAATATTAATTCATATAAAACGCAAGCCTTACTCACTGATAATGATCACTTCTACTCCATCCCTCTCTCTCTCTCTCTCACACACACACACGCACACTTTCTGTGTCTCTGTTACCCTTCTCCCTTTATCATAAACTCCCCCCCCTTTCTTTCTCTCTCTTTAAATCTCTTTCTGTCTCCTTTTTCTCCCCCCCCCTCTCTCTCTCTCTCTCTCTCTCTCCTAGTATAACTATATTTATAAACACACACACAAAAAGACACATACGCAAGCTGTACATGTATTCTGTCAAAATTTCTTACACTTTGTTCACCGCTCTGTGTTTTGTTTATCAAGTGACCCATTGGCCACTTTGTTCTTGGGTCATGCTGTTATATATATATATATATATATATATATATATATATATATATATACTAGCTAATAGCTATTAAGCCCGACGTTGTCCGGGAAATCTAGGTGTCGGTGACAATCCTTCCTAATCAATTTAACCGCTGCATTTTTACATACGATTAAATAGGTTATATTCACTTAGGTAAAGGTATGGGTGCTAATTTATGCCACCTACCTAATGTGCAGAAATGACCTACATTTCATGCACACATCATTGAGACCTTGATTGGTACCAAGAGATGAAGTTTTGTGATAAAAAGAATTTTTTTTTTTAAATAAATTCTCACGACATTTTGGTAAACAAAGTCATGTGACGGGGTGATCTATGGATGGACTAGCGATACATTCAGGTTCTTGTTTTGTTCTTTAATACATGCTCCATTTTTTTTAAGCGAAGACGTTTAAACTTTTTTATTTAAATTTGCTCATTTCTGCTACAGTTGGTGGCGTTTGTATCGATATGAAAGGCGCTGAATTTTTTTTTTAAAGTAAGGTGCCTTGGTCCGAGGAGCTCTCCCACCCTTCCCACCCCCCATCCGCTCCTTATTCGACATTCGGTTGTGTAATAAATATACTGACTCTGTGATGTGTAATAAATATACTGACTCTGTGATGTGTAATAAATATACTGACTTTGTGATGTGTAATAAATATACTGACTCTGTGATGTGTAATAAATATACTGACTCTGTGATGTGTAATAAATATACTGACTCTGTGATGTGTAATAAATATACTGACTCTGTGATGTGTAATAAATATACTGACTCTGTGATGTGTAATAAATATACTGACTCTGTGATGTGTAATAAATATACTGACTCTGTGATGTGTAATAAATATACTGACTCTGTGATGTGTAATAAATATACTGACTCTGTGATGTGTAATAAATATACTGACTCTGTGATGTGTAATAAATATACTGACTCTGTGATGTGTAATAAATATACTGACTCTGTGATGTGTAATAAATATACTGACTCTGTGATGTGTAATAAATATACTGACTCTGTGATGTGTAATAAATATACTGACTCTGTGATGTGTAATAAATATACTGACTCTGTGATGTGTAATAAATATACTGACTCTGTGATGTGTAATAAATATACTGACTCTGTGATGTGTAATAAATATACTGACTCTGTGATGTGTAATAAATATACTGACTCTGTGATGTGTAATAAATATACTGACTCTGTGATGTGTAATAAATATACTGACTCTGTGATGTGTAATAAATATACTGACTCTGTGATTTGGATGAAGTGAAAAAAAATCCAGTTGTTGTTGTTGTTTTTAAATAAACCCCAGTGGTTCTAGAGTTGTGCAGTTATATAGATACAAAGAATGAGTAGTTTGGGGAAGGGGTGGGGGGGGGGTTAAAGTATCAAAAATATTTCTTTTTCTTACGGTATATTCGGACCTATGGGGAATAGCTCTACACACTCACGCATACACCTTCCCGGAAAATTAATGACTGGTGCTTTCTAATAGAACAGTGTTTCTCAAACTTTCGACATCTTCATCCCTTATTAATTTTCGTAATGCTGTGTACCGCTAGTAAAAAAAACAAACGTGTTCATTGTTTCTGCAGTCATGGGTTTCCTCTCATATCACTGCTTCCACAGAGATGGTTTCCTCTCATATCACTGCTTCCACAGAGATGGTTTCCTCTCATATCACTGCTTCCACAGAGATGGTTTCCTCTCATATCACTGCTTCCACAGAGATGGTTTCCTCTCATTTCATTGTTTCTGCAGTCATCGGTTTCCTCTCATATCATGGTTTCTGCTTACATGTACATGTTCTCAGCCCAGCGCGTACCACCTCCAAACTCTTCGCGTAACTCCCTCTTGGGTTCGCGTACAACACTTTGGGAAACACTGTATTAGAATAACTAATCGTAAGCTCTCCACATCGGGAACAATGGGGAGGAAAAGGGCGGATCAAGGTGTGCAGGGTAATTTAAAGCTGGCAGCTGCGAGAGGGGGGGGGGGATCTGTATTAAAAAAAACTCAAAACAAAAGTGTAATGGATTCACAGAGAGAAGTAGTACGACGGATGAGACAGTGGAGTAAGAAACAATATTGAGTGATATTGACGTAACATTTTTGTTTTTGGTTTTACACATGGAAATTATGTAATGATACGGGCCAATTTAGTGAAATCTCGTATAGGAAACACTCAAGCCTGACCCATTAAGACAAGAATTTCGCAGCTTTAGTTATTCATGTGGTGATTCGGTTCCTTGTGTTGTGTCGCACGCACTTCAAATATGCGCACTAACTACACGGCTCTTTGTTTAATAGCTGAAGACATGCTCGCTGTCTAATGACGCGTTCAAATTTATTTATTTTTTAGAGCATTTTCGAAAAAAAAATGCTCTATTGTCCCCGTTTTGTCTGTCTGTCTGTCATCACCCTAGATCTCAACAACCATAAGTCCTAGACCCATGATGTATATATCATTTTGTACGTCTTGGCCTGCCAAGAAATGACTTTTTTCCATTTCGCGATCTGACCTCTCAGGGCCGTAAAAGGGGTCTTATAAAGTACCGTTTTTACTATATAAGCTATATTAATAATGGAGCGCCCTATATCTCAGCAACCATAAGTCCTAGACCCATGATGTATATATCATTTTGTAGGTCTTGGTCTGCCAAGTGTACATCAAAAGTCTATTTTGCGATAGGACCTCTCAGGACCGGGCTTCAGGGCTCCTAAGGGGCTTATATATTATATATAGCTAAACAAAGGGGCGAAATCATTATTTATTTTTGTAACAGTTATTCAACATGACTTACTTCCCTTACTTTTTATAAAACTCATAATCAATGACAACTTTGCAGCACAGCTCAATCAACCAAAAGTCATCATTTGTTGGGACTTCAATCAAGATTTCAAAGAGCCCGTGGCAGAAATTGAAAATTTCTCCGAAACAAACTTCAACATTCAACTACTTTCACCAAGATTGGCAACAACAATTTATCAAACAACAATTGACGGAGTTTTCGGACGATTAAATGACTACAATTTAGAATGTTTCAATTATGAGTCATATTTCAGTGACCACAAACCACTTGTAGTTAGATTTAAGAGAAAATAATTTTGTTTTCAAATATAAAGAAACGTCTTTTTAATATCTTTTTTCAGATATATGCATTACACAATTGAATTTATAAACATTTACAAAATTTACAAATATTTACTGAAAGATAGCATACGTACTGATACATAATACGAAAATGCTCTAACACGTCCTGTGTCCAGAATGGAACAGGCTTAGATTGCTTGTTGCAATAGTATTCATACTGAAATCAGGGAGGATACATTTACTCTTTATAGAAGTAAAAAATCCTGAAAGATTATTATACATCATCAAACATTGATTGGTTGATTGACCGACCGTCTTGTTGAATAATTATTTATTGATACATGCGCATTGATCTTTATTTAACCAATATTGTTTTTTTTTTTTTATTTCCCTGTTTGTAAAAATGTTGGTGGGACTTTATGTCCCACCTGGTAGTGGCAGTTAAAGAAATGAGCTGTGGTAAGTGGAGGGGGGAGAGATAATGTATAAGACCTGCAGTGACCCGATTTTTGTGTTATTATATTAAAATGAGATGAGTCACAGAACGTATTGTAAAGACATTAACCTTAGCCCATCTCTGTTTACTGTCTATAAGACTAGTGCAGTTATGTTATTGCGAAGAAACAAAAAATAACGGAAGGGTAAAAACAAAATCTCATTTTTTTTTTCGAAATTGAGCGTAACTAGAGAAATTTCATGTGCAGCAGCTTCCGCCTCCGCAATGCCACCATGTCTGTTCATATGGCCATGATGCTACAGAAAGGGGAAATAATTCGCAATACATTTTAGTTCTACGTCCCTTTGACAATTACATGTCTCCCTTTCCCATAAATCACTCTAATTTTTTTTATTCTTTTGTTTGTGCTATTGTCTTCCTTATTGGTTCTGCCTTTTAGATCTACATTAGCGCTTAATTGATAGATGGCATTGGAGCCGTTGTGGAAACGGGAATCAGTTACAGTTTGAAAAAACCGACGGCTGGACGTAAGCGTTAATGCAGCAGTGATGAAAGGCGACACGTTAACTCCAGGTTGTGTCGCAGGAGATGGGGAGAGCTCGAGATATCTGATAAAGGTTTTTTCTCCTTGAACAAACTGCTGTTGACTAAAAGAACTTGAGGACTTTTTATTGAATGGTCCAATCAGAATATCGAAATGTCGAACCATGAGCTGAAGAAAAAGTAAGAGATAAAGAGAGGGAAAAAAAACAATTTAAAATGCATTATGATTGATTGATTCAGGTGACTGACTGGCCAGTGTGGCTATAATGGAAAGACTGACCAATGTGGCTATAATGGAAAGACTGACCGATGTGGTTATAATGGAAAGACTGACCGATGTGGCTATAATGGAAAGACTGACCGATGTGGCTATAATGGAAAAACTGACCGATGTGGCTATAATGAGCTGACTGGTCAATGGGGCTATACTGGAATGATTGACCAATGTGTCTGACACAACGTGAGAATATATATCTTATACCAACTTAAATGTGCATTTTTCGTTTTGTTTTGTTTGAACTGCAATGTCGCACGCTAGTCGGTCTTGTCATGGTGACACGAAATAAAAAAATAAATCCAATTTAATACAACCGACTTTGGTGAACCAGTAACTGGACACTTTAGTAAAAGTTAAAAAAAAGAGAGAGAAATGGCCGGCACCTGGGCTAACCCAATCAAAGTAATCCGGCTGACCAAAATGTTACTCACGGTCAGCGATAGAATATCATATTGAACGGACCTGGTCTTATGATATGTTTTACAATACTCATCGACTTTCTTTTATTTGCCGGCCGCACCTTCCTTCGCACCCCGACCCCCCCCCCCCCGGCTTCACGACGTTGTTTGGTTGACCAGAACAGATCCAAAGTTGTTTATTGAGAAGGCCGCTTCTAGATCAGTCTGGGTCTGACCTCTTTTTTTTTTTAACCCCATCCCTCCTCCCCATTATCCCACACCCAACTCCCCCAACAAGTCTGATTGCGCCCGGGGCTTGACAATTTCACGGTTTTCTTAGCAAACACAGGACCGTGGATGGAGTAGGCGGTATTTTTAGGTCTTGTAGCATCACACGGGACGGAGCGTTTAAAAGACAAATGTCCGAAAGTGAAATGATTGACCCATATGGTAATGATGGTCAATAGGATCGGGTGGGGTGCGGGGGGAGGAGGTGGTCACGTACACTAATGAGGAGGGACAGTGGGGGAAACGGGGGGGGACACTGAAGGGTTAGACTAATGTGTTTTGTCCGGACGCAGCCCTACACGACCGAGGAAATGGGAGCCCGCGAGATTAAAAGCAAACTTGTGAGTAGACGAGAGCCGTAGAGACTGACCGAGAGCTGTAAGCATGACACTGACCGAGAGCTGTAGACACGACACTGACCGAGAGCCGTAGAGACTGACCGAGAGCTCTAGACGCTGACCGAGAGCTGTAGACACGACACTGACCGAGAGCTGTAGAGACTGACCGAGAGCCGTAGAGACTGACCGAGAGCTCTAGACGCTGACCGAGAGCTCTAGACACAACACTAACTGAGAGCTGTAGACACGACACTGACCGAGAGCTGTAGACACGTGACTGACCGAGAGCTCTAGACACGACACTGACCGAGAGATGTAGACACTGGTCTATGAATACAAAGATTGAGTATATGTGTGTGTGTGTTTATTGATGTCAGACACGTTATGTTTACACGGACAGACAAGTAGGTATATAGGTAGATAAGTAGATGATAGATTGATTAAAAGGTAGAGAATGACAGACAGACAAACATACAAGTAGATCCTAAATAGATAAACTGACTGACTGACTGACTGTTCACAAATAACTTCTGACCGACATTTGTTTTTTTTTTTTTAAAGTGAGTCGTAAAATCTGCGGTAGAAATTCAGGCACCATAAACAGAAGTTGCACCAATATTAAATTAACGCTAAACGAAAAAAAACAAAGTACTTTTCTCACACCTGCAGCGTTTGTTGAATTAGCCGTCTGTACACACCTCTTGAAATGTCCAGAACATTTGAGTTAGAAAAACGTGTTAATTACATCATTTTTATGCCTGTTGTAGTTCGCCAGTTCAGTTATTTAGATCCAAAACATCACCCCCCTCCCCTGTATCTCTTTATTTAGAAACATTCCTCATAAAGTTTGTTTCATTTTGAAATCAATAATTTTTATTATCAGAACAAGTTGTTGTTTTCTTTTTAACTCCATTTCGTCATATATCACATCTGCACATTACATAGTGTCCATTTCGTTTTATATCACACCTGTACATTACATAGTGTCCATTTCGTTAGTCTGAGCATCTGTTGTGTTGTCTGTGTCCCATCTTGGTGTAAAAGAAAGATTCTTACATTTTGCTGAAACGATAAAAAAAAAATGTAAGTGATGCCCCAAAGAGATCTCGTCACTTTACGTTGGTGTTGTTTTTTTACACTCACTTTCAGTTCATTCTATTTTTGTGTTTCTTCAACCCCCCCCCCCCTTTTCCCACCATACCCACTCCCCAACACTTAAAACAAAAAAAAGGGAAATACAGATCTTGTGACCATTCTTTCTCTCAGTAATAAATATTCAGGTTTGGTGGTGGAAGGAGTGGGGGGAAGACAGCTTCCTGCCACGTGACTTTTTCGAAATTGTGGATTTGACCTTTCTCATTGTGACCTAACAACTCATGGTCTTGTGAAGGTCTTGAAGGGCTGGGTGTTTACAGCCGCCTGTTTCATTTCTTCTGATGCCCTCAAGTATTGACCGACTGATGTCCGTTTTTTTAGGAATATAACTCGGTATAGGAACAGTGTTAGTAGTGTCGAGGCAATGTAACACGTATCGAGACAATGTAACACGTATCGAGACAATGTAACACGTATCGAGGCAATGTAACACGTATTGAGATAATGTAACCGGTATCGAGATAATGTAACACGCATCGAAGCCATATAACAAGTATCGAAAAAATGTAACTCTTATCGAGGCAATATAACCAGTATCGATATAATGTAACACGTATCGAGGCAATATTACCAGTATCGAGAAATCTAACCGGTACGTAGACAAGATATCTTGTAATGTCCTTTTTTAAAAATCTAACCATAATCGAATCTGCAATGATCATGGAGGTACTGCAGAGAATATAGATTTAGTCCAGGGGCGAACTCTTTGTGTCACGTGCCACAAAAGGGGAGTGTGTGTGTGTGTGGTTGGGGGTAATAACGGGCAATTTAATTTGAAGGACATAACCAAGAGCAAGACGGATTGAGTTTGATTTTATTTGTTCCATTTAATACTTTTTTTTAGTTTTTAAAGACCTGAACTTTCTATTGTCGTTTTATTTTTTGCACACTGTAATATAATCTAATTAATAGGTTTCACTATGTAGCACACTTCTGCACCAGCGCTCTGCGCTTCAAGTTTATTTTGACTGGATAATCCCAAGGCGAATCCCCCCCCCCCAGGTCTAAATAAACATTACTTAAAAGTAATTCGGTTTGTAATTCTACAACGTGCTAATTCATGGACTAGAAATTGTTAACATCTTATATAGGCGTGTAGAATGTACACGTGTGACGAACTTTTGAGACTTCTCTTTAAATTAGACTTACAAGATTTGAGGACACACACACAGCCACAAACCCACAGACAATCAAACTAATTAAAAGCTTATAAACATAAATATTTATACTGGCAACTAAGTTTGTTTTTTTGTTTTTTTAATTTTAAGTATAGTTTACGAGTACTTGAATGCAATATGATACCCAAAACGAAAACACGGAATTATTCAGATGGATTTACTTCCTTTATCGTAGGTGCGAAAAAGTCATTGGATTAAATCAATGCAGCTTTGCTGTGTTTTATGCCTCAATACACAATTCTGGAAAATTATTATCGATTATGCGTTTCCAAAACAAACAAAGCTAATTAGTTAAGTGGTGAATGTCTTAATGATATTTTCTATTTAATCA
Organism: Bulinus truncatus; assembly: GCA_021962125.1. NCBI lineage: Eukaryota > Metazoa > Mollusca > Gastropoda > Planorbidae > Bulinus > Bulinus truncatus. Next base: position 7,572,425 of record JAGDYQ010000024.1, read on the forward strand.
TTTGTAATCGCTTTGCTGCAATTTATAGATCGCGGTGAAGGACAATCATAATAATTAGTTTGATTTTGTTTTTTTGTTTCGCTTTATTTCATTTTCCCGGTTGTTGTTTTGGGTTTTTCTTAACAATAAGTTGAAATACCCAACATTGTTGTCACTTTACACCCTTCAGAAGTACACACACACACACGCACACACACACACACACACATATATTGGGTTTATATACTTACGTTTCGGGGGACCCTTGCCAAATGTACATGAAAGTATTGGGCCCCCTAATAATCTTTGAAAACCAGCCCCCCCAACTTTCTGACCACCCCAAACCGTTTGAATCATTCAATTGAGTTGAATATGCAGAAGGCATCTGCTATTGTGAATTTAGGTCTTTAATTTTTCTATGATGGATTCGCATCCAATAGCTAGCAAATGTAAGGTATTTGTGTGTGTGTGTGTGTGTGTGTGTGTGTGTTTTTTTGTTTAATTTTCGTATTCCTGTGTTTCCTTGTCATCGTTATTTTTTTTACCAATAATAAATATTAAACTATTTGCTATTGGTAGTTTATGTTTTAGAGGGAAATAGTAACGCTACTTTAGAGGTGTGACACTTAACAAAGACATCTATACCTATAAGAGGCATTTGCTGTCTGTCTGTCTGTCTGTCTGTTCCCTTATAACTCAAGATGCAGATAACCAAATAATGTAAAATTTGTTACACATACACATAATTACATGGGGAAGGTTATAGGACAGGTTTCGTTTCATCTCGATGGGTAGTTTAATTGTAATTATTTTTTTTTTATTTTAGTATTTTACTATATTAAAGTAATCTCGACGGCGCCATAAATAAAATTCCTCTGTGACGTCATTTCCCGATTCGAATAGAACTTGCGCGCTGGTGCTGTATTGTGCCTTTGTGATGCAAAGAATTGTTGTTGTTTTTTCATGCTCCCTGATTTGTACAGTTTGAGGAAGATAAAGGAATGAAGAAGGATTTTAGAAGAAGTGTGAAGCCATAATAATAAGTATATATATATATATAGAGAGAGAGAGAGGGGGGGGAGAGAGAGATAAAGAGAGAGAGAGGGCAGGGGGAGAGAGAGGAAAGGAGGGTAGGAGGGAGGGCGGGAGGGGGAGGGAGGGGGAGAGAGGAGGGAGGGGGTGGACAGGGGGAGAAAAGGAGGGGGAGAGAGTTAGATGGGAGTAGGGGGAGAGGGAGCAGGGGGAGAGGGAGAGAGAAAGGAAGGGAGGGAGAGGGAGGGAGGGTGAGAGGGAGGGAGAGATAAAAAGTGAGGGGGCAGGGAGGGAGAGAGAGGGAATGAGGGAGAGAGAGAGGTGGAAAGGGGAGGCAGGGAGAAAGGAGGGAGAGAGGGGTTAGGGAGGGAGAGAGAGGGGAGGAAAGGAGAGAGGGCGAGGATGGGAGAAATGAGAGGAAGAGAGAAAGAGGGGGCAGGGAGGGAGAGAGAGGGAAGGAGGAGGATGGACGGGGGGAGAGAAGGATGGGGGAGAGAGGGAGATGGGAGAGGGACGGAGAGAGATTTGAGAGAGGGAGGGAGAGAGGGTGAGGGAGGGAGGGAGAGAGGGGGTAGGGAGAAAACAGAAGGTAAACAGAAAACCTTATTTTAAACCCGGGCAAAGCCGGGTACTTGCAACTAGTATATATATATATATATATATATATATATATATATATATATATATATATATATATATATATATATATATATATATACTCTCTGGGGCCCTTGACAGTGTCATTTTATGTTACAGAAAAATCAAAGTCTATCAGGGGGTCCCTTTAGCAGTGGAGACCCTAAGACAACCGTCTAATTAACGTGCAGCTCTCTATCACAGCTTACATTGGTGTTTAATGACAGGTGTACAGTGTTTAATGACGGTTGTACAGTGTTTAATGACAGGTATACAGTGTTTAATGACGGTTGTACAGTGTTTAATGACTGGTGTACAGTGTTTAATGACTGGTGTACAGTGTTTAATGACAAGTGTACAGTGTTTAATGACGGGTGTACAGTGTTTAATGACGGGTGTACAGTGTTTAATGACGGTTGTATAGTGTTTAATGACAGGTGTACAGTGTTTAATGACGGGTTTACAGTGTTTAATGACGGGTGTACAGTGTTTAATGACGGTTGTATAGTGTTTAATGACAGGTGTACAGTGTTTAATGACAGTTGTACAGTGTTAAATGACAGGTGTACACTGTTAAATGACACTTTATATCGTGTTTAATGACAGGTATACAGTGTTTAATGACAGTTGTACAGTGTTAAATGACAGTTATACAGTGTAAAATGACAGTTTTACCGTGGCAAATGACAGATATACCGTGTTTAATGACAGTTTCCTCTTCTTGTCGTCATGAAAAGTGTTCAGAATAACATCTACTCTTTACATTTATTTTAAATTAATTTATCTAATTTTTTATCTATCTTTTTTTTTTAGAATTGAAACCTCTTTTTTTTTATATTTGTGTTTTATGATGTGTCAGGAACATATGCGTTGAACTGGTTTTTGTTACTCATTTTAACCTTAACTTGACCCTTGTTACTAGATCAGAAAAAAACAGGTTTGAAATTGAGTTACAAGATTAACCAGACAAACACACCCACTGTCAGTGAAGTTAACTTATAGCTTATAAAAATAACTTGACTGCCAAGGGATGGGAGGCTGACCCAATACAGATTTTAAAATTATTCTTAAAGTTTTCTTTTGCGTATTTTTTTTCGGATTGAGAAAAACAAGTTAATCAAATAAACATTGATTCATTACGACAACAATCGCCTTGGTTTTCGTCCAGATTTTAGTCCATTATTCCCGGATGGATGGCCAGAAACTGACCGAGGCGATCACTAAATATATATTTTTTTTATCTATTCGTGAGATAAATGTACAGAGTTTCAAAATACTGTGACCTAATTTACACCCATACGGGTCACGTGTGAGTCTGTTGTTGTTTGTTGCTGTGTTTGTTTCAAGTTAAATAGAGATGTGATGTCCAGATAATTCAATTCAATAATAACGAGCCATCTCGACGCTTGTCCCGGGGCCTTTAATAATTCCCGTCTCGGAAACTGTCACAAAAGTGACACTGTCTGGGGCAGTTTATATGTCACAGGGAATACATTAGATATTTTAGCCGACACGACGTCATCGATACTGCATGCGTCTAGTCTACCAATCAAATCTCACAAGCTATTGGTCGCAGCTTTAATAAAATAAATAAAGAGTTGAACTCTCCTGCAAACTGGACACTGATATTAATCTCCCCCCTTCCCCAGTTTACATAGATAGATAGACAGACAGACAGACAGACAGACAGATAGATAGATAGATAGATAGATAGACAGATAGATAGACAGACAGACAGACAGACAGATAGATAGATAGATAGATAGATAGATAGATAGATAGATAGATAGATAGATAGATAGATAGATAGATAGATAGATAGATAGATAGATAGATGATGGATGGACGGACGGACGGACAGTTAGATAGATAGATAGATGGTGGATGGATGGATACGAGCGGTGTAGTGGTGGGGCTAATTATACTTCATTAACTGATTAGTGCAGGGGTCGACAAGCTACGGCTCGCGAGCCGTTTGCGGCTCTTTCGATGACAAGTTGCGGCTCTTTCGATGTCATATGGCGGCCTTCCAGTCCCATGTGCAAATAATAATAATTGTATCATTGTATATACCTATTCCTAATCAAATACCATAATATTGAAACAACAATTTTAGTGGCTCTTTAAAAACTGAGAAAATTATAAATTATAACTTTTGGCTCTTCCGTCTCAAAAGGTTGCCGACCCCTGGACTAGTGTAATGTCGCACACACAGTTTGGTACGAGAGGGAAGGGGGGGGTTACAATTGTCGACTCTGATATTTCTTAATTGTCATGAAAACATTTTTTCTTACACAAATCGTGATTCTTTTCATTGTAAAAATCGATTCGAAAGTTCAAAGGCGTGTGTTAAACAATGTGCTTAAATTGCACCAAGTTCTGATATGATTCCTCTAATAATTAAAACCTAATTTTCTCTTCATTTTCGTGACATCCGCGTCAGCTCCACGGAAACTCTGAGCTAGAAAAAAGTATGACAGTTGTCACAGGGTAATTTTCAAGAAAAATAATTTAGATTAAAGTTTTACAAATTTTTTTTTTTTTTAGATTTAAAAAAAACAACATTCTTATCTTCTTAATTTAAATTTTTCACAATGCCTCCCTCCCCAACACATTCACATACAAACACACACACATGCACAAACACACACATACACTCGCTCTGTCCGGTGTTTGTTTCCTCGTCACTTAAATATATATTTATTCATTTTCCGATATAGTTTAGGGCGAAAGCTGGGTGGGGGTTGCCGCATTCAGTTTGATACTGTACGATTTTTTTTTTTACCGAGAGGATGAAATATGACCGGCAATAAAGATGTTTACCGAGATAGCGACCGGTCATCTTCAGCCACCGCAGGGAAAAACTCAAAACACGACCATAAAAAGCCCTCATCCGTGGGCCTACAGTCGACCTTACTGGACCCCATGCTGCCGCTCTACTTACCAAGTTGGCTGGGCTCACAAGAATATTTACTTACAGACGGTTGGTGATAATGGTCGTCTACCTAATGAACTGTGACGTATGAATTATGTGCCCCTCCCCCGCCACACACACTTACACCTCTACTCATAGCTTGATTGAGCTGATATCAATACACTTGTAGTACATGTAATTAACCAACGCTTCCCCCCCGCGTCATGAAAGGATTCAAATTGTGATTGTTGTTTGTTTTGTTTGTCTTATGTTCGATGTTTTGAAATGTATGCGTCACCGTTATGTTGACTGATTCCGTGATTTCGGGCTACTGTCATATGATTGTTCAGGTGGGGATTCTACGGGCGTGGCCGCCCTCCCCCTTCTCCAGCGATGCCAGTGAACTCCACCGCCTTGAAGTTGGTTCACGTGAGGACATTGTATACCCCCGTCACGCTCAGGACTGCCACCTTGCACATCCTAACATCAAGATGTGAATATTTTCTTGAGTTTTTCTAGGTACGAAGTACAGATCTAGATAAGTGATGGCAAATAGAATGGTATATTATTAAAGTTTGCCAAAAGTAAATCAAATTGAAATTATTTTTAATGGTATTTAAATTTATATATAATTTTATGATTTATCTTTGATGATATATTGATTCATTGATTGATTTTGTGTGTGTGTGTGTTGGCTTGCCGGGAACATCTTTTTTCTGGGTGCCGATTTCGCCACGCCCATGTAAGACGCCCACGTGTACAGATCCAGGGTTGCCTCCCCTCCACTTTCTTACTCCCATGACTTAAAGTCATTCTCGACCTCATCTATCTGGATACTCCTTGGTCTGCCTTTTTGGTCTATTCTTATATAATGCATTAGTGCCTCTGTTCTTTCCCAAAAGAGAAAAAAAATACCTGCTGATAAGGCTGTTAGAGCATTTTCGAAAAAAAATGCTCTATTGTCCCCCTTTTGTCTGTCTGTCTGTCCGTCTGTCCGTCATCACCCTAGATCTCAACAACCATAAGTCCTAGACCCATGATGTATATATCATTTTGTAGGTCTTGGCCTGCCAAGAAATGACTTTTTTCCATTTCGCGATCTGACCTCTGAGGGCCATAAAAGGGGCCTTAGTACCGTTTTTTTACTATATAAGCTATATTAATAAAGGAGCGCTATATCTCAGCAACTATAAGTCTTAGACCCATGATGTATGTATCATTTTGTAGGTCTTGGCCTGCCATGTGTACATCAAAAGTTCATTTCGCGATCTGATCTCTGAGGGCCATAAAAGGGGCCTTAGTACCGTTTTTTTACTATATAAGCTATATTAATAAAGGAGCGCTATATCTCAGCAACTATAAGTCTTAGACCCATGATGTATATATCATTTTGTAGGTCTTGGCCTGCCATGTGTACATCAAAAGTTCATTTCGCGATAGGACCTCTGAGGGCCGGGCTTCAGGGCTCATAAGGGGCTTATATATTATATATACACCTTGTACGTTCAATAGCCCGTTCATTTGGTGCGAAATACTGCAGCATGTAGTTTCACCAAGATTTATTAAGAAACTCATCAAATGAAATAGTAAGCTTGTGTTCTGAGTTTAATTGAAAGTATCAGAGCTATGCAACAATTGACGGAGTTTTCGGACGATTAAATGACTATAATTTCGAATGTTTTCAATTATGAGTCCTATTTCAGTAACCACAAACCACTTGTAGTTAGATTTAAGAGAAAATAATTTTTTTTCAAATATAAAGAAACGTCTTTATAATTTTTTTTTTACAGATATATGCATTACACAATTGAATTTATAAACATTTCCAAAATTTACAAATATTTACTGAAAGATAGCATACGTACTGATACATAACATGAAAATGCGCTAACACGTCCTGTGTCCAGAATGGAACAGGCTTAATTGCTTGTTTTTTTAATTGTATAATTTCTCTCACAAGACATAATTGTGCTGTAACAGTGTCTCGGGCCTTAGGGCGCGGCAGAGCCGACCCTGTATCAGTCATAACGAGTTACTCTAGACTTGCCCAGGGACTCAGAAATCAATGGTCGCTCTCCTTCTTTGAATAGAAAAAAAAAAGAGAGAAGGGGGGAAAAATTCCATCCCCGTTTCCATTCATTCGCCAGGCTCATCCCTTGCTATCTGTTGCACTCAGGTCTAATTGATGATCTGATCGATAGATGACTTCATTGGATACACAGGTTGAATAGAGACTTGAACTTTCAGCAACTACTACTGGATACTAAATTTTCTAGGTCTTAGAATAAGTTTCCTTTGGGATTTATTGGTTGGTTTTATTTACTGTTTTGTTAAATGTTTGGTTTAACTGCATTGTTGAATGTTTTTGGTTTGACTGTATTGTTGAATATTGGTTTTACTGCATTGTTGAATGTTCGGTTTTACTGTATTGTTGAATGTTCGGTTTTACTCTATTGTTGAATGTTTGGTTTTACTGTATTGTTGAATGTTTGGTTTTACTCTATTGTTGAATGTTTGGTTTTACTGTATTGTTGAATGTTTGGTTTTACTCTATTGTTGAATGTTCGGTTTTACTGTATTGTTGAATGTTCGGTTTTACTCTATTGTTGAATGTTTGGTTTTACTGTATTGTTGAATGTTTGGTTTTACTCTATTGTTCAAAAAATCTTACTCTAATAATAAGATTTTGGTTTTACTGATTTGTTGACGAAGTTGCTTATAAATTGAATTGTAATGATTGCTCCTTAAAGCAATTAAAAATATTTATTTAAGACCAGGTGTACTAAACTATCACAAAGACAAATCTTCTTCGAAAATCTTCAGTTCGTATTATAGAAAATTTTGATCTCATTTCTCCCTCACTTGATGACATCAATTAAGATTGAATGCACCAGTTGTGGTCAAGAATATGTACAAGTTTCTTTTTTTTTAAACAAAATCTTTACCTCCTCCAGCTGAGTATCTAGACCAAAACGTAAATACACAAAGCACTGCCCACTGGTCATTAATAAAAAGAAGAATTCATAATTCACTAATTTGTTGTTTTTTTTTCTGTTACTATTTTTATGAAACTATGACGTCAGGAACTGAGAATAGTTGTTTTAAGGAATAATCGAATCAGCCTTGATAAAAATCCTTGGATCGTCCAATCGCCACTTCCAATCTGCAAATTGTAGCATGCCTTAAAGTCTCTGTGACTTGAAGGGTTGACCATCCACTAAAAGTTAGTACTTACACTTCACAGTTACATATTATCTCATCAGTTTGTTTAAACTAGATGACACATTCAGACTGAGTATAGTTGTACATGTATAGAATTGAGCAAATGTGTTCTAATTTATTTAGGGTGCTGCTTGTGTGAGGATAAGGTGTCGAGTGAGGGGCCGTGCTGTGCTTGTGTGAGGATAAGGTGTCGAGTAAGGGCCGTTTTGTGCTTGTGTGAGGATGTGTCGAGTGAGGGGTCGTGCTGTGCTTGTGTGAGGATAAGGTGTCGAGTAAGGGCCGTTTTGTGCTTGTGTGAGGATAAGGTGTCGAATGATGGGCCATGCTGTGCTTGTGTGAGGATAAGGAGTCGAGTGTACAAAAAAGTATTGCTACTCGATAATCTGTGCTGTCAATGAAATCTGAATATCTGTAAATAAATGAAAAGCAAAAGGGAAAAATGCAGATGACTAGTAACATTTCAAAAAGTTCATCTCATTTCAATTTTACTAACAGAATACTATTTTTTGTTCTTTAAATAATATACTAACCTGTTGTAGTTAACTTTTATATCTTTTTCTTGTGGCTGTTGTGTCTATGCAGCCCAGACTTTCAGGATGGTCTGAATGTGGCAATCTTCTCTGAGGGTCCAGAATCTGTACAAGTATACCCTAAGCAAGGGACATGTGTACATTGTTTACACTGAAATAAAAATATATATAACATATTTATATGTAAACCTAAAATAAATTATCAGTTAATTAAAAAACTGTATAGGGGTGAACAAATAATGATTTTTAGCATGATGGTTATAAGTAGGTATTGATTCAAAAACACAGTTGTTCAATCAGCTGATCATGTAAACAAGCTAATGTAAAAAAAAGGCCATCAATTATTTTTTAATTTTTTAAGCCGAAAGGTGAAATATAACAAATAATAACTATTGAAATAATCATAAAATTAGGCCAGACAATATAAAATATATCCAAAATTATAAATTTCCACTTCTAAATTTTAAATATATATTGAAATGTAAAAAAATTCCGTTAGGCCAAAAACTTACCAAGTCGAATAGTCAGCATGTTGGACAATCGTATCAATATTTTTCTTTTCTGACCAAAAATAGTCTTCATCAGTAATCCATTCGAAAGAGGAATTCTTAACAGACATTTAGTATCATTTTGATGTAGATAGGGCTTATTTTCGAGCAAGGAACAAAGATTTTCGAGTCGAGTTACTCTACATGTGCTTCGAGAAATTTCCAAACATGGCGGACAGAAACTCGTCTCGTTACGATGTTTTCAAAGTATTTTTTTAATAATAAAACTTTATATTTTTAAAATTTCAACATGGTTTTTTATTATTTTAACCATTTTTATACAATAAAAAACTATAAAAAATAAAAAAATTACAATAAAAAAAATTAAAAGGGAAACTCTAATTACCGAAATCAAACGAAATCGTTTGATCCCTTTGTATAAGAACGGTACAGCGTTAATCTTGAAGTACCCATTTTTCATTGTAGCTAATTAATTAAACCAAAGCCCGGTCGACGACATAACTGACATATATCTAAAATACATCATGTGACAAACCTATAGTATATCTTCACTATTGTCTTTTCAACACATCCGTAATACCTCATCACCAGTACACCTGTGCAGAGGTGTGCGGATCTTGAAATTTAGCGTCCGCGTCCGTGCATGGATTGCTATCAATGGACCGCGACCGCGTCCGCAGAATCTTACAACATTGGTTTGCAGTCAGTCCGCGCGTCCGCATTGCTGAAATTTAGCTGTTTAAATGACTAGAGTTTTTTATACTTTTTATTTTAACATTAATGTTATCATCCCTGTTCAACATCCCTTCCTGTTTTTTATTCTTCAAAAAGCCACATTTATTTATTGATTAATTTCCATATTAAGTGGCAAAAGTTTACGAATAAGTAAAGTATATATTCAAACTAAATTAATAATAGGCAAGGGCGCGTGGATCCGCGAGTCCGCAACTTTACGAAGCGTCCGCTGTCAGTCCGTGGATTCGGAAAAGTCTGCGGATCTGCGTCCTCAAGCTGACGCGTCTGCTGCCCGCTCATTTCTGCACCTGTGATACCTCATCACCATCACACCTGTCACTATAGCATGTACACACTAAGCCTTGAGTCAGCTCACTACCAACAATTGAACACCACCAGACCGACACTCCCCCCGTTTTAAACACACACACACAAACACACACGATCATATTAAAAATGCGTGCATTTCACGGAATAATAATAATAAAAAAAACCAGAGCGACCAGGCTTGCAATAAAACTGCCAGTCGTTTGTTGTTTTTTGACCTTCGAAATAAAAAAACGGGTAAAAAAGAAATAACAGGATTAATTTATGGCCGTTTTCTGGTTGCCATGGCATTTTTTGCTGTTCAGCTGCCCAGTGATATATTTATGGTCACATTTATGGCCCTAAAAAAAATATATACACACTGACCGCCAGCCTCGCCAGTCAATCTTCCGGATTTAATTGTCGGCCACGGCCGGACCAAGGAATTAAGAAAGAAGACATTAAATTAAGTGAGCAAGTCAGAAAAGACTGAAAATTACGAGTGAAAATCTCTCTCTCTCTCTCTCTCTCTCTCTCTATATATATATATATATATATATATATATATATATTTGCATGCCAATCGCGAGGTTTGAAAATTTTGAAGGCGTGTGAACGAGGGGGGAAATTGTCGAGGATTAAGAGGCAGAATATTTTACATCCGTGAATGAAATGATAAACATAGCTGGCAACGAGAAAGAAGGGGGGAGGGGTGTTTGAACAACGTTTGGCCTTGGAAACAGTGGCTGGCTGAATTATGGTTAGTGACGCCAGGATGAGGAGTTTTATAACTGTCGCCCGTTTCTGTGCCGAAAAAAAAACTGGTGGGGGAAATACGCCCCTTTTTGTCGGATAGGTTAATGCCGCCCCCCCTTGCCGAAAGCGCCCCTCTACCCCTGCTCATCAATGTCGCCCACGTCTGTCATTTCATGATAACATACCGGAAGACCTAGCTCTGAGCGGACATTTTTATGATTATTTCTATTTTTTTTAACTTCGTTTATTCCCTGCATCTGATGCGACAATTTACTCGTCTACATAGAACAGCTGAAATTAGTTGGCTATATGCTATGTGTTAGTGTGATATTGGCGATCAAAATATCTTACGTATTTTAACCCCTCTGCAGTTCATGTTAAAATTTTCATATTTTATCTGTTTAAATTTGGTTTGTTTTTTGTTGTTTCGGTTCTTGTGTTTCAATTATAAATAGCATAACTCTTTGTATTTAAATTGTAATCTATTTTTTTTTGTGCTCAAAATGAAACATTTTATGAAGTCTAAAAATGTGAAATTCTATCTGGGCCTATCAGTATTAAAGATTTATTTCACCCCTCCCCTCCTCCCAATCCATAACAATGTTTTGATAAACCTTCAGTCGAATCAAAACCATATTTTGTTTTTATGCCACGATGTATCAACACATAGAGGTAATGCCAACTCCATATTTTCAATTAATAATCTTAGCAGTGAACATAACGGGATGAAGGTCCAAATACTTTCTCTGATTGAAAAAAAAACAAACGACAATACTATTTTCTTGAGCAGACGATCATACTCACTTTAATTGTTGTGTTATTAACTCAAATTTACAGCAGACGATCATACTCACTTTAATTGTTGTGTTATTAACTCAAATTTACAGCAGACGATCATACTCACTTTAATTGTTGTGTTATTAACTCAAATTTACAGCAGACGATCATACTCACTTTAATTGTTGTGTTATTAACTCAAATTTACAGCAGACGATCATATTCACTTTAATTTGCTGTGTAACTCGAATGCAATAACCCGATGTTTCGTAAAATAGGTCTAACTGCGTGTTCGTAAATCAATAAATACACACGCTCAAACATCTAATGTGCGCGCACATTCACGGGTACTGTGTGTATGATTGAAAAAAACATTTTAAAATAATATTCTCGTGTGTTAACCATATCCACTGCAATGCCTAGATTGTCATTTGCAGCATCGGCTATGGTGCGAATGTAAAAAATATATATATATATATCAACATACAAACACAAAGCTGCCACAACATTGTGGTTTGACTAATAGATAATTGCTCACCTTTAAGATTATGTTCATGTCTACTGAAATGTAATTTATTCTAAAAATGGCTGTATTGTTGCTTTTTTTTCCTTACAGAGGTACCTATTGTCGATAGGTTTTTATCATTTCGGTTTATTAAGACTGGACACTGGTATTTGACTTATGACCGATATTTCCTTTAGCCCGTTTGAGTTATGACTTGAGCCATAAAAATGATAAACAACCTACCACCACCCGGATGCTCTGTTGACTGTGAGAAGATTAAAACAACAAACACGCACCCACACACACCCACACACACACACACCGCCTGCAGTTTAATCTTCCGCTGTGTAAATAATCTCTACTCCAGCCGTTAAAATGCTTGAGTTGATTCAAACATGCCACACAAAAAAAAACATGTTTGTTATTACTATAATAATAGCCCAAAAACAAGCCAAAATTTAATAAAAACTGTGCACTTGTTTATCGTCAGCCCAAAACTAGCCAAATGTCCAAATATATAAAATGTAATGTCTACACTATTTTGATCTTTTTTTAAAATGTTTTTTCCATTTTTATTTTAATTTTTGTCTCCCGCAGATTTTGAAATGTCCCGCCACCTGCGCAGCTCCGGCTCCTTCAGCAGCGGTCACAGTCGCTCCACCAACGCCACGCAGACCTACAGCAACGGTCACAGCATCAGCACGCAGACCCTGGACAGCGTGGGCGATCCCAGGTTCGGCGACGACGACGTCGAGTTATGATGGGACATGAGCGTGAACGGCTACAGCGTCTGGTTATGACTGGAGGCGCCCCCCTCCCGCACCCACGTCCCGCCTCCCTAGTTAACTTGTGTGTGTGTGTGTGTGTGTGTGTGTGTGTGTGTGTGTGTGGATACGATATACGTGTACCTTACATACTTCACATTGTTTATGGAGAGAAACACTTAAGTGTTGTATGCGCTATGCTGTACTGTTGATTGAAAAACATTCAGTGTGATGTAAGGAACATGCTGCTGTAGGCTGATAGAAACCAATTAGTAAGGCCTGATGGATACAGAGGCGTAGTGAGGGGGGCATCATGCCCCGGGCGGTACTCACAAAGGGGCGCCAAATGGTACATTTTATATATATAATATCTTATGGTTTTCGAATTTTTTTTTGGGGGGGGGGCGCTAAAAAGGGATTGTGCCCCCCCCCGGGCGCAAGTTAAGCTGGCTAAGCCGCTGTATTGATATGATGCATGCTGAGAACGAAATACTCATGGCCGTCCTGATAGATCTGCAAACTGAAACCACGGTTCTCAACCCGTGGTACTCGTACCCCAAGGGGGTACGGCACCAAAGTCGTGCAGGTTATGCAGCGACATGATTTTCGTTCAAAACAACAACCGCGAGTTTGAAGAAGGTCGCTAGTTGGCGGAGTGGCTCACCAAAAACCACGTGCCCAAAGAAGTATTGCACTAGAAAGGTGAGCACATTCCATGATGAGAATAAGTACATCTATTCGCACCTTTTGGGGTATAATCGCGGGGTGGGGGGGGGGGTTGAGAACCGTTGAACTGGACGACCGCCTTATGGATCCCCATTGCCCCCACCCCAATGTTAAATGCTGAGACGGCCATGACAGTTACTTTAACCAAAGGCCTCAAATATTCCAGGGAGTCTCTATCTAACCAGAGGCGGATTTAAGGGTCGATGGTAGACGGCGCACTCCCACTCCCGGGGTCTTTTGCCCAACTTTAATCCCTTTTCCCTGAATTTCTTTTTTTTTAAGGGACCCAATATTTTCTGCTGCCTCCCACAACCTCAAATAATTAAATCCGCCTCTGAGCCCCCCCCCACACCTCCTCCCTCCCATCCAGAGACCTAATAACGCCACTGAGTATACTGTATACAGTTTACAAAATACTAAGTGTACTAAACGGAGAGATATTTCTGAGAGATTCCAGCTACGTGCTGAATGCTAATGTGTTGATACATACAGATGTCAACTCCCAGATATGCATGCTTTTCCATTTATCTCTATTGACCACACATATTGTACATAAATATATACATACATGGATTTATTTCGCATAGCAACTAGACAGGGTGAATAAAGCTGATTTTTTTCTTCTTTTGTAAATTGTTCAAAATATGCCATAGATAATTTTTTGTTTAATTTTATGTCTGAGAAATGTTGAACATGCCTGTGTAAGGATGAATGAGATGTAAGACAGAAGAGAGTGACATGAGATGTAAGACAGAAGACAGTGACATGAGATGTAAGACAGAAGACAGTGACATGAGATGTAAGACAGAAGACAGTGACCATGATGAATGAGATGTAAGACAGAAGACAGTGACATGAGAGGTAAGACAGAAGACAGTGACCATGATGAATGAGATGTAAGACAGAAGACAGTGACCTTGTGATACTGACATAGAAATATCTGATGTCTCTTATACAGTGTTTTGTGTATATATAAAGTTGAATTTTTTTTATTAACATCATGAGATCAGTTTAGCAAGGCATTGATTGTGAGGAACCGATTATGGTGGGTGTGTATATGTGTGTATTGGAGATTGTATATCTGACATTAATATTTGTGTGTATTGGAGATCTGTATATCTGACAGTAATACATGCGTGTTATATGAAGAAGAGTATTATGTATTTATTATGATGCATCTGTCTGTGTATTTATTATTTGGAGATCTGCTATAGAAAGAAAAAATTAAGAATCGTACATAGAGCTATATCATATGTTATTGCTAGATGTTAATGTGTACGCTGGTGCATTTATTTAACAGAGATGTGTGTATGTGTTATATCAAGGGTAGTGATGTATGTCTGTATGTTTACCAGAGACATATATATGTGTGTGTGTGAAATAGAAGGAGTGCTCTGTGTATGTAATACAGAGTGTGTCTGTACAAAAGAGAGCTTCAACATACGATTCCCTTCTGAATTCTCCGCTCCTGATTCTATTTATAATAAAATGAAATTAAATATTTAAAACTCTCATTCACTGCCTTAGCCAATTATTTCTGTTGTTGTTATTTATTCATGTATTTATTGGTCAGTATTGTTTAGAATTAAGTACCTAGTCTTTGGCTGTTTAGTTCGCCCCCAATGGAAAGATGCATTCAAACATAGTTTGAACATTGTATTTATTTGAGGCATAAACCATTTATCCAGATAGCCAATTACTGTGACGTAACCAATTACTGTGACGTAGCCAAATACTGTGACGTAGCCAATAACTGTGACGCCCTTAGGGAGTTTTACTTGTTGCGCCCTCCTCCTAGTCTGAAAACGTGCAAAAAACGTTTAACAGCGCCCTATTGGTCCCCTGTATCCATCAGTGGTTTAGATCAGTGGTGCCCAACCATTTTCTCGCCACGGACCACGTCAGCGTTTGATAATTTCACCTCGGCCCCTCTGGAAAGGGGGAGGGGGGGTAGATTATTTCTGGTCCATGAAAAGTCGCACAATCACGAGAGAAATAAATAAAAGGGAAATAATTTAATGTTTGTTGGGCGACCCGGTAGCATTCGGCGCAGAGTCTGATGGTACTAAACGAGTGACAGAAAGTCAGATGGTAGTTGTATTAAACACAAGAGAGAGTAGCACAGACACAAAAATATGGATCGAAAGCCACAAGGGAAATAACTCTTGGCTAATTAAAACTCTGCAATATCTCTAACCGGTTATCTTTCTGAAGAAAAGATTTTTATTTTCTATTTGTACTGAGTTTAGTTTGTAAAAAATAAATAATGCTGTAAGTAATAAATTGTAATCATTCTTTACTGAATCATTATTCTTTGAGATTGTGCTTTGATTTTTAAAATGTAATCACCTACCAATAATATTGCCACTAGCTTTCAAACCTCGTCGATGGGGAGATTAAAAAAAGGAAGTATTTATTTATTCAAGTATTAGGTATTCATGTATTAGGTATTTATGTATTAGGTATTTATGTATTAGTTTTTAAAAGTATAACAACAGGCTGTTGTTGTTCTATCATAGCACTGACTCTACCATTCACAATAACAGATCTGTATGTATGTATGGCCTCATACATTTACCAGACTACTCCAGAATCAGGAGCGTAGGGACGGTACTGCGTGTTATGCGGCCATAAAAGGTGCTGAACAATGAAATGGGGGGGGGGATGAAATATCGCTTTTAAATTTGTTTACACTTTTCAGTTAGGGCACAGGGCGCCTCAATAGCTGGGTACGGTTCATTCCAGAAGTAACATTTCCTATGTATTCACCTTTAATCAGTTATAATAAGTAAATCCATATTTAAAACATAGTGCATTAGAGACAGTTGAGCCTACATAAGAAGATTTTAAACAGACTATTTGGTTATAACTGAAGATGTTGTGCACAACATGTTAGAACTGAAGATGTTGTGCACAACTTGTTAGAACTGAAGATGTTGTGCACAACTTGTTAGAACTGAAGATGTTATGTACAACTTTTTAGAACTGAAGATGGTGTGTACAACATGTTAGAACTGAAGATGTTGTGTACAACTTGTTAGAACTGAAGATGTTGTGTACAACTTGTATTTCATTTACCTAAATGTGAAGCACACTGTAAGTATTAAATGTTGATCTTTTAATTAGTAGTTTTACTATTCTGTACCTCACAATTATATACAATTCAGTCTCCGGATTTTCAGGTCATTATTAAAGTCCCCGCTGTACTCTCGTGGTGCCTTAATGGCCATAGCACTATGAGCTATGTAAGTTATTATTAGTGTAAAATGATCCTCACAAAAACAGACCCATTGGTGGTTTATATGAACTAAAAGATTTCAACTCATCCTTTCAGGGACTTAACAAACACCTCCCAATTTTGTCTTGTCAGTGAATGATTTCTGTTGAACATTATCTCACAGGAAGAACAATATTTTGTAAGATAAGTAATAAATAAGTAAATACGAGAGTAATGTATGTAGACTCAAACCGAGAAATCAATTTCAAGAAAATCTACTTTTATATGATATAAAATATAATAAATAAATAGACCATAAAATGTCCGTGCTAAGGCTTAATACAAAATTCGTTGCTTTTAATCGTTGCCTACTCATAAAAAGATTATAACCAAGAAGCTACAATAATATTGCCAAGATCATAAAATGTTACTGACAGCTACTAATTCAAGTTCATAACTCAAGAGAACCCTGTTAAATAAACCCCTAGTGAAATATATATATATATAAAGTGATGTTAAGAAGATCATGAACTATGAAACCAAGATCATAAACTATAAGAGCAACATCATAAATTATAAACCAAGATCATAATCTATTAGACCAAGATCATAGACTATTAGACCAAGATCATAAACTATTAAACCAAGATAATAAACTATTAAACCAAGATCATAAATTATTAGACCAAGATCATAATCTATTAGACCAAGATCATAATCTATTAGACAAAGATCATAAAATATGTGGGCCACGTCATAAACTATTAGACCAAGATCATAAACTATAAGGGCCACATCATAATCTATTAGACCAAGATCATAATCTATTAGACCAATATCATAAACTATTAAACCAAGATAATAATTTATTAAACCAAGATCATAAATTATTAGACCAAGATCATAATCTATTAGACAAAGATCATAAAATATGTGGGCCACGTCATAAACTATTAGACCAAGGTCATAAACTATAAGGGCCACATCATAATCTATTAGACCAAGATCATAATCTATTAGACCAAGATCATAAACTATTAGACCAAGATCGTAGACTATTAGACCAAGATCATAATCTATTAGACCAAGATCATAAACTATTAAACCAAGATCAAAACTATTAGACCAAGATCATAATCTATTAGACCAAGATCATAATCTATTAGACAAAGATCATAAATATGTGGGCCACGTCATAAACTATTAGACCAAGATTATAATCTATAAGGGCCACATCATAATCTATTAGACCAAGATCATAATCTATTAGACCAAGATCATAAACTATTAGACCAAGATCATAATATATTAGACCAAGATCATAAACTACTAGTTAAATATATCATAAACTTACTTTGTGGCAGAGATAAAAACAAACTAGCAACAATGAATCAATGCTGGTATTTTTTGTGTAGGATGAATAGCTGTCAAGACTTTCTACTGACTCCATACATCAATGTTGGTGGGTTGGTCTGGATCATCACCTCACATTCATTTAACCTCAATCCCTACCCTGCGGATCCTTCCTCGCACCTCCATTAAACAACGAACATTACTTTGTGAACAGTGTCAACGTTGAAACAAATGTAGAACCTGGAACAAATACTAGAACTTGACAAATGTAGAACTTGGAACAAATGTAGAGCCTGGAACAAATACTAGAACCGGACAAATGTAGAACTTGGAACAAAAACTAGAACTGGACAAATGTAGAGCCTGAAACAATTACTAGAACTGGACAGATGTAGAACTTGGAACAAAAACTAGAACTGGACAAATGTAGAGCCTGGAACAATTACTAGAACTGGACAAATGTAGAACTTGGAACAAAAACTAGAACTGGACAAATGTAGAGCCTGGAACAATTACTAGAACTGGACAAGTGTAGAACTTGGAACAAAAACTAATACTGAGCATATGATGAACATGAACAAACACTGAATAAATGTTGAACATTAATAAATATAGGTCAGATTAAAATTAAACCGGACAAGTAATATTCAGTTCAAATCTGAATTTTACATTCCCCTTAAATAGAATTTATTTGAAAAACATTTCATTCGGTTGAAATATTGTAACTTAGTAGTTGCCGAATGAGGTACGAAAGCTGTGTTTTCTTTTCGAATCGCTGGAGAAATGGGTCAGCCTCGTTTTGGCTGGAGATATATATGGTCAGCCTCGTTTTAAAATGTCAACAACGATATCGCATTCACAACATCCCTATGAATAACCAAAATTGATATTTAATAAAAACAACATTAACAAATATATTATTTCATATTATATTAATATTGTTTAAATGTTTATAAATAGATTTTTTTAAAGAAATATAACAAACCAAGAAATATGAGTTCGAATTAAAATTTTTGTTAAGATATTGGCTTCCTAAATGGGTTCTTTAATAATGTAACAGAAAGCTGTTTTTCTTTTTAAAATAAATCTAATTTTGAATCTATATTTCCTTTTTTTTCAATCAGCTTATCTCAAAATTTAAGATCTAATTGTTTTACTTCATAAAATGTAAAAAAGTTGTTTTGATTGGAGTGAAGAAGGGGGAGGGGTGGGGGGAGGGTAAGATTCTATTTCAGGAAACAAATATTGGTCCATTTACACTTGATAATGAGATGTGTCTTTTGAACGAATATGAATAGATATTTAGATAATGTACACTAAAAAGATAGTGTATTGTCTGATGTCCACAATAATCAATCTATAGACTGATGTGCACAATAATCAATCTATAGTCTATAGTCTGATGTGCACAATAATCAATCTATAGTCTGATGTGCACAATAATCAATCTATAGTCTATAGTCTGATGTGCACAATAATCAAAAATCAGTCTATAGTCTGATGTGCACAATAATCAATCTATAGTCTACAGTCTATTGTCTTCGTTACGTGTGGACTAGAACAAGGTGGCCAAATGGTAGCCTACACAGGGAATAATGACCACAATTTGAGAAGCACTGATCTACATTTCTTTCGGTCCATCGCCTTTTGTACTCAAAATAGTTAATTTCATTACAGCACTGTCTAGACTTAAAATGCCCAGTTTTGTTTAATTGTAATGAAATTAAACATGTGAGTTGACCTTTGATTACATTGGGGAACATTTTGATTACGTTGGGGAACATTTCGATTTAGTGAAGATTATCAAGAGAGACTCTGGAATATAACGTGTCGGTGGGCGAACTGGGGACTATGTCCTTGTGAAGAATAGGGACTCCGTCTATGAAGAGCAGAACTCTGTCATTATGAAGAGCAGGGACTATGTCCTTATGAAGAGCAGGACACATTTATGTTTATCTTCCTTTATAGTTAGTAGAATACATGTGGTGATTTGTTTCACGGAAAGTTTCTAAGTTATGAATGAAAGGCCCATTTCTAAGTAGGTCAGCAAGTCCATATGTGACAGTTGTAAGATGGGTAATGGGAGATAATTAGCTGCCAAGAAATAATGGGTTGTTTTTTTTTTACTACCAACACAATTAGCCTCGATAATTTCCCTTATCTGACAGACAAAAATAGCAAAGCCTATCTGAAGAAATGAGTTAAGAGGAAGGGGAGAGGGGGGAAAGAGAGAGAGAGAGAGAGAGAGAGAATGTTATGACATTTTTTAATGAACACATCGATTTATGATTTTGTTTTTTTATAGAGCGTTTCATTATCGTTATTTCTTTGTGGATTACGTTATTCTATCCACGTGATCATATTCACGTGATCCTGTCCACATCATGTTTAAAAAAAAGTCAAGTTCCATTAAGCCCCAAAGGGCTAATCGGGGCTGATGGGGTGTAGAATTCACGCCGGCCTTACTCCCGCAACTTAAAGTCAAGTACTCATTTAAAGCTGGGTGTACTTTCACAAGGGAATGAAAAAAAATCACAAGTTCGAACCCGTGATCTTCTGCGGTTGATGTTTGAGCGTTCTACACCGTAAGACAACCAGTTCCGGACATAATAGTCAATGGTTTACGTGTATAACAGAAATTTTGGGCCTCTGGGCAGGGCTGTCACGAACCCCCCGTGCTGATAATAATTTTTTCAAAAGTTGATTGACCAGCTCAGTCCGGGCCCCTAAAACTAGCCCTAAAACTCGCCGGGGCCCTGGGATTCCGCCCCCCCGTCCCCCCTCTTCTCGGCGGCACTGATAACAGTTATCAAGAGGAGCAGGACATTGGCACATGACATTGGCACATGACATTGGCACATGACACAATGTGATAGTGTGACTTATAATGTGACAATAGAGTGAATGGAAATGAGCTGTCATCTCTGTGACAACTAATATTATTCTTCAATCTGTTTCAACAATTGGTCATGATCAATGATGTTATCTGTTATTGGTGTTTACAAGACTAAAACTTAAAGTGAAACTAAAACGAATAACTAAAACGATAACTAAACGATAACTAAAACTAAAATCGTGCCTAAAACTAGACTAAAACTAAAATTATTACAGAAAAACGAAATAAAACCTGAAACTAAAATAGTTCCTGGGACTAAAACAACACTAGTCAAAGTAGAACGTAAACTGTGTCAAGTTGGTGTTAGAATAGTCAATATATTGTCTAAATTATGTCAATGTGACAATATGGAAATACTACATCAAAAAAATTGCCATAATTACAATTATTGTTATCAAATAAACATTTACAAAAATGCTCTTTCGAGTAGATACATTATCATGACAATGGAAGATATATTTCGGCAATAGTATTTCTTCAAATAAGGGTCTATTTCCCTTGAATTAATAAATAAATATGGTTATCTCAATATTTCGGTTAAATCTTTTGGATGCATGTTTAATCATTATTTATTCCTTTCATAGTATCCGTAAGATGTGCCATTTGTCTCCTTTTTGTTACACAATCTGCGAATTTTTAATGTCCCCCAAAAACATTTCAAATAACAGTAGCACAAAGTTTTTAAAACTAACCGATTTTCTAAAATAAATAATTAAAAAAAATTTGTAATAAATTTTAATATGTTAATGATTTTTTCGATGCAAGGGACACAACTCAGTTATTACTGTCGTCCGCCGTAATAAAACATGAGTTAACTTTCTTGGGTAGTATAATGAGAATTTTTTTTGTGTGTACCTTATTGTTTAGATGTAGCGACACTCACCCCGGCGCTGTGTAGGAACGGGAGACACGCTTCAACGCCGCCAATATAGCTATGAAATATATAAAATCTGATTGCTAATACTAAAACATGTAGAGCTTGTCACTTAGACCAAACATTTTTTAGTAAGTTGTATAAAGAGGCAGCATGCTAATCTGCAGTGTACATTTTGATGCGCATTTTTAAAAAACCTACCCCATGAAAAACTTCGGTCTGCGAGCGAACCATCTATTCTACGAAATAAGGATGACCTAGGACATATCTAAATTTTTTGATGATCGCGCATGCGCATCAAGTGGGCGATAATATAAAGCAGGGTTGTTAAAAATACTCTAAAATTGTATCTTCATCTTTTTAGTGTCCCACGCTTATATAAAGCGCCGAGTGGGAATCATTTGACCTAAGCCATACTCTGACAACAATGTGTGTACTAGTGAATGTCTTTGTACATTGAAAACTTTGGATAAAAAATACTGAGTTTAAATTTTTGTATAATAAACGAAAAAAAGTAAATAAAAGACATAATTTTAAACAAACAAAGACATTTTTTTATTTAAAACTCTATCCTGTGTACTGCAGACAATACTTGAGACCATAGTAGATATATATCTATGTCTGTGACTCATTGAGGGAAGGGATCTGTGAAGAAATACAAAAAAAAAAATAATATTAGAAAGATTATTAAAGTATACTAAGGGGAAGTAATGATTTTAAATATTCGGCAGAATGTTCATCTGTTGATAACTTTTTTATAATACAAAAAAATATTTCTGAAATAATTTTGACGTACACGATGATGTCAATTTAGGGGAATTAATAGAATATCAGACGGTACATTGACTCACCACATCTGATCAGTCCCTGCTTACAGGCCACGATGTGTGACTCCACCATCTCCACGAAGCTGGTCAGATGTTGAGCTGCTGTGCACATGACCTTGACATAGCCGTGAAGAACAAGTTTCACTCTTTCAGTGGAATTCATGCCAACCAGAAGATCAACTCTTGCCTTAATTAAAAAAAAGAGGTAAAAGACTGACATATCTTTAGAACACTTCAACAAACATGATCATGAAGAAAAGAATATATACACAACTCTCTACCCTGTTCCGAGACTAATTACAGTGGTTCCAAACTTTGATTTTCTTTTTACTCTGTAAAACAATTTCATGTTTACTATTTTCAAACAGTGGTGGGAAAATGTTTCAAAATAAAAAAACCGCTATGAGGGCACAATTAAAAAAATCACTCTGTTATTGTTTTCTTGCAACATTTTTTTTTATTTTGGCATGAATGTTTGTTTGTTTTTTTCGAAACACTTGCAGAAGTGGCAATACGGAGACCACAGACTAGGAATCACTGATTTAATACTAGAGCGGTGTAGATACTCGACTGTTGACCTGCGAGTCATGGGTTCGATCCTCGGTGAGAATTTTATTTCCAGGTGTTATTTGGTGCAAAGTCGTCCCACAAGTCCACCTAGCTTTAAATGAGAACCTAACCACACAATCCCTTTATATGCCGAGGTTATAGAAACTGATGAATTCTATACTTCCTCTGCCCCAATGGGCCTGTAGGGCTAAGGGAACTTTTTTTAAATAATAAAAAATATGCACACTTGAGCATTTGAGTTTTTTTTTTTTTTTTTTAACTTTTCAATTACCCAGAGATGGTTTAACCATTAGGCCAATAAGACTATCGCCTTAGGCCTTGAAAAATATCGGCCCATGTTTATCAGATTATAAAAGTTATTCCACGATTTTCAACCGCTAGTTTCACACAAGAAAAATTGTCAGACATCTGATCAGCTCTTTGTAACTTCTGGAATCAGGTTCACTTGTCTTTTGTAACTTCTGAAATCAGGTTCACTTGTCTTTTGTGAAATGTGGAAGGACGTAATACATTTAAAGGTAATACGTTTTTTTTTCATTTTGTTTCATAAAATTTATGCTTTTTTTTTTGTTTAAAGCCTTAGGCCCACGTTCACCTTAATCCGGCTCAGGAGGGATACATTTGACTTCATCTGATCGTTATTTAATGATCCATGTAAACAAACCCCGTCACAATTCTACTCTATTACAGGTATTACATTCAGACGTTAGAATGTCAAACTAGATAAGGGACTATCATATTACATCAATTGCCCTTGGTGTTTCTCAACTACAGATGTTATCATAATGAACTAATGGAGGAAATATGCCCTGTGTGTTACAATGCGAGTATTTATTACTAAAGATTGGAAAAGTAATGTTAATTTACTGCTTACAAAGAGAACTTTATTTTATTTCTAATTAAAAAGACATATTTTCAAACATTCTAACGAAATATTCAGCAACAAAAATTGTAAAAAGCACAATTAAAATGAAAAATGCTTTCGAGAAGATGATATGTGGGAAAGATGTAGCTGTCGGAGTAGCAACTTCATTTGACAGAAGATTTGACTGAAACAGTTAATGAAAAGGTTACTCTAGGTTTGTGATAATTGAATGGAGTTATCTCACCTGTCTGGCATCAGGGTCATTCAGCATCTGTGGGAAAGTAGAGTTCATTGGTCCGAAGACATCTTCCATTTGGTCGTTCATGTCCATTGCTAGGTCACTGTCATTGCTCCAACGAACGACATCCTCTGGAACAGCGAAATGGCCATTGTCCAACCTGGAAAAAAAATTGCATATTGCAATATAGAGCCGTATACCATTTAGGTGCGAAATTACCTGTATGTTACTGTAATTGAAGTATTTGTAATGAATAATTATTGGCGTTCTTAGGCTTTTGGAGGCCCAAAGCGGAGACTTCCGGAGATATCGGGGCCCTAGGCAGAGATTATCAACGATATATGGGGGCCCCTAGGCAGAGATTATCAATGATATATGGAGGGCCCTAGGCAGAGATTATCAACGATATATGGGGGCCCCTAGGCAGAGATTATCAATGATATATGGGGGCCCCTAGGCAGAGATTATCAATGATATATGGGGGCCCCTAGGCAGAGATTATCAATGATATATGGGGCCCCTAGGCTAAAGTACCTGTCGGGGGTCTTCTAAGTACTCTTATTATTAGAAATAAATACTGAAAGTAGGGGCCATGTGTGGTTGTCTAACAAATACTTTATCATACTGATATCCTCAAAATAAATAACCCTAATGATATTTTATAATAACTAGCTGTACCCTGCAAAACCTTTGCATAGAGTTATATCCTCTTATGCTTGATCGGTAGGCTAGGTTATTTTTTGGTTTCGGGCAGATCCGATTTTTTCATGATTGTATTTTAAACTGGAATACTGTTGTATTCATTCTTTACTTTCGATTTAACGCACACTGGAAATGAGTATTATTATATATGATGATTTATTCAAAAAGTCATAAAAAGTCCCCCCTCCCCCAGGTCAAACGCAGTCATCCCTCCTCACCTCTCAAGGACGGCCCTGGAGTTGCTAACGTCCTGGCACAGCCCAAGGAAGTGGCCAGTGGTCTGGAAAATGAACTTCATCTTCTGGTCTTCATATTCGTCCATCACCTGTTCTAGTTTCTCAGTCAAGAATTTCTTCATCTGGACTCTCTCCATCTGTCTGTAGATTTCGGCCTTAGCTTCTTGTTCTTCATTCTCTTTCAGGGCCTGACGTAGAAATAGATCAATAGATTATGAACGAAACTATACAAAGTTTCCTCGCTTTTTTTTTCTCAAGTCTGGGTTTCTTTCTACCACACAATATTGGAATTAATCTTGGGTGTGGTCAAAATGTTCCAAAAATTTCAAAAAAAAAAAAAAAACTCTGAAAAATGTATGGTATTTTTGTTCAAAGTGGAATTATAATAATTATTTGTTATAATTATTTTAATTCAATGCAGGGTCGGCACATTTGTAGCCGGCCCCCCACAAAATTGATTGACACTACCCAATTTATTTTCTTTCCGGTTGAATGAATCTGTGATTGTGAAAGAGGTGAATTAGCACAATTTTATTTTTATCAAATGTATTCATTTTTTTTTCTTCTTTATTATTTACATATGAATAGGCCAGAAGCGTGATCTAATATTGAAAGAACTTTAGTCCATGTTCAAATAACTCTAGTTATCACAGTGTTTCAAAAATTGTCCAAATATGTACGCTGAATGACAAGAAGGCCTAAGCTAGAAAGGGTTGCCTGTACCAAACGTGAAGCTAAACATCATTCCCACAGTCCGTGACGTCTTATAGACGCTGGAGGCCCGCGAACTCTGGCCTATATTTCAAAAGTGTCAAAAGTGGAATTCAAAATGAGTGACTGTATGTAATTACTCTCAAACAAAGCATGTTTTTTTTTTTTTGGGTGCCGCCCATGCTTGGAGGAGCATATGCTTGGACGAGCAGCCCCGTAGCATGGATATCTAGATATAACACCAGGATAGACAACCAAACAAAATTTCACTCTAGCTGTGTACGGTTTAGGCTGACGCAAGGATTAACGCCCAACAGACGGCATACAATAAAATGTGACTTTTTATTTCTAGTATAATATTTTTATTTAAAAAAAATGCTTTCTAAATACTTTCTACTAAAAAATAATTGTCAATTTTTATTTTAACTACAATTTCTCGTAAATAAATATATGGGGGGTGTAGATAAGAGTGACCAGTTGATAAATAAATATAATGTTCTACGAAAAATATCATAAGCTGGTATAATAGTTACACTAATCTTGTAAAATATTTTTAGCAAAGTTATAAAACATACTGAAATTGAGCTTTGTTGTTATCAATAGACATTAGAATGTTAGTTTTTATAACTTAGATTTATAATATTTTTGAATTTTTCTTGTTGCATGGTCAATGTTGATACCAGCAGATTTTTGGTCCTTTTTCTGTTAAAACACATCATTTTTAGAAATTTTTAAATATCTTTTGTTTCTGATTATAATGTCTTCAAAAATATCCTACACACAGAGAATTGAATGTAGTTTAATAAAAGGTAACTTATATTGAAATGAATCATAATGATTTTTTTTTCTTCTTTGTGTTTGTGGATTGTTTAGTTTATTAATTTTTTTTTTATTTTTTCATCCAAACTTTAAAAAAATAATAAAATACTTGCATAATAATATCACTTTGAAACATATATTGTTAAAAAGCCCTTTCAATTTACTACATGTTTATATATATATATATACTATAATAACATAGCTTTTAAAATAAAAGCTGTAAAGAAATATTAGTCGATAAAAATTTTAAAGACATTGACTAATTAAGATTGAAAAAGCTGGATGTTTTTTTGTACGATGTCAACAGAGGAGGGCTATTGAAGCCATCTGAGTACACCTTCTCTACTTGCCTACTAAATTGGAAAGTATTCAATTCATTGAAAAAATCAGCAAGTAGTCTGAAACTATTTCTAGGACAGACAAATAAAAAAAAATTGTTGGTTAAAATTGTTGATAGAGTAACAATTGATGAGTCATTGCTGATTGAAGAAATTTTTTTTTATTTCAATCATAATTTAAAAGAACTTATTTATGTTAAATTTTTAAATTGTTCGTCTAAAAATTATGTTAAGCAATTGAATGAGACGGTTCATGAAAAACCAATAAAAAAAAACGAAAAATAATTAAAATGACAAAATAAAGATTTTAAATTAAAAAATTTGTTATTAAAAGTTTTCAATCTTTAATTGCTTTTGTGTTTATTTCATAAAAACAAAAGTACCAAATATACAAAACTTCCATTAAATATGAAGACTAAAGCTAAACAATTGATAGTGTGTCAGCCTAAAACTGCTATTAAACATGAAGACTACCGCTAAACACTTGATTGTGTGTCAGCCTCAAACGTATTCTTTAAAATATTGGTTGTCCTTCCTGATGCTATATCAAGATTTCCATGCCCGTAGCCAAGGGGTGGGGGCACTGGGAGGCCGTGCCCCCCTCCCCCGCTAGGTGTGGAGTGCCACCCCCCCCCCCCCCCGCTTAAAAAAAGAAGAAAAGAGGAGCAAATAAAGAAAAAGTAAAGATGCCCCCTTGCTGGGTATCGGTGCCCCCCTGCTGACTTTGACCTGGCTACGGGCCTGTGGACGAGTCGGCTAGCCGGCCAACCATACTGCTATACGACTGTCTTCAGATGCTGAGAGACACTGCAGATTATATTTCACAAGACCTAAGAGACTAAGTTTGAACGTCATTTATAAATGCGCAATATTATTCAACCAAATCATAAAAATGGATTAAAAGAGCACTTAAAATGTTGAATTTAATTTTTTCCGCATGATTGACTTTCTGACTCAGAGGTCAAAGTGATATAAGATACAAATGCATGTACACAATGAAATGGATAGGTTCGGTTTGATGATCATTTTGTAATATGATCCATTACGTTACATTAAAGAATTGCCCAAAAAAAAAACGCGTTCGTCGGCGCGATGAATTTGGGGCATTGTGCCCCTCCCCCCCGCCGCCCCCCAAAAATATAAAGTTTTAAAAAGGAGTATTAGACCTGCCAACTCTTTTCCCAATTAATATTTTGACGAGAAAAAAATATCTATACCTATTATATAGATAGCTAAGACACAACTATGAGAAGAGATCGAGAGAAAGACCAAATAGCAAACGAGGTCGAGATAGATCCTGGGAATGAGAGAGTGCAGGAAGACGACCAAGTATCGGGAAAAATAGTATGTCAGGCCAGAGTTTGCTCATAAAAATATCGAGATCTGGACATAAATGAACAATGTTGACATCACGTAGTAGTTCAAACCTTTCTCTTTAGCTACTATCTTTAGTTACTAGCTTTATTTACAATGTAAAATTATTGAAAAGATGAAGGAGTTAAATAAATGTTTACCTTTCTCTTGAGGTAGTCTTTGAACTCATAGTACTTTTCTCTAACGTCTTCCTTCACATCATCATCGTCCCAACTTCTCCTTGATCTTCGTCTGTCCCGACCCCTGTGTTCATTGTCTCCCATGCTTTTGCCGTTGGTGTCTTTCTCCTCTGAAGAATCGTCAACTTCTTGCTGAAACAAAAAGTTTAAGTTGAAACATGTAGTTTGAGACCCACTGCAGGATGTTGTTTCAATAAATATTTTGTTTATTATTAGTTTCAGGCAGCTACAGTAGTTTAATTTTCACTCTAGTCTCACATTTATATACAGAGAGAGAGAGAGAGGCACTGAGAGAGGGGGGGATAGAGAAAGATATAGACAGACAGACAGACATACAGATAGATAGATAGATAGATAGATAGATAGATAGATAGATAGATAGATAGATAGATAGATAGATAGATAGATAGATAGATAGATAGATAGATAGATAGATAGATAGATAGATAGATAGATAGATAGATAGATAGATAGATAGATAGATAGATAGATAGAGCATTCGGATAAAATAAAGTAATATAACAATAATGTAGATACAAAAATCACATTTGCATCAAAAGGCTCTGACCATACCAAACGATCAGAGACGGATAACATTGCCATTGAATGCGCGGGGTTTAAGACGAGTGTAAAATGCGGGACCTAATACTGAAACGCTCCTAACGGAAGGCTCCCCTGAGGTGTGTTTCCTGGGTCAGTTAATATAGTCGCCTCATCAAAGGACCAAACCACTAACGAAATCATTTATGAAAGTAAAATATAAACAGAGCTTAGTGCAAGAGACGGGAGCCCGGATGGTGGAAATGTGTAGAGCGCTGGACTGTTTTAATTGAGAGCCTCGTGTTCGATCCGCATTGAGAACAAATTGACTTTGTCCAGGTCCTGGTGAAAGTTCATGGAAAGCCCCCCTCCCCCCCCCCAATCCATCAGGGTTTAGTTGGGGAAGCGAAGGTGGCATTGTGATAGCCACACAAACCCTTAATATGTAGTGGCTAAAAAAACAGGTGAATTATATACTTAATCTGTCCGGATTGCCGTAGGGGTTAATGGAACTTTACCTTTTTTTTTTCAATAGTTAAAGTGTAATAAAATAAAGTTAGTCTTTTCGATGATCATACTAAGAGTGAAGACAGCAAAAAGGGAAACAATTTTTTTATAATATACTAGATGTACCCTGCAAAACTTTGCATAGAGTTATATCCCCTTAGGCTTGATCGGTAGGCAAGGTTATTTTTTTGGTTTCGGGCAGATCCGATTTTTTCATGATTGTATTTTAAACTGGAATACTGTTGTATTAATTCTTTACTTTCGATTTAACGCAGAGCCCAAATCGCTTTTATTTATATTATGTTCACTACAACACTAACCTCTTTAGCATCTGTTTCCTTAACTACCTTTGTGTCCTTGGCATCATCAGAAGATTGGTTGTCATCTCCCCATCCCCGGGATCTATAATTGCCCCACCCTTTGTGCGCCTTGTGCTCCCATCCTTTAGATTTTTCCTCTGCATCTTCCGATGACCTCTTGACCTTCTCGACCTCGCCTTCGCTCTTCTTCTTATCTCCCCAACCTCTGGACCTGTGCTCGCCCCACCCCCTGTGCTCTTTGCGGCCCCACCCTGCTTCGGCGTCTTCAGACGAGGCGTCCTGGTCGTCATTTACTTTCTTCCTGTCGTTCTCCCACCCTCTCATCCTTTGCTCGCCCCACCCCTTATGATCTTTCCCCTCCCAGCCCTGAGGCTCTTGCTCAGCGCCGTCCGAGTAATCGTCGTATGCAGGGATCTTGGACATTTTCTCTTTCAGCTCTTCCTTGATTTCCTCCCACATTTTGGCGGAGTCACCAGCGAAGACGATGGGCAGTATGACCAGAAGACTTGCGGCAAGGAGAGTCTTCATTTTAGTGACTGAAAGACAACACATTTTTTTTTGTTTATAATTGTGTAAATAAATATACTACCGGTAGTTATTCTCGTTTAAAAATGTAATGTAGCCGTGAAAAAGAAAAAACTACAAACATTTTACTTTTTTTTTCTAAACACCAAAATAATAATTATGTTAAATTTAAAAAAAAAAAAAGAAAGATATTCTTTCATAGTTTGGACATGAGAACAAATTATAAACATCAACTGTTGCTAGAAAGCTGCAAAGCAGAAAGTTATATTTCGAAATAATATTTCAAAGTATGAATGTGTTTATTTAATTTAAAAAAGCTCCATATTGTAAATATAATACAATGGTTCAATACATTGTAAATCATATCTTAGTTATTAAAATGTTTAACATTCATTAGATTTAATAGACATCACTAATCAGGAGTCTAAAACTGAATTTCCCAAACCTGAGATATTTTAGCTGTCTTTATTTTAATATATTTTATACAACGGAGTGATTCGTTAACATATCTTATACAACTGAGTGATTCGTTAGCATATCTTATACACCTGAGTGATTCGTTAACATAGCTTATACACCTGAGTGATTCGTTAACATATCTTATACAACTGAATGTCCAACTTTTAATTTTTATATGTTTTTAAAGGCTTTATTTCACTTTTCATTCCCAACCAACATTTAGACAACAAACTTTAAAATAGAATTATTCCAACAACACAAACTGTCACTTCAGATCTCATAAATATACTCTGTCATTTGTTTAAATAACATTTTTCGTTCATTTACTTCTGCCAGTTGAATGTTAAACTGTGATATTCATCTATTAAAAAAGTCAGAAACATATCCAAATCCAGAGGTAATCTGCATTAATAGTTATAAAATTTAAGCTTTTAAACTCTGCATAAATTATATTTTTTTATTCAAATGATTTCAAATGAACGATCCTTTGTCGTCCAGTTGCTGACTTAGTCCTTAAAAAACATTCAACTCTTACTTTGTATCAAATAAATCTCAAGATGACAAGCCTTTCAGCCAAGCTATAGGAATGATGATTGAACAGATGATTGAACACAGAATCTATCACCGGGGCGATCTACAGATTTGTTTAATTCCCCCATCTTCATCTTATATAGCAAACATCTAAATGGTTTTTGGCTGCTGGATGTAATTATGACCAAAGTTCGTGTTATACAAAGTATTGGTCTGTAAATTAAATAATGAAAGTTTGGGGCGTGGCTTGAACCGAAGATTTCTGCAAGGAATAAAATGAAAAAAAAAATAAATAAAAGGAAAACCCAGGATTCAGTTTTTTTTCCACATTTGCAAAGTTGAACGTTCTGTCTAGTATTTGAGGGGGGGGGGGGTGTAGAAATTACAAATATTGTGGTTTAAGCACTTAGACAACACTGTGGTGCACTATCCTAATATCGCGTACTAAAATCTATATGAGCACACTTTCTATAATTAGATTTATTGGTCATTAGTCGTGCGATGTTTGTGTGTGTGTGTGGGGGGGGGGGGTTTGTTGCATTAATTTCATTGCATATTATTTCTGTGATACAAACTGACCTTTCAGAATTTATTGTGTAGCATTAGTTGAGCTTAACTGATTTTAATGCTTCTAAACCATATAGTCTCCCAGCCGACTTTACCAGCCCAATAAAAGTCAGGTGACCAGCTAAAGCTGGTTGGACTTGAAGGACTTTTAATCAACTTTCACAATGACCTAGAATAATTAGCTTGGTTCTCACCGGGGATCTAACCCGGGAATCTCAGTTCAACAATCTAGCGCTCTACACAACTCTACCATCCGTACCTTGAGTAAATTTTGTTGTGTATGTAATATAAAATATTTCTGTGAAAAACCGCCCAAAACCGCCCATAAAGTTGGCGGGGAACTGCCGATCCACACCAAAACTACCCCCCTCCCCGCCTAATATATAACATTTAACGCCCAACGCCCCAATGTAGCACAGTCATTAATTCTTAAAATATGTTTCTGTTTAATTGTTTGGCGAGGAGATTTTCACGATGGAATATTGCTAAATGTCATTTAATGTCCAACCGTACACGTTAAAAGTACATTACACAGTTCGGTTTATTTTCAATAGTATGCATGTGTAACTAATTTTATTTTTTTTCCTTCAGCAAAGTGCAACCAGTTTATAAATGTACTTCATAGTTTGAACGTGAAACCTGAACATTGTATCATATAGCTCAAACTTTCTTTATAATCTCACTTATATTCATGTTGAAATTGTCTAAATTATCAATAATTAAATATTGTTTCCTTTACTATACTTTATATGTTATTGTTTTTATTTCTAGATTGAACGAAAAATGCGAAAATTATATTAAAATTCCATTAAACCACTTTCAGAATGTCTGCTTTTAATTATTCTGAAATCATGAATTCATATTTTGACCAAGTCGACCGTTAGGAACTCCATGGCCATTACACTCCCGGGCGTGGTGGGGATGAAAGAAGGGCACTACAAAAACCTGAAAAAAATTGCCCCACCTAAGTGGTAAAGTGCTCGACTGTCGACCTGAGGGTCCCTGGTTCGATCTCCGGTGAGGACCAACGGATTTTTCAGGTCATGGCTAAGGTCCCCGCTATATCTCCCGTGGTGCTTCCATGGCCTTTGCACTAACGTCTATGGTGAGGATAAAAGAAGGGCACCATAAAAACCGTCCCATTTGTGGTTTATAGGATCTAAGAAATTTCATCTCATTCTTACAGGGACTTCACACACACACACACATACACACACCGATGGGACCAACACATTAGGAAATTTCCTGAGTTATCTATTCTCGACATGCCAGGTGAGACAACGACATTTTTGAACGAGGTCGGCAACCAAATTGTCCCCAATCTGGCCCTGCATTTCAATAAGCCCGTCATGTAATTTGAGAACCTTTGATAGTACTAGTATACATTTTTGTGTGGGCGAATTCTGTGTTTGGGGGAAAGAGTACATTTTTTTTTAATTATTCATTCGTAAGGTTTCATTGAAAGTGCCAGAAAGATTTCCTTTTTTTTTTGTGTGTGTATAGTTTGAGTCAGGCTTTAAATGTAAGTGTTTTAAATGTCAATAAAACTAGTCTGGACACATGGAGGTGGGGTGTGGTGCACGTACGTTGGTCGATTGAAGCCCCAAACAAAGGACATAATTGTGTGCCAGTGTTTAGAGACGCGGATTAATGCTGTCCCTAAACCAACACACCTGAATGATGCCTTTAGAAATGTCACACTTTGTGATTTTCGGTTGTTTATTTTATTTCTATCCATACATATTAGGCCTGGAACTCTCTTTCATTTTTTTTTCTTTAAAAAGTATATCAGTACGTTAAAGGAAAAAAAACCACTCTCAAAAATATTTTTAAAAAAAGATGATGCATTTATAAATGCGGTTAAGTCACGGGGTGGGGTGATGGCGGGGGAGGGAGGAAGGAGCCAATTAAAATATTATTCGGTGGAATGACCTGGCTATAAATGAACTACTTACATGCGAAAATTGTAGCTGCTACTTGTAGAGGAATGTTAAAATTTGTTTCTCAAACTTTGATACGCGTATCCCGGGGGGGGGGGGGGGGGGTACGGAAAAGACATTGGTGAGGTTACGTGCTGAGCTGAGCACGGCACAAGGGGAAACAATGAAATCAGGGAAGGGGGGGGAACCATGGCTGTAAAAACAATATAGATTTACTCATTACATGTATTTTGAAATTAAAAGAAGGGAGTGCGGAGGTATCGAAAGTTCGGAAAACACTGTATTAGAGGACTTGCGAAACTCCAATCGTGTGACAGGTTTATTTATTAATAACTTGCAATAACACGCACAGGTTCCCATATCATTAAGGTTGAAGGCGTAGGTCTTCCCGGGAAGGGGGGGGGGGCGAAAGTCAGATACTGGAACCAAGAGCCGTAATTGTGGTCTCAACATTGCACTTAGCGCTCCTAAGGCAAGGGCGTCGTTCCCCATTAGGCGCAGTGCCTTGGACGGTTTCTATGGCGCCAAATCTAAAAGACTCTTTCCGTATCACGTTTTTAAGACTGTCCTATCTATCTATCCAGTGCTTTTTTTGTGCCGGTACGCACCGGTACAGCGTACCGGCGCCTTTTTCAATGTGGGTAAAAAATTATTAATTTTGTTTTATTTTAACGTTTATTATTAATTTATTATATTATTAATTTGTCAAAATGGAATTATTTTAAAATAGTATCTTTGCAGTTGTGATTTAGCTTGCATCGAGGTGCGAACTGATAGTTAAAAGTTAGGTAATCCATCACTAAGTACCGGCACCTATTTATCTATCTACCTATATATATATATATCCGTCCCCCCCCCCCCATCCGTGCATCCATTCATCTATCTTATTACTTAACGCCCAGGAGAAGGGGGGGTGCTTAGTTAACATTTGTTAAATTTAATACGTTCGAGAAACATGTAATTTAGATCAAAACTATTTCTAGTTATGGTCGTCATTTTCTGACGGGTACATGAGCGGGTCCTCTCATAAAAACAGAGAAGATCTTTCTGGTCTTCCTTTCATTTTTTATGTACACGCTTTTATCTCACTTTGGTGTCCGAACGCTTTTTTCTACATTTTATATTTTGTAAAATCAAAATGTTGGATTAATCCCCTCCCAGCCTTTAAAAGAAACAGATTTTAATTTTCCATCGACAGTTTACATTCCGTTTTTTTTTATGTAATTAGTCGGGGTCCCAGTGGAGTTATGTGCGTAAGGGCTCACAGTACAGTTGTGTGCTTAAGGACTCACAGTACAGTTGTGTGCTTAAGGACTCACAGTACAGTTGTGTGCTTGGGGACTCACAGTACAGTTGTGTGCTTGGGGACTCACAGTACAGTTGTGTGCTTGAGAACTCACAGTACAGTTGTGTGCTTGAGAACTCACAGTACAGTTGTGTGCTTAAGGACTCACAGTACAGTTGTGTGCTTGGGGACTCACAGTACAGTTGTGTGCTTGGGGACTCACAGTACAGTTGTGTGCTTGAGAACTCACAGTACAGTTGTGTGCTTGAGAACTCACAGTACAGTTGTGTGCTTGAGAACTCACAGTACAGTTGTGTGCTTGAGAACTCACAGTACAGTTATGTGCTTGAGAACTCACAGTACAGTTGTGTGCTTGAGAACTCACAGTACAGTTGTGTGCTTGGGAACTCACAGTACAGTTGTGTGCTTGAGAACTCACAGTACAGTTGTGTGCTTGAGAACTCACAGTACAGTTATGTGCTTGAGAACTCACAGTACAGTTGTGTGCTTGAGAACTCACAGTACAGTTGTGTGCTTGAGAACTCACAGTACAGTTATGTGCTTGAGAACTCACAGTACAGTTATGTGCTTGAGAACTCACAGTACAGTTGTGTGCTTGAGAACTCACAGTACAGTTGTGTGCTTGAGAACTCACAGTACAGTTATGTGCTTGAGAACTCACAGTACAGTTGTGTGCTTGAGAACTCACAGTACAGTTGTGTGCTTGAGAACTCACAGTACAGTTGTGTGCTTGAGAACTCACAGTACAGTTATGTGCTTGAGAACTCACAGTACAGTTGTGTGCTTGAGAACTCACAGTACAGATGTGTGCTTGAGAACTCACAGTAAAGTTATGTGCTTGAGAACTCACAGTACAGTTGTGTGCTTGAGAACTCACAGTACAGATGTGTGCTTGAGAACTCACAGTACAATTGTGCGTATCGACTATTGCCGCTCAAAAGTAAACAGATTCTAGAACAGAGGTGAGCAATCGTTTTGTACATCAAGCGACAATGATTCTTGAATTTCAGAAAATGGACTGACCAAGAACAATTGTTTCACACAGAAATGTCAGACCTACATCAGATAAATGAAATGTTTACATAAAACAATAGTTTTACACAGAGATGTCAGACCTACATCAGATAAATGAAATCTTTACATAAAACAATAGTTTTACACAGAGATGTCAGAAGTACAACAGATAGATTTAATGTTTTACATAAAACCGGTAAAAATAAAATGTACTTCAAATTAAATTCCCGGAATGGATAAAAAAAGCGAAAATTTGAATAAATTATTTTACAAGGGCCCTGGACTATTGAAAATGGAATAAAGAAATTATTATTGTTGTCTAGGTCTTGAAGCTGTTTCAATTTCAAGGCTGAAATGTGTCTATGATGCGTTGGTTACACTTCAGGTAACCCCTCCCACAAACATGTCACATTTTGTCACACTTAGGCAACCCCCCCCCCCATCCCAGGGCGTTAAGTAATATGATAGATGGATAGATGCACGGATGGGCGGAAGGACGGACAGACAGAGAATCAGACAGACGGATGGACAGACAGACAGATAGATAGATAGATAGATAGATAGATAGATAGATAGATAGATAGATAGATAGATAGATAGATAGATAGATAGATAGATAGATAGATAGATAGATAGATAGATAGATAGATAGATAGATAGATAGATAGATAGATAGATAGATAGATAGATAGATAGATAGATAGATAGATAGTACTGACTCATTTTACGATGCTAGTACAGAAAGTGCATGATTCAGTCACTCACTACACAGTCACTAAACCTAATGTAAACATTTTTTATATGTTCACTATCCATTAGCCCTGAGTTTATATTTGCATTAGTCAGTAAGTGTTTCAGTCAATGTCAAGAAAGATTTATTTAGTCCACAAACATTAAGAATCGAGATGTTGAACAAGGATTGAATAGAAATTTTTTTCAAGTTATAAAGAACTATGTACCAAATGTCATGTCTACGTTACTGATTTAAAGTTTTAAGTAATTTTGCAAAAGGTTTTTTTTTATACGTTTTACTTACAATATACAATACATTGCGTATACTAATTTCTTTTTGTGTGTTTTTATGTTTTCAGAAAAGAGTTATTTTATTATTTGAAAACAAAAGAAAAATGAGAATAAAACCTTATTCAGTTTGATCTGTTGTTTTTAATCATTTTTTTTATTGCTTTGCAATATGGAACAAAGTGTTATATTTAATAATGAGGACAATCATTCGTTTTCTAACATCATTAAGAGATTTAAACTTTGAATCTACTAATTAATTCAATCTGTGCTCTAATCGCCAGATTAAATTAGTACAAATACATGGTATTATCGATAATATACACTTATTGCAATGTCGGTAAAATCTAAATGTAAATGTTAAATAAATGTAAAAGTTTATTCAAATTAAAAATACTATTAAGAAACAAGGGTATTTTTAAGATCATTGTGAAAGTTCCCTCCTTCCATAGCACTATCAGCCATGGTGGGGATGAAAGAATGCCGCTACAAGGACAGTCCAATAGTGGTTTATAGGATATGAAAGATACACATCGCATTCTTCACAGTTTGTGGATTACTTCCATGGACCAGTGGAGCGGCGCTTAACCAGTGCTCGATTTAAGAAAAATCCAGTGCCGGGGATGAAAAAAAATTCTGCAGAGCCAGGGATAAATGTCTATCGTTTCATCCCAGGCAGGGATATATTAGCTAAAGCAGAGCCGGGGATATCCCCGGCATCCTCGGCGGTTAATCGAGCCCTGCGCTTAAGTAAAACAAAATGCAAACATAGAATTCAAAATATCTGACATTCAAGATGACATTTGAGTTATGCAATCCTGACTTTTTGACAAAGATTTGTGTAAGACTTTCAGAAAGTTCTCAGTTTAACTTTGGTTTTAATTATTTTCGTTCTTGATAATTATTAGTTAGATTTATTCGGCCCAACACCATAAGGTTTTAGTTTTTTCTCGAATGGTGTAGGGTCAGTCACAAATAATCATATCATATGAAACATAACGTGGGGCGGATGGCCGAGTTGTGTCGATACTCAATTGTTGACTCGTGAGTCCTGTATTCGATCCTTGGTGAGTACACTGGAATTATTTCCAGAGAAATTAGGTGCAAAGTCGTCCCACAAGTGCACCCAGCTTTAAATGGATACCTGACTTAAGTTTGCTAAGTAAATGCGGCTGGGCGTTGTGCTAACTACACAATCCCTTCATATGCCGAGGTGACAGAAACTTCATCTGCCCCGATGACCCGTAATGGCTAAAGAAACTTTACTATGAAGCACAAATAATAACAGTACATATTTAGATAAGAAAGTCAATTATAACAACCAAAGTTAAAAAATGTAGAAAAATCTTTATTGAAAATTTTCACCAGTAAAATACTATGAAAGAAAATTTAAGACTTTTTCCCCTAATATTGTTGATCGAAGTTGCTAGGGTGTTTTTTTTTGACTTGATACTTTACTATCTTTTAAACAAACAGAAACATCTTTCATCACGTGCAAAATAATGGTCTCGTTGAGACATCATGTGAACTTACAATCTGAAAGTAAAGCAAATATGTTATTTAAATTAAAGTTACCATTAGAATATGTAATTTAAACTAATATAAAAAAAGCATTAGAATTTAAGCATAATGTGTCGGGCGATCTGATCAAGACCTCAATCGATATTGATCTTTGGTATAATGAACAGTCGTATATCTGGGATTAAGGACTACGTTTCAATCTTGTGGTGGTCTTGTCTACAGAGGATACTTCAGGTCGTGGTTGAAAGTCACCGCTATATCACCCGTGGCGCCTCCAAGGCCATTGAACTATCGGTTTTGGTGGGGATGAAAGAAGGGCATCATAAAACAGCAGTCCCATTAGTGGTTTATTGGATCTAAGGGATTTCATCTCATCTTTACAAGGAATTCACACTTAGGAGATTTGTGGGCGGGGGGGGGGGGGGTTGGATCGACCGCATGGTGTGCCCAGTAGGCGATGGGCACTAATCCTGAAATGTGTAAGAACAATAAAACAGTGCCACGAGTTTTTCAGCTAATGCTCTCAGCACGCAGGTGGGGGGGGGGGGGTAGGGTTGGGGGTAGGCCTATTTTGACTCACTAGAGAGCTACATACCTACCACATGCAGTGGACTATTTCAGACCTGGGAGACTAGAACCTTAAACCTTTGTCCTATCACTGTTCCGATCTATCGCACGGCCCGCTATGACATTAAATATTCTCACCTTTATTTACGGCCTCAAACTCCTTCTGTATTTCATGAGTTCCGGCTCTGCGTAATTCAGAAGATGTGTGAGTTGTTTGGCGGAGCTGCACATGATTTGGATGTACTCATGGAGAACGAATTTTACTTGATCTTGGCGTTCCAGGTTGTCGAACCATTTAATATGTTCCTGATTTTTTAAATAGAAAATATCTCACTTCAAAAAAAAGGTTGAATTTAGATATAAACATGTAGATATAAAGTTGAAGGAGGGATATTTCTTTTTTTTTTAAAATAGGCAATAAACTGACAGACAGATAGATAGATAGATAGACAGACAGATGTGTAAAGTCCCTGTAAGGACGAGATGAAATCCCTTAGATCCTATGGGACGGTTTTATGGTTACCGCACGACCATCCGTCCCCTATATAGATAGATAGATAGATAGATAGATAGATAGATAGATAGATAGATAGATAGTAAAGAATTTCGTGCATAAAATATTGTCCAAACGCGCCGCATAAATATTTATTCGGATTAAGATTTATTCTTTTATACAACGAATGCGAACAAAAACCAAAATTTGTAATAAATACTTCTAAAGGCGCTGTACATGGAAAAAAAAATTCATCAAATGATTACAGAATTAACTTATTTCATGTTAAGAAATAGCTTCCCTTTTGTAAATACAGAACCATGATCATTTTAGTTCAATAACCTGATAGACATTAAACTTCTATATAGAGCCATTTTTTAGGTATTTTGGGGATTCTGGTCAAGTGTAATCTCAAACCATAGTATATTTGGGATTTGATAATACTAAATACTTGAAGAGTCCCATATTAAAGTGTGTGTGGGGGGGGGGGGAATCTCTAAGCAAATATCTATAAAAATGTGTGTAAACGGCCCCCAAGTTCCCCTTTATTACACAAACATTAGTAGCTACAAAGGACACACTTGGTGAGAGGTCATACTAAAGAAAGAGTCAACCAAGAGTTGTCGGACTTTTTGGCTTCATACAAGTCTTGTCTTAAGATCTATTAGACTGGAATGTAGAATCTACAGGTAGTTAAAATGCATTTGTATTGGTGCTAGAAATACCATAGGTGTAAACAGACCTTTCAAAGCTTATTCCTTTTTATTATAGGACGAGCAGTTCTTAGAATTTTTTTTTTAAATATGTGGAGAGGAAGGGGGAAAGACCTAGGCACATAGTCAGGTTTGCGTTGGCGGGTGGGGGGGGGGTAGCTAGATATGCACTAATCATGACCCTTGTGTATACGTAGGAATACAAATCATTCGCATGAATTTATTCACTATTGTTTCATCTGTTAATGTAAGTCATTATTAGTCATTCATGCTAGTCTTATAAATATTACAACAGGTTTGGCATATAGCGGGTGACTCATTTACCAGTTAAAGCCCTAGGCAGTCGTCTAGGTCAGGGGGTCCTCAACCTCTTTAGCGACTGTGCCCCAAAAAAAAAAAGGTGCGAAAGCATGTCCGCGAGTAACCCTGACACGCGGCAAACTGGAGACCTTCGTCAAACTATTTGGTTGTTTTGAACGAAAATTATATTTCGCTGCGTACCCCTGCACAGACTTTCCCCGTACCCCTAGGGGTACGCGTACCACCGGTTTGAGAACCGCAGGTCTAGTTTGTCTATGCCTTAAAAAAAGTTCTGCTTTTAAGTGACCTATAGCTGGGTGAGCCATGTGTTATATTAATTTAAAATAGTTGGCGTAATGTTAAAGCTATTCCTAATTTTGTATTTTTGTTTTTTTCCCCCTTGGTGGTAAAATGAACAGATCCAGAGTTGGATGGCTTTTTTACCGCTTATTCTTATAAAGACGAATTGACACTAGAGAGGTTGGGCGAACCCGCGCTTACCAATCTCTGAACTGGGTCGTTGATGAACTGGGCCACTGTGGAGTTACTCAAGTTCATGGTCATGTTGTTGAATTCCTCCAGGTCAAAGTTCTCGTTGGCTAACAGGCTGGTGTCAGAGGTCATGTTCGGGCTACCGAATTGTCCGTTGTGAATTCTGAAGTAACAACGAAAACAAATATGAAGCTACTGTAATTTAATTATGAAAAAATATGTTATAGTGTGTGTGTGTGGTGGTGGGGAGCGGGTTGGGTCACGTCGTCGTTGTAATCTACTTTCATCTTTTCAAATATCCACAACAACAACAAAGTCACTTTTTAAAGTTTTTATTGTTTATTTTGCTGCAAACGAAGATCTGCCTCGTTTGGAGGAGGGAGGGTGAAGGAGGGTGAGGGGCCCCGATTTTAAGAGTTTGTGATGGCCATTGGCCTTAGAGTCTCTAGCTAGTGCCCTGTAGAGCTTGGGAATGCTACGATCTTATTGTCATGGGGCACAGATAACCAATTATTATACCAACTCGCTGGTCATAACTTTTGTCTCAATCCAGTTTGCCTGTGTACTCCCTACCCCCCCACGACCCCCCCCTCCCTTCCCTAAAATACGTTAATACACACACGATGTTTCAAATCAAAACAGAAGAAAGGACCCACTCAAAACTCTTACCTCTCCAGAGTGTCCTTGGAGTTATCGCACTTGCAGAAACTGAAGAAGTGTTCTGTGATCTCATACATAAACTGGAGCTTTCCCTCCTTGTACTGCTCAGTCAGGCTGTATAGTTTCTCGTTTAACAATTTCTTGATGTGGACTTTCTCCATCTGTCTGTAGATGGCTGCTTTTTCTTCTCGCTCTTCCTGTTCTTGCAGGACCTGTAAAAAAAATATGAAGAATGAATAGTGAATTTGTCTGAATAGACAAGGAGTGGCCCTAATGTGGCTCTTTACCCGGTTCTGAAAGAAATTCCTTTAAATCCGCGTGGAATTCTTTAATCTTGTTTACTGATTGAATTAAGGCCTTTACTCTCGTCGTCATCTTTGACCATGCATGTGTAGCAGACAATGTTGTGTTTCTACACGGTAAACATCAAGTCCTAGAGTGACTGTAATGTTTGGAAGTACTACCTGGATCAAGCATCTACCGCCCCTCTCCACACTCTGAGTAAATAAATTCTGAATTTGTCCGCTTTCAGTGATGGGTGTCCGTACTATGTAGAGCGTTTGACTGTCGACCGGAGAATCATTGGTTCAAACCTCAGTGAGAACCTTTAGATCTTTTCAGGTCCTGGTGTATCTCCAACCAGCTTTAAATGAGTACCTGAGTTTAAGTTTGGGGAGTAAAGGCGGTTGGGCGTTGTGCTAACCTCACAAGGTAACGGAAATTCTACACTTCATCGGCTCCAATGTGCCCTTAGGGTCTTAAGGGAGCTTTACTTTTACAACATATTGCATTTTTAATTGTTTAAAAAAAAAATAAAAATATCGGATTTGTCCGAAACTATAAATAAAACCTGACTACTGACCAACCTAGGTGAAGCTATTCAACCGATTGATGATGACTTCAAAAGTTGAACGATGGTCTATCTCTATGCAAACGTTTTACATAAATATATTTAACAAGAAACAATTCTCACCTTTCGTTTAATGTACTCCTTGAAGTTTTTCTTAAGGTAGTCCTTGTACTCTTCCTGCTCCTCTTCCTTCTCCTGCTCTTGTTTCTTCTGTCCTTGCAGCCAATCCTTGAACTGTTCGAACAATTGTTTCTTCTGTGTGTGTAGTAAATACAGATCAGAGATAAATTAACTTGTTTTATTCTATCTATAACAAAAATTGACACATTGAACGGTGTTCAAATTTTTTTTACTCGCCTCTTTGAAATCAAAGACTCTGCTCTCGTAATCATCTTCCTCTTTATCGTCATTTCTGCGCCTGTCGTCGTCTCTTTCTGTTCTCTTCTCGTCTCCCCATCGTCTGTGCTTGTCGGTGTCCGAATCCCTTCTCTTATCATCATCGTCATCGTCGTCTCCTCTCTCTTTTCTCTTGTCATCACCCCAACCCCTGTGCCTGCCTCCGTCCCTCTCTTTCCTCCACTCTTCTCCCCATCCTCTCACGCCCTCTTTCTCGTCATCGTCTTTCTCCTTCTTGTCGCCATCCTCCCAGCTATTTCGTTTCTCCTCCCCCCATTCCTTGCGTTTGTTGTCCCCCCACCCTTTAAATCCTTCATCACCCCACCCCCGACGTTTTTCCTCCACCACCTCCCTAGATTTTTCCTCCCACCACCTTGCTTGCTGTTCGGCTCCCCACTCCCTGGGTTTATCTTCGCCCCAGCCTTTGTTCTCCTGCTCCCCCCAGCTTTTCACGTCCTTCACACCCCAGCCTTTGAACTCTTGTTCACCCCAGCCTTTGAACTCCTTGGCACCCCAATTTTTATCCTGAACCTCTGGCTCCTGGCCCCAGTCTTTCCGTCCTTCTTTGTTGTCGCCCCACCCTTTTTCCCGTATTTTGTCTTCTACGTTAAGCCACA
Organism: Bulinus truncatus; assembly: GCA_021962125.1. Classification (NCBI taxonomy): domain Eukaryota; kingdom Metazoa; phylum Mollusca; class Gastropoda; family Planorbidae; genus Bulinus; species Bulinus truncatus. The sequence continues at coordinate 7,616,353 of JAGDYQ010000024.1, forward strand.
TTTTGGCAAAGTCGCCAGCGAAGACCACCGGGACGATCAGCAAAACGAACAGATGTCTCATTTTCAACCTGAAAATTAAAAAAAAAACAATAGTCGCATGTATTTTAAACAAATTATCAAATGATATCTCTGTTCAGTTGACTTGTTCGTTCGTTTGTTTGTTTTAATGAATGCTCACAAACATTATAACTCATTTCTTAATTTAAGTGTCGAACAATGTTATCGTTATGAGAGAGGCGATGGGGTAGGATTGTTAAGGATTTATTACAGGGAAATATTGTTCTAAGAGGACACCCAAAACAATTTTTAGCTGAAGTCATCCAACGTTGTTAGCTAGGCCACAGGTCCTCTTGACACCACTGTTGATGTCTTGTACTTAAAGTGTTTACATTTAATCCAAAATATAATTCAAAGTGTTTCAGCGATATCCAATCTATAAATATATCATTCTGCAAGCCCTACTAATCCTCTAAGCCATAAGTCCAGGTTTAGTCACAACCGTCGTGACTACATTTAGTCACATGCACAACACGTGACATCCACCTGTCCCATAGCTGCTCGAGAATCAAGATCAAGGCATGTCTCTTCACCTTTATGTTTTAACTTGTAAAAAGAATTAAGTTGATGTAAATGACCATCCTCGTAGTAGATGCATAATTTTTTAATCGTTTTCAAATTTCTCATATATATATATAGTCCCTTGAGTGTAATGATGAAATGTTTATTTCTTTTTCTCGATATTAACTTAATGTGGTAGCCATAGACTTAGAAAACCTTCACCTAAAATGAAGCTGGGGGGAGGGGTGCCTTGGGTGGTGGTATTGTCACCTTGGGGTAAAATAACTGCTTACTGATGTCCCTTTGTATCTATCTGTCTCACTGTATGTCTGTTTATATATCTATCTATCTATATACCTGTCTGTATGTTTGTCTGTTTATATATCTATCTATCAATATACCTGTCTGTATGTCTGTCTTTCTATCTATCTATCTATCTGTATATCTTTGTAAGAATGTCCACTCGTAAAACTCTGGTTGGATATTTTATGTTACTATGAAGATGAGATGTATTTATCTCTTAACCATATCAATTACTAATGGGACAATGCTATTATTTCGCCTACTCCACGAGTCCACGACCATAGTCGATTGTGAAATGGGAATTGCTGGAATATTGATTACCTCGTAGAGATTTGAACCCGTAGCATACAGATCGGGCTCACAACTAACTGTCATCATATGAGAATTGAAATTTTTTACTGGTTGTTTGAATTCCTCCCACATCCCATTGGCATATATATTTTATTGAATTACTTAGAATTAAACATATATACATGTACATATGAATTGAGAGAGACAGACAGAAAGAAAGACATCTAGAGAGATAGATAGACGGACAGACAGGCAAAAAGGAAGAAATAGATAGATAGATAGATAGATAGATAGATAGATAGATAGATAGATAGATAGATAGATAGATAGATAGATAGATAGATAGATAGATAGATAGATAGATAGATAGATAGATAGATAGATAGATAGATAGATAGATAGATAGATAGATAGATAGATAGATAGATAGATAGATAGATAGATAGATTAACTGGGTGTAATAATTAAACAACATTAGTCCACACCACTCAAATTAACTACATTAGTTGACAAAATAATCCAACATTTTCTTTACATCCAGGGCAGAAGCGAACCAGACAACGTCCTGGGGCCTCTCCAATATAATAGGGGGCCCTTTCAAGTCCATAAATATGATGCAACAGTTTCTTTGGGCTGCCCAACACCATTGCAACCCCCAATACATAAGACAGTCTCTGTATATTGCCAATGTAGTTCATTTTTTTAAGTGTCTAAACAGATTCGTATCGATTCATTCTCCTAGCATTGACATATCTAACCAATGATCTATCTTGTTTGTGTGTGTGTGTGTGTGTGTGTTGTTATTTTTCTCTTATGGTTTTGTTAATTACGTTTATTATATCTTACCTCTAAATGTACTTGCATGTGTTAAAAATCCAAAAGGAATTTATGTTCATGAAGCTAAATTTATCAGAATGTAACAAAAAAAATATTCTATTGCTCTAAAGTCTATAAACTAAAATTGTAAGTTTCAGAATGTGCAAATAAAATGACAACTTACAGTTGGATGGTACAGCTGCCAACTGAACGAAAATGTTGAAGTAGGAGAAAAAGTTTTTAAGTCAACACCAGAAAAAAAAAACTTCCAGTCCAGGTAAAAAAAAGGTACACTACTAACTTTTGGACCCTTTTTACTTATTTTATAGTGGACACATCCCTGAGAGATGGAGGGAAAGAGGGGAAAAGGGGGGGGCGAGTCTCTTTATTTTATTATAATTTATTTTTAGAAAAAGAAATTCGTGGGGAGGGGTAGATTTATTCTCGACATGATTAAAATGAAAGTATTCTCCCTTTACGAAGTTTGTCTCTTGTGGAACTCGACACCCTTGGTCAAACAGAACAAGTTCAGTTGCTTTATGTTATTTCAAAAAACGTCTTCAGTACGGCCAAGCTCTTGGTGAGTTGTTTTATGTCCGGAACTTTCCTAACGTAAAGATTAAATTACACATTTTTAAAAAATTACTCTTTCGATGCATGCTGTACTTTACTTTAAGTTGACTTAACCCAGAAAATATTGGAAGGGAAAAAAAACCATGAAGGTACATAGACAATTTTTTTTTTTGTAAAATTATATAATCTGGTATGTCAACTATATAATTTATATGAACTAAATCAATACAAAGTCATGGCATTTTTTTCAGCACGATTGTCATTTTCGGTATCATACATGACTCTGTACATTTTTAACAGACCCAAGTTTTGTTTGTTTTTTCTGCCTAGGACTGACCAAAGCCATATTGTTGCTGTCCCTGTATGGGTTCGATTTTAAATGGAGACAGTGATTTCATTAGGAAACCACTATTTGAGGCAGTTCTATTGCTAGGCACTTTCTACATCAACAACAATACAGGGGGGCTGCAAAGACAACGATTGACCGCAAGTTGTGTATGCCGATGAAATATCTGGGATTTGAACCAACGGCATTCACAAACGCTAATCAGGCAATTATTCTTTTATCCGTCATCCGTCGTTGTATTAAACGGGTTTAAATCGTGTTGGCTTCTGATTCATTTTAATTTGTATCGTATTTATTTGATTTGGGGGGTTCAGGAAGAGCCAGATTTACAATCTTAGGGGTCCTAGCATGGGCGTCGCTAGGAATTTTTCCAGGGGGGGGGGCAAAAATTTTCCAGGGGGGGGGGGGCAAATAACAACTTTATGACATTTTTTTTAAATGTAAGGAGGGTGGAGCAAATGCCCCCCTCTTATATGAAATTTTTTCAAAATGTAGGGGGGGCAAATGGCCCCCCGGCCCCCCCCCCCCCCCCATGAATACACCCATGGGTCCTAGGCCAAACAAAAAATTTGAGGCACCATTTCGAAAAATAAAAAAAATATTGCTAAATTACTTGTGTATACTACTCAACATAATGGGGCACGTTATATCGTGGAGGCCCTAGGCCAAGGCCTAGTCGGCCTATCTGTAAATCCGGCCCTGGATACAGAGAGGGGTAAGGTAATTTTACTTTGATAAAAGCTTTTTTTTTTACTTTTTACAAAGATATGTTCATTTAAATACATGAAAAAAATAGGTTGCCTCATTACACTTAATCAGTCGTGAAACTCGTGTCATGCATATGTCATTCAGATGGCACTAGTAAGGCATTCGTTGACTTTTGACCAATTATTAAATTCAAGTTACTTTTTTTTAACCTTCTAAGTATGTAGGGACTTATAGATCAAACTGTGTCACCGGCATTATTTGACAAGAATAAATATTGACAAGGGGGAAAAAAGAGATAGTTCTATTTGAGAGAAGCATAAGTAGAAATCACAGTTTTAAAAAGTCATGAAATTATGGGATAGCGCAGACGTGGACCACGAACGACCAGTCTGGCTGTTTGATTTGGCCTGAATTACAATTAATTTAAAATAATTTCATTTAAACACTCCCTCCATTTGCTCTTGATCCGGCTGTCAAATTTACGAGCCCAATTTTGGCCCGCGATTCAAAACCTTTTTCCCCACCTTTGTGATAGCGTGGGTGGTAGTAGAGATACGTAACACCCTGGTCACGAGTTTAGGATTGTCTTTGAAAAGTAGACGGACGGACTTAGATGTAGACGTCAGGTGATGGATTGAATCCACATTACGTTGTATCTCTGAGGATTATTAGGGGAGATGTAGGACTTAGCATTGTGAGTTCTTGGCCTACACTTTCTTAACACAAGAACACCTGAAAGACTTTGGAATGAAAAAAAAAACTTAATTTTATTATGGGTTTATTTTTTTTTTTTGTTAGGATTTTATGAGTTCACATGCGTAGGTCAAGATGACCTTTCGTGGCGTGAATTTGTAGAAAAAGCAAATATGCTCGTGGTATTGTAAAGACGGTTTGTGAACTATGCGGACTGATGTGGCGGTTTGGGGCTTGCTGCATATTGCGAACAGAATAAGTCGGAGCTCTGTGAAAACCATGCCGTGTCCTATCAGAACTGTACAGGCCGGACTGTCCTATCAGAACTGTACAGGCCGGAGTTCTGGTGTGCCCTGTCCTATCAGGACAGTTCGTGGGACGGCTGCCTATGTCCTCACACTCCTAAGGGGGGGAGGGAGTCCTAGTTTATACCTTTATGTAACCGTCTCCTTAAGCGTATCGCAACTTACGAGTTTGTCTATAGCCCCCTGTGCTATACAAGGGGACCCAAGATTTTCATTAGGCGTCCTTAGCGACACTTTTATTTTAGACAGCCCCTACCCCCCCCCCACCCAAATGTTCTTTTGCCTAGGCCCAAAATTTATTTTTGTTTAAGGTTCCCATGTTGATTTTAGTAGGGCCCCTAAACGTATCTTGACCTACGGCCCCTATAATGGTCTTTTTGCTAGAGCATCCAAATGGGCCTTTGTCTAAGTCAGGGGTCGGCAACATTTTGACACGGAAGAGCCAAAAGTTATAATTTACAATTTTCTCAGTTGTTAAAGAGCCACTAAAATTGTTCTTTCAATATTACGGTATTTGATTAGGATTAAGTATATAAAATAATAATATTATAATTATTTTCCCATGGAACTGGAAGGCCGCAATATGACATCGAAAGAGCCGCAACTTGACATCGAGAGAGCCGTATGCGGTTCGCGAGCCGTAAGTTGCCAACCCCTGATCTAGGACGTTCTAAATATTCCTTCATAAAATGTACCTTTGCCTCAGGCCCCGAAAACGTAAGAATGGCTCTGAGTCCACATTGACCATAAAAGCGTCCAGTGCTCGATTTAAGATAAAACCAGTGCCTGGGTAGAAAAAAAAATGTCCGCAGAGCCGGGGATAAATGTCTATGGTTTCATCCCCGGCAGGGATATATTAGCTAAAGCAGAGCCGGGGATGACAGGTCTCAGTGCCGGGGATATCCCCAGCATCTGCGGCGGTAAATCGAGCCTTGAAAGCGTCTCTTTATTTATATACTAAACCCATCTTTTTATTTTGTCATGCAGAGGTCGAATAATCGCGAGCCGGATAGTAAAAAAATTACTGTAGAAAAAAAACACTTAAAGAAGCATAAAATATAGTTAACACTCATTAGCAACATTTTTTGTAGGATTTAAATTTGGCATGCATCCCTAATGTGTAGTGATTCACAAACGTAATGCTTCGCAAACTATGTTGTCGCGAGCAACCTGAAAAACTTGCATTTCGGCCCGCCACCTGTAAAAAAAAACTAGGAAACAAAAATAAAATTAAAAGTCATTTATTTAACATTTATAATTTCCATTTTGCATTGCAGATTAATAAACTTTTAGACTCGGAACATAAAGATAAATAGAATTATCATTATGTACACACATGGGTTTTTTCTATCCATTAATTTAATCCATTATTTAAATTTAACTAAATTTTGTCGCAACCCACCAAAAATTTCGTCCAAGACCCACGCTTTGAGAAACCTTGCTAATAGTGTAGTTATTGGCTTTCTGTTTTAAAGAAATATATTTTGTGAAGAGCAGTTTTTCTTTTCAAGCTAAATGTAGGGTAAGAATTACAAAAGAATGGGAGGGGGGGGGTTGATGGGGAGATGGATGGCCTCAAAGATATAATCCTGCTTCGTCATTCAACCGGGGCATCGGTAAACATTTAGCTATGAGTACACATCATAAAAATAGAAAGGTTGAATTCCGTAACAATTATTCAACCAGGCTTATGTCATCTACTGAATTTTGTATTTTATTTTATTTTTTCGGACACATGGTGTAAATGTTTAACAGAAACACAGCCTGAAATGTGTCAATGTATTTTAAAAAGATTCTTATGCCCAGTTCTATGCATAATAAATTTAAAAAGTTTAATGTGTACACCTATCCCTTGAGTCTATAATGACTCAAGCAATTAATAGCATCTAACGGGACTATGAGCAACTAAACAGTTTAAGTTTAACCCTTTTTTTTCCTTAAATGCAACTTATAATTTTGATTTAAAATGTTTAGTTTCAATGATTCTCAATCCTGAATTTAAAATGTATATTCTAGTAGATCTCAATTCTAATTTTTTTTTTAAAGTTATATTTCAGTGGTTCTCAATTATGACTTTTTTTTTATTTCGGACCAAGGAACTTTTGTTTAACTGAACGCTTGCAATACGTGTAAAATAATTTACTTAGTCATAAAAAGCCACCATAATGACTGGGGAACTTAAAATAACATTGGCTATTTGAACAAAACATAGAAATCGTAAATAAAATAAGCCCTAAATGGGAGACACAAATGTTGCCCTTTCTACTAGGTAGAGGTAGGCATTGTTGATATCTTCTAATTGTAGGCACAAGAAGACACAAGAAGGCACAAGAAGGCACAAGAAGACACAAGAAGGCACAAGAAGACACAAGAAGGCACAAGAAGTCACAAGAAGACACTAGAAGGCACAAGAAGGAATGCTTTTTTTAAGAGAAATTATTCATGTGTAATTATATTGTGTAAATTTGTTAAAATTAAGTTAAACACATTTATTTCATTGATAAAATCCTCAGTGAAAGGTTTCCGTTGTTCGCCGATACCGTAAACATGCGCTTGGTTTGCTCACAGGTTTATCCAGTACTGTACAGATCTGATGCTGTTGCTGTGTTGCTAGCTGTTGTTGTTGTTTTTAGAGCATTTTTGAAAAATTTTTGTCTGTCTGTCTGTCCGTCCGTCCGTCCGTCATCACCCTAGATCTCAACAACCATAAGTCCTAGACCCATGATGTATATATCATTTTGTAGGTCTTGGCCTGCCAAGAAATGACTTTTTTCCATTTCGCGATCTGACCTCTCAGGGCCGTAAAAAGGGCCTTATAAAGTACAGTTTTTTACTATATAAGCTATATTAATAATGGAGCGCCCTATATCTCAGCAACCATAAGTCCTAGACCCATGATGTATATATCATTTTGTAGGTCTTGGCCTGCCATGTGTACATCAAAAGTTCATTTCGCGATAGGACATCTGAGGGCCGGGCTTCAGGGCTCCTAAGGGGCTTATATATTATATATGCACCTTGTACGTTCAATAACCCATTCATTTGGTGCGAAATACTGCAGCACGTAGTTTCACCAAGATTTATTAAGAAACTCATCAAATGTAATAGTAAGCTTGTGTTCTGAGTTTAATTGAAAGTATCAGAGCTATGCAACAATTGACGGAGTTTTCGGACGATTAAATGACTATAATTTCGAATGTTTTCAATTATGAGTCCTATTTCAGTAACCACAAACCACTTGTAGTTAGATTTTAGAGAAAATAATTTTGTTTTCAAATATAAGAAAACGTCTTTTTAATAGCTTTTTTCAGATATATGCATTACACAATTGAGTTTATGAACATTTACAAAATTTACAAATATTTACTGAAAGATAGCATACGTACTGATACATAATACGAAAATGCTCTAACACGTCCTGTGTCCAGAATGGAACAGGCTTAATTGCTTGTTTTTATATCAATTCATGTAATTCACAGCTTACAGTCCGTTATGCTTCGACTTTTAGCCCACCCCCCCCCCACTTTCAAGAATTATTGGAAGTGGGGACAGGTAAGGGGGTGGGGTGTGAGGTCAGGTGTGACACGTTACCGCTCCACTTCAGGTGATCATTTCTTGCTCCGCTTCGGTTGGCCAACCTTTTTCTTTATTGTCATTTAAATTAATTTTTGTTTAATTGAGAGCTCTGGGACTGTTCCCGATTCCCCTGGGTCCTACACTCCAACCCCCCCCCCCACACACACACACTTTTCAGTCTTAACCGTTGCGTTGTTTGTGATTTTTTGCCCCACATATGACTTGACGAGTTAGAAGATGTGCTCCGGTTTCAGTTTATTTAAAAAAAAGAAATGTGTGTTAGAAGTAACATTAAAAATATTCTGGGTTAGGGTTTACAAGTGTGTTGTTCTGTTTGATCTTGCATCTAGATGGGGGGAGGGGTGGAATTCAATGTGTAGTTTAAACAGGTTTTTAAGAAGTATTGATTGAAGAGGTTTGAAGACGACTGGTCTGCTATTTATCCATCTCTTCAAATATGGGATAATTGTATAGTAGACCCTTACATTACCCGGCCTAGCTGTAAATCCACAAATTAATCTTTTTTCCAACTTTCCACTCCTTTGGAATTAAACAAAAGCCGGTTGCGCCCAATTTTTAATTGTGGTGCTAATGTGTATGGTCTTTGCAAAGGCGGTCTTCTTTGACCACTGCGTTAAATATTGCTGTTAGGTTAATCACGTGTATATGATGTATTTCGAGGGGTGGCGTCAGGTAATGGGGAGGTTGTGGCGAGAAGAGTGTCTGAAATAGAATGAGATACACCGGGGCATGGGGGTTGGGTGGGGGTATGGGGTACGACCCTTGCACGTGTCAGGAGCAACTTCCCTGAGGAGCCCTTGTGGCTGCAGGAATTTGTCATTTTGTTCTTACTATTAGGCCCTTTTTTGGCAACAAGCCCTAGGCCCACAGTAATCAGGGCCCGATTTAGACTAGATAAGGGCCCAAAGCTATATTAAAGATATGGGGCCTTTTTATTTAAGTCCAGATATTATATGTCATTGCCAAATATTTAAGTACATGTGACAATTGCTAACATGGAAAAATTTGTTAGAGCCCCAAATGAAGTGTGGGCCTAAGCTATAGATAATCTAGCCTATACATAAATATCGCTCCGACAGTAACCATTATCCGACCCTGGCTATGGGTCTCAGACTAGCTGACGTCATATACCATCGAAGCCTGAGGCTTCAAATACCTTGCGTTGTCACGGGGTGTTTGCTGTTAGTGTAAATGAACACATGAATAACAATGTGATATATTTATTGTGTGTGTGCGTACATGTGTGTATATAAATATGTAATAAATAGTTCATGAAAAACGTAATTGTAGTGCTTTTAGATGAGATTTCGACCCCATATAAATTGGTTAAATATCTGCGCCACTTTAAAAGAAACTGTTCCCTAGAATAAATCTGGACAAATTTGGAAATTCCCCAGCGAGTGAAACGTGTTGAACTTCACTTTATTTATATATGTCAACAGTGACCTAATGCAACTAATTTGTTGTGTTCAACGAAGCTACCTTTCAAATTTCAAATACATGTAATTCACTATTATCTGAGTTCTGTATATCAGAACTTTCTATTCAAATAAAAAGTAACTAAAGTGTGTCTGTTAAAGAAATTAGAATGAGACACTCCATTAAAAACTAGGATCTGTATTGTAAACAAATAATTCATCAGTCGTTTTATGCAGTCTAATATATAATTTTACTTATGTCAAGGTGGTTTCATCTTAAATTAATTATATAACACAAGGAAAACAGATATAATGATAACATTTTTCTTTTAAATATAAATATATTCCTACGAATTTCTCATAGAAATTTCAAACTTTGATGAAAATAAATTTAATTTAAAGCATAAATAATAATATTTGAGCAATTTTATAAAAAAAACTGGTACCAGTCAAACAAAGTTATTCTGTGGACAAGATGAAAAATACAAATAAGCGAAACAAACTTATAAATAACAGAAAATAGTTTGCAAATTTATGTATTAATATATGTAATACAATAATGTTTTCTTTTAATGAGATATTTGTCAGATATTACAAATAGCGTGTTGCTTTTTATTAGCAATTACAAGGAAGATTAAGAGTTTTGATTACGATGTTGGACATTTTCATAACATCTTTTTTTTTACCAATAGAAATAACTGAACTGAAGGAAGTAGGCTATACTCACTGTTTAGTTACCGTGAGAACTCTTGTACTGGATGACTGCCTGCTTAAGTCTGTCACCAGAATCTATGGCTTGTCTCAGATTCGCACACAGACCCTTGACTACATCTGAAAGTAGGGCACGCTGAAACTCTTTGGGGGTAAACCCTGCCAAGCGACGGAGGTTATGGTCAGAAAACTAAATTGAAGGAAATACATTGATGTTAAAATAAAAGCGTTGTTAATTATTTAAATATATAGTTAATTACACATATAGATTTAGACAGACATAGGGATTAGGCAGACATATGGTTTGATTGAGATTTAAGATGTCTTCCTTTTGGGCAACGGTGTGGCACCGTTTTCCATTCTAAAATAAATTTATCGGACACAACATATTTTCACTAACATTAATTAATGTTTATAATTATCTAATATAATAATAGCGATGTGGGTTCTGCGTTAAATCAAAAGTAAAAAATGAATCCAACAGTATTCCAGTTTAAAATACAGACATGAAAAAATCCGATCTACCCGAAACCAAAAATAACCTAGCCTACCGATCAAGCCTAAAAGGATATAACTCTATGCAAAGGTTTTGCATGGTACAGCTTGTATAAAATATAGGCCACATTTCCTTAGTATATTGAAAGGTGAAAACAACATAGACCCGTAAAAAAAAAATAAAAAAAAAAGCAGCATTCAGCTATTTTAGTAAAGACGATGATATTTTTTAAAGTAATATTATTTTGTTTAACACACTACTGCTCCACTATATATTAATAGTAAGGTAAGAAAAGTACCAATCGCAAGTGCTAAACAGTAAAGTCAGTATTTCTTTTTGTTTTTACAAATTATGTTGACAGATGGAAACGATGGGGAATTTCATTATCACTTTTCAAATCTTCAAAAAATAAACATTGGCTGAATAGAGTTGTTGTGTGTGTTTTTTTTTTATATTTTATTTTAAGATTTTTACCTGGGAGTCATCGTCAGTGGTGTCTGGTCCTTGGGTAGTCATTGGCCAGTCTGTAGTGGACGGTTGATCGCTGGTGTCGTTGCCTCCAGGGCCGAAACTGTTGTTTGGAGGTGGATTAGAGTTCCAGTTGTTGGTGCTGTTACCTCCAGGGCCGAAACTGTTGTTTGTAGGTGGATTAGAGTTCCAGCTGTTGGCGCCGGAGGGTGGATAGGTGTTGCCCGTACTGGGGTCAGTGGGGTCCCTGGGGTCACTGGAGTCAGTGTTGTTGTTTACTGCTGGAGGCTCAGTGGACCATCCGTTATCACCAGCGTTATCGTTGTCTCTACCAAACAATCTGTGTTCATTGGACGAAATAAAACAGTTTTAATATAGATAGACAGACTGCAGACAGACAGAAGACAGGTAGGTAGGTATTATGTCGGTAGATAGATAGATAGATAGATAGATTGATAGATAGATAGATAGATAGATAGATAGACAGACAGACAGACAGATAGATAGATAGATAGATAGATAGATAGATAGATAGATAGATAGATAGATAGATAGATAGATAGATAGATAGATAGATAGATAGATAGATAGATAGATAGATAGATAGATAGATAGATAGATAGATAGATAGATAGATAGATAGATAGATAGATAGATAGATAGATAGATAGATAGATGGATCGATAGATAGATAGATAGATAGATAGATGGATCGATAGATAGATAGATGGATCGATAGATAGATAGATAGATAGATAGATAGATAGATAGATAGATAGATAGATAGATAGATAGATAGATAGATAGATAGATAGATAGATAGATAGATAGATAGATAGATAGATAGATAGATAGATAGATAGATAGATAGACAGGTAGAAGATTAACCCAGATAAATATTTTGTTGAGTAATTCAAATAAATAGATTTCGTCACAAACCTGTCATGCCTTTGAAACTACCTGTTACCTGATGAGATATCTGAATACGTGACATATTGATGTCACCTGCCACGATATATGACTAAAGTGACATCATGATGTAAGCTACTAAGATATATAACTAACTATGCGGCATTCTTATGTTAGTGCTAAAAAAATAAAACAACGTGAAATCCTGATATTTACTTGTCAAAAAGCTCCCGGTCTTCTTCGCACTGACAGAAGTCCAGCAAATGTCCAAGGATGTCAATCTTGAAGGTGTTGGTCTGTTCCTCGTACTCTTCAGTGGCGTTCCTCAGTTTGTCCTGGAGTAGTTCCATCATTTGAACGGACTCCATGCGCTTCCTGATCGCCATCTTTGTTTCTTTCTCTTCCTTCTCCTTAAGAGCCTGCAGATTAGAAATGGGGAATTATTCACAGATTGCGTGTTTAACGGCTGGCACAATAGGCACGTGGCCTAGGACCCCGGCCCGTGATACGGCCCCGACAAATTACAAAATTATTTGTCTCTTTTTGTACCTTTTTTTAAAAATAATGTATGTCTTAGTTCCTATAAACGTTATAAAACGGTTTATAAGATACTCTTCTTTCTTCCCCACCATAGACAAGAAGGGGTAATGTTTATGGAGGCACCACGGGAGACAAATGTAGGTGATTTTGACTTCTCTCACGCTTACCCAACTAATGTCAGTAACCCTTAGTAAGCTGGGTGGACTTAGAAACCTTCACTAGGACTCAACGTGTATCCATATTGTTCTAAAAGGGAAGTCTTGTTATCATCATTTCGTATGGGACATGAGCTTGGGGTCACAGCCATAATTTATTTTTCGAGCAAAGTAAGTACTGGCACACATAATTTTTCTGGAAACTATTTTGAACATTTAAAAATCGGGCTTGGTTATACTGCTGAAACTAATTTGTTTTTTTAAAGTTATTAAATCAGTGCGGTACTCAACAGAGTGCGTCATTTTCAGACATGTAATTAATTCATCTTATAACTTTGCTAGGCTAGGAAACGGAACAAAATCCCTAGTAGCATCTTATCGAGGATTGAACGCAGGAGCATTAAGGTCAATAACCGAGCGCTACACGGCACTACACTACATGACTTGATACTCACCGTCAGTTTAAGGAGAAAATATAATAAGTATTTAATGTTATAAATATTTAAAACTTTTACCAGGAGATTTAAAATATAAATAAGTGAACGTGGGTGTTCATAAAATTTACAATTTTCAAATATCTGTTTGATAATTCAAATAAGATATTACTTCATTTCATTTCAACCACGAGTAGAGTATCTGTAAATGTAAGCCGTTGTTGGTGTTGTAAATAGGGTCTCTGTAAATGTAAGCCATTGTTGGTGTCGTAAATAGTAAAAAAAAAAGTAAAGTTCCCTTAGCCCAATGGGCCATCGGGGCAGGTGTAATTTAGAATTAATCTGTTTCTGTAACCTCGGCAAGTGTAGGGATTGTGTGGTTAGCACAACGCCCAGCCGCCTTTACTTCCCCAACATAAGTCAGGTACCCATTTAAAGCTATGTGGACGTGTGGGACGACTTTGCACCACATAACACCTGGAAAAATTCCCATGGTTCTCACCGAGGAGTATCTACACCACTCGGCCATCCGTCCCATGTCGCAAATAGACTCTCTGTAAATGTAAGCCATTGTTGATGTCGTAAATGGGTGAAGGGTCTGATTTAGTCATGGTGGTTGAGAACGCTAATTATATTTTAATACATGTGTTTACAAAAAAAAATTAAAAGTAAATCGAAACCAAACAAAAAAAAGTCCAACATGAGATAAGGTGTGTGGGTCATTGTTACATAATAAAAGTTATGCGCCTCTTGAATATTGTTACATATCATTATATTCAGGGCCGCCTTGGGCCGATTTGGCCGATTGCTCCAAATTAAGCCCCGCGCATGGCAGGGGCCCCGCAATATACATTTAGCATTAACAGTAGTAGTTTTTTTTTGTTAAAAAAATTAAAACTGGCCTCCCAAGCATCCGTTAAATTGGGCCCCGCATATAAGCCAGATTTTATTTATGAAAACATTTATACTGAACTTGCTATTCTAAATGTATACAAAACAATCTTTTTGATTTAAAAAAAAAACTTGCAACAACCGCTTACATTGGATTTGGGGTTGGGTTATTTTGTTGTCATTTATTACGTTAATTACGCAAACGATACTTACCTTCATCAGCATGAACTCTTTGAATTCTTCCAAGTTCTCTTGCAAAAAATGCTTGCTTTCTTCATCCTGTCTGCGTTTGGACTTCTTTTCTTCAAGCCATGCCCTGAACTCATGACGCAGTTGTTGCTAAATGAAAATAGCAATATGTTTTTTGTGTGTGTGACATGTTACCATAAGGACAAGACATATACTATCAAATACTTAATAAATGATGTAAACTAGGGTATCCGCTGCCTAGTAGAGTTTTACCCTATTTTGCCAGTTAATCTGAAACCCAACCTCCTTCTCCTCCCGACGCTGAAATTTCCGTCAAAATACCCCACCCCCGCGCGCTATTTTTTCCCTTTTTCACTCACGCACCAGCTGACCTACATAGCAGATTACTGGATCCGACGGGGTTACTGAACTAAAGATCTGGGTCCCTATAATGGGTTCGATTTACTACATCACCCTCCCCTCACCCCTTACCTCCCCCCCCCCGTCTTGCGATGGCCATGTTAGCACCCACCCACCCACCTCCTTTCACAAAAAATCACGTCCACCAGATACATATGAACTTTTATGTTCTTTTAGGGCCCTAAAGGGAATCTTTACTTTAAAAAAAAAAATATTTTTCAGCTTTTTTTTTTTTTAGGGTCGGAGGTTGCCGGTTTTATTATAAGTGAGGGGGAGGTTTGCAAGGGCGGTTTCTCCCTCGGGATTTGAAACCTTCAGTAAAACTCCAAAGACTGATTTTTTTTTCCGGGCAATCAAGCCAAAAAGCAAAAAGCTGCCTAGTGTATTGATCTATAAATTCAACGTTTCATTGATGGTATGGTTATAGATCTATCAGTAAAGAATATATATATATATGTCCTATCCCTTATGATTACGATTTGTTTACATTTTGTTTTATTGCCTTATTTGGTATTGTTCCATCAGTTGTTACCACGCATTGTTTAGTTACTGCGTTATTTCCTTATATGGTATGGTAAGTGCTTGTAAGGTGGGATACGACAATATATATATATATATATATATATATATATATATATATATATATAGAGAGAGAGAGAGAGAGAGAGATGCATATGTAGCTCTTTAATGAACTGTTCTCTATGCTCAAATCGTCCACTAATATTTAACTTTAAATACTAGTCAAATAATACTAAAGTTAAGACAGAAAGTTTAACAAAAGTAACAATAAGAGCTCTGGAGCGTTGACCTTATTAGAGTCCTGGCATAGTTAGACAAAAAGTCGCATGACCTACTTTTTCATCGTCATTCTCATTATCCTGATCGTCGTTCTCATCATCTTGTTGCTGATTGTTGCGACCTCCTCCGTTCCGGTCCCCTCCCCCTCCCCCGCGCTCTCTCTCCTTTCTCGGGCTGTTTTTTTGGTGTTTTTTTCCCCTTTTTTGTTCTTTTTTTTGACCTTCTTGTTTTTCTGTTGTTGTTGGTGGCTGCTGTTTTTTTTTTTTCTTTCCTTGTTTTTTTTTTTTTTTTTTTGTTGTTTTCCTTTCCCCCGGCCCCGTTTCTGTTTCTTCTTCCCTGCCTGTCCTCCCATCCTCTCTGTTCATCCCAGCCGCGGCGGTTTCCCCGATTTCTTCTGCGGGTGTTCTGTCCGCTCTGGTTGTCCTCTTGGTCATCCTGTCCACCTTGTTGGCTGTTCTGGTCATTTTCTTGGTCATCCTGTCCTCCTCGCTGGTTGTCCTGCGACTGCTGGTCGCTGCCGTTATTTCTCTGACCGTTGTTGTTTTGGTTATCGACGGCGTTATCTCCATTCTCGTCATCTTGGTTATCATTGTTTTTCCAGCCGTCGTTGTTGTTGTTGTTGCCCCGTCTTCTCTGATCGCCCCTCCTGCTTCGGTCGCCCCATCCCTTCTGGTCGCCCCATCCCTTCTGGTCGCCCCATCCCTTCTGGTCGCCCCATCCCTTCTGATCGCCCCAGTTATTGTTTTCATCGCTTCCATCATCTTCTTGTTCGTTGTTTGAGTTTCCCTTGCGACCTCCGCTTCTGTTTCTTCTGCCTTGTCTGTCCTCCCACCCTCTCTGCTGGTTCCATCCTCCCTTGTTTCCTCTGTTTCTTCTTTCGTCTTTCTGTCCTTGCTGGCTGTCCTGTGGGTCGTCCTGTCCATCTTGTCGGTCATCTTGCTGGTCGTCTTGACCTTGCTGGTTGTCCCGCCATTGTTGACTGCTGTCGTTGTTTCGCGGGGAGTTATCTCGATTGTCTACGGCACCTCCATCACTCTGGTCATCTTGGCCATCGTTGTTTCTCCACCCGTTGTTATCATCTCGTCTTATCTGATCGCCCCTCTTGTTTCGGTCGCCCCATCCCTTCTGGTCGCCCCAACCCTTCTGGTCGCCCCAACCCTTCTGGTCGTCCGATTCTTTCTGGTCGTCCGATCCTTTCTGGTCGCCCCAACCCTTCTGGTCGCCCCATCCCTTCTGGTCGCCCCATCCCTTCTGGTCGCCCCATCCCTTCTGGTCGCTCCAACCCTTCTGGTCACCCCATCCTTTCTGTGCTCCCCATCCCTTCTTGTCCCCCCAGTCCTGTTGGTCATCGTTCTTCTGGCCTTCATCGTGGTCATCTTTTAAATGTCCGTTCTTCATCTTGTCCATTATATCCTCTTCGATCTCGCGCCACATCCTCTCGAAGTTGCCGGCCAGCACAGCGGGGGCCGCCACTGTCACCACCAGCAGCAGCGCTAGTAGCTTTAGATGCATCTGTGGAGACAAGGAAAAAATAACGTGTGTGAGTGTGGCACTTAGGTTGATTTTAGGTTGGTCCCTTTTATCCCAGGGGGGAAAGGGTTACGATGTTACTGTTGAACTATTGCTACTTCAAATTCAAGATTTTTTTAAATTTAGTTATTTTCATGCCAAGACCTCATTTTTTTTTATTTAAAAAAAAAACATATTATTTATTATACGTAGGTCGGATAATGCGAAGTCCTACAGTCTTAATTAAGCCGGATATTCGGGAGTCTGTTATACCAATTAGACTATTCTTTTTTCGTATTGCTAATTATACTGTTTATTCTGATTCATATGAACTCTGATTCAAAGAGGAAAAAAAATCAAATTCAAATCATAGACCTCAGTATGTTCCTGGGTTAGTTTGGGTTCTTTTTATGCATCTAGGTTTTAAATAAATCACAGTTTCAGCCAGGCAACTATATGAATTGTTGGGGGAGGGGGGGGCAAATGTGTGTCAGACCATAACGTTTACGGCTAACTGATTTTATTGAAAAGATTTCTATAGACAGTTTTTTTATTTATTTATTATTGAAATACTTCATTCATGTACAAAGCCTACTGTATAAGCATGTTGAGGAATGTTTAATCATATTTGGGGGTTAGGTGTGTTCTCTACACTGTCATTTACTTGATTCAAGTTAGGGCGTGGCTTGCATGTCATTTTTGTTAACATGGATTCAGATACCTCTCATGTCCCGCCTTTTATTTTACTTTTTTTTTATTTAAAAAAAATGACTTTACATAATCATGAGTTTGTTTTTCTTTTAGAAACGTAATTCTCGTTAATGTAATTATTGGTTACAATATCTACATGGGGTTACCAAGAAAGCCTATGTCTGGTGCTAAACTGCTAGAACTGTTGCATAAACATTAACAAGACATTTGCCTACTACTACGTCCGACACGATAGGCCTGTGTGCTACTACGTCCGACGTGATAAACCAAGAAGGCCTGTCTGGTAACTACGTCCGACGTGATAAACCAAGAAGGCCTGTGTGCTACTACGTCCGACGTGATAAACCAAGAAGGCCTGTGTGGTAACTACGTCCGACGCGATAAACCAAGAAGGCCTGTGTGGTAACTACATCCGACGCGATAAACCAAGAAGGCCTGTGTGGTAACTACATCCGACGTGATAAACTAAAAAGGCCTGTGTGGTAACTACATCCGACGTGATAAACCAAGTAGGCCTGTGTGGTACTACGTCCGACGTGATAAACCAAAAAGGCCTGTGTGGTACACGTGTAATAAAAAAATATCCCGAGGCCTATGTATGATATTATGACTATCCAGACGTCATAAGACACTAAGAATGTCTTAGTTTAGAACTACGTCTGCTACTAGGATACCTATAAAATGCAAAAGTAGTTTTTCTTAACTCAAAGTCTTCGATTTTTCTATCCCTTGATCATGTAATCCAATGATGGGGGCCATTTTTCGTGCAGTGCCAATTTTACATTCACGCCATAGTTGAGTGTGGAATGGCAATGGAGACATCACGGGAGATATGGGTGGGCTATTGACACAATGTCTTTGTTTCTATTTCTACATCTTCACAAAATCCCCAAAAAAGCTAAGTGAGCGTTCAGTTATTGTCATGGCATATCCCTGTGCTGTCATGAAATATCCCTGTACTATCAAGGGATATCCCTGTACTGTCATGAAATATCCCTGTACTATCAAGGGATATCCCTGTACTGTCATGAAATATCCCTGTACTATCAAAGTATATCCTTGTGATATGAGATTTTCATTTAATATGATACATTTTCCTATAAAATCATGAAATCTCCCTGCAACGTTTGCAAAGTTATCCAATGATCCAATACCGCAACACTGTTGTAAAAATAATTAATATACTTGTATCTTAAAATTCTATTTTTACATTCATACTATAGCAATTAGTGCATTGGTCGTGAAGGCTCTTTAAACGTTTGAACCAGTTTAGAATGTTAACGTGAGATTAATTACATTCATTCAAGTTGATGAATGTAGGACATTTTTCATGTTTCATTTTTTTTCTCCACGAATTTTCGACACTGAATTCTAGTATGTCTCAGCCACTAGCAGTATTTTCAGAGTTAGTATTATAAAAAAAATGAATATCTACTTCTTTTTTTTAAATGTTTCCATCGGGACAGATGAAGTGTAGAATTCATCTGTTTCTATAAGCTTGGCGTATGAAGGGGTTTAATGGTTAGTATGATGCACAGCTGCCTTTTACTTCTCCAACTTAAGTCATGTACCCATTGAAAGCTGGGTGGACTGTGGGTACTTTACACCAAATTTCATCTAGAAAAGTTGCCATAGCTCTTACCGAGGATCGAACCCAGGACTCTCAGGTCATTAGTCGGCCATCAGCCTCAAAATATCTACTTAGGCGTCTATCACATGTTTGAAATAAAGTTGAACTCAGTGCATTGTATACAAGAATGAGAACACTTGGTTGAATAGTCCAAGTATTTTTTTTTTATCATCTGCAGCATTCAATAGATTGAAAACAAAATCTAGTCGCTCATAAAGTTATATGTTGATGAACAACTTTTATATCAAGAAATTGAGAAAGACTAATCTACTGTGTCTCTTATGTTTGTTAATTATTTCATGTCACGAGAAATGAATAGTATTCGTGACTCGTGAGAAGTTGTTTTATTTTAATAGTAAGAAAAATTAATTTGTGCATCGTATACATAAATGCTGTTCATTAAAGTGTACAAGAGAGCTGTTCTAATTAATGGATACTGTAAAATAATAAATGCTAATTGTTTTTTTTTTATTTATTTACTTGCGTCTTTAAACAATAAATACGTAAATTGTCAAATCTGGCAACACCTACCGTTAAATGTAGAGCTTCACGGTGCGTTTATTTATGCTGTCCTACTCTGACGTGTGTAACTGTGACAAGAATCGACCAAGCAGTTCCACCAGATTTTTATTTATGAAAACATTTATACTGAACTTTCTATTCAAAATGTATACAAAACAATCTTTTTTAATTTAAAAAAAAAAAAAACTTGCAGCAAACCCTAACCCCAACCAAACCCCACCCCATCCCCACCTCCAAAGCCCTCACCCTACCTCCAACCACCCCCCCCCCAATTTGCGTATCACGTTCAATCAACCCGTGGCCCATTCCACAAGGCATTGCCTGTTGTTCTTTACAATTTTGGAAAGAGAAAAAAAAAACTACATGGGTTGGTTCTTGCACTGTAAGAGTTGCGTCTGAACTCTTGAAAATCATTTTCTTTATTACCCAGATAATAATAACACAAATAGAAGGGGGTGTAGGTTGTGTAACATTTCCTTTTGAGTTTAGTCAAAGGGGGAGATCGTGATCATTCGACGCGACAGTAAAATGATAAAATAGAATGTAAATGTAAACATATTTTTTTATTAATTAAAATTTCACTTATTAAAGTAAATTTAAAAAAAAAGAAAGTTATCGATAGGTGAAAATAAAAACATGTTAACATAAGTGAAAACACTGTGAAAGAACAGCATTGGCGTGTTTTAGAACTTGTGAAGTCCGAAACTAAAAATGAATCCAGAAAGTTCTAATGAAAAAAGAAAAACGACAAGCCTAGAAAGGTTTTTTTTTTTTTTAGAGAACCGACCATTGGTTTAAAAGTATTCTGATATGATATGAGAACCAACCATTGGCTTAAAAGTATTTTGATATGATATGAGAACCGACCATTTGTTTCGTAGTATTCTGATATGATATCAACTTTTTTACTGAAGTTAAAACAAAAAAAAACAAGCGTGGAATGATTCTCATTTTTGTCAATTTTAACTATTACAAAAGTTATGAAATACCCGGATGTTAGGGTTGTAGCTAAATAACGTTTCATACAAGATGTTACGTGACCATTCACTTATTAGGTAACGAATTTTTAAAACTTTGACCCGACCATAGCTTGATACTTATGTGTCATACTTCGGTATCCCACCAACCCCCTTTAGTTCATTAGACATTAAGTAGTAAGTGAACGATCCCTATTGAGTAAAGTAATATGTGAACGACCCCTATTAAGTAAAGTAATACGTGAACGACCCCCATTGAGTAAAGTAATGTGTGAACGACCCCCATTGAGTAAAGTAATATGTGAACGACCCCTATTGAGTAAAGTAATACGTGAACGACCCCTATTGAGTAAAGTAATATGTGAACGACCCCATTGAGTAAAGTAATATGTGAACGACCCCATTGAGTAAAGTAATATGTGAACGACACATATTGAGTAAAGTAATATGTGAACGACCCCTATTGAGTAAAGTAAAAGTGAACGACCCCTATTGAGTAAAGTAATAAATGAACGACCCCTACTGAGTAAAGTAATAAATGAACGACCCCTATTGAGTAAAGTAATAAATGAACGACCCCTATGTAGTCAAGTAATTAGTGAACGACCCCCTACTGAGGGAAGTAATAAGTGAATGACCCCTATTGAGTGAAGTAATAAGTTTACTGCGTAGTCTTGAATTGGATTTAAAATTATCAGTAGGTCGAATCTAAAGTAGACCATGGTGGTCCCCCAACTGTTAGAACCACGTGATCTCTGTTTTTACGTGAGGTTATGTTAGGGTTGAAATGTTATCACGAGATGTTACAACGAGCTTCTAACCACTAACCGCCGAGATGAGCACCATTGATGGGACTCGAACCCGTGACCTTCACCACACCGAGTGGTTTATTGTGCCTTCACGCCATCGTTTTAACCAGCATCATGACTGTAAATGAACGTTATTGGTATGGACTGGTTAATAATGAAAACTCAATTCATGTCCATGGTTCATACGAGTTATTGACGACACAATAATATAAATAAACAGAATAAATCCAATGAATAATACTTGTTAATAATAAACTTAACTGATCAACTAAAACTTCTGATATATACTCGAATACTCTCTCAATACTCAACTGAACTTCTGACTCGATTGACTTAACTCTCTTTTTAATCCCCTTTCTCAACTGAACGTCGTCTTTATATAATTTCCTTCCATCCATCTCGAACATTTCACATCGCTCTGTCTCTCACTCATTTAGTCAATACAATTTACAAATAAACAACATATTTATTTTCTATAAATATCTAGAATAATAAACAACATATTTATTTTCTATACACATCTCGAATCATGACCCCGTGACCACATGTTGACCTAGTTGGCCAAGCTCCAAAGATACACACACACCTGTGTGCGTAGTACTAATAACTATACCATGACACCTCCCCCCTTTTCCTTAAAAAAAATGTTATACATTTTTTTTCTTAAACGTAATTTATGTGAATACATAGTGTCAAAAGTATGTACACATACAATGTATACAATCTTGTGATTCAACATCAAAATAAGAAGTACATGCAATCATAGATCAGATTGATATAAAACAAACAATGTGATATTTTACAATAGTCATTTTAACTTAGGTCAATCTAGATAATATATCTGGTATGTGGTTATTTGCTCCTTTTATGGATTTGATCTGAAAGGAAAAGTCCTGCAATAACAGTGACCATCTAGTCAACTTTGAATTTTTTATACTTTTATGATTAAATTCCAATAATGGTTTATGGTCTACTAACACCACAAATTCTTGACCAAGTAGGTATTTGCTTAGTTTAGTGATGGCCCAAACTAATGCCAAACATTCCAATTCAATAATTGAGTATTTCTTCTCTGTTTCACTTAATTTCCTGCTTAAGTATAACACAGGTTTATTGATATTGTGGTAGCTTTGCATCAAACACGCAGCCAATGCATGTCGAGATGCATCTGTTGCCAACACAAATTGTCTTTTTGAATCTATAGGCGACAAAATTGGTGGTGATTGGAAAATTGATTTTATTTGTTCTAGTGCTATCTGACAAGTTTCATTCCATTCAACATTGTCCTTGATTCTCTTTTTTGTCAGGCTTACTAAAGGATCAACAATTTCAGCAAAGTTTGGAATAAAGTTTCTATAGAAGTTACAGAGTCCTATTAAAGATCTGACCTCTTTCTTCTTTTTTGGTATCCTTATCTCTAATATTTTCTTTAGAATATTCTCTGTGGGCCTTATGATACCATCTCCAATGTGATATCCCAAGAAATCAATACCATGGAATCCTATTCGTATTTTGTCCGGTGCCATTGTTAGGTTGTTGTCACTTAGAATTTGAAATAATTTTTTTAATGTCTCAATGTGAGTGTTCCAATCTTTTGAAAACACACAAATATCATCTATGTAATATCTTATATTTGGTATGTCCTTAAGTATTTTATTCATCATTCTGATGAATGTGGCTGTGCTGTTAATGAGACCAAAAGGCATGACATTCCATTCATAATATTCATTGCCAACCACAAAAGCAGTGTATTGTTTGGAAGACTCTTCCATTTCTATTTGCCAGAATCCTCTGGTTAAATCCAAGTGAGAAAAAATATTTGCTTTTGCCATACCGTTTACAAGCTCATCTATGTTTGGCATAGGCTGTCTATCAACTTGAGTTATTTTGTTTAGTTGCCTGTAATCACAACAAAGCCTTGCATCACCATTCTTCTTCTTTACTATCACTATTGGGAAAGCGTATGGTGATGTTGATGGTCTGATCATGTTTCTATTCAACAGTTGTTTAATTTCTTTTTCCACAGCATCTCTGTACCCAATAGGTATTTGATATGGCTTTAGTTTCAATGGTCTATTATTTTGAAGTTGTATTCTGTGTTTGATGACATCTGTTCTTCCTGGAACACTAGAAATTATTTTACTATGTTTTAAGCATAGTTTTTCAATTTCTTTTTGTACTACTGCTGGTATGTCCTCAGCTAATGTAGTCAGTTTCTTCTGATTATTCTCTTGTAGCACAACCAATGGTAAATTGTGAAACATGTCATCCTTATACTGGCTGTGTACATCAACATTTGTAATATCGGTTACAATGATGTTTACTTCATTCACACTGTTAAAATCTTTTCCTTTTTGTTCTGCATTCATGGCTATTTTTCTCAAATTATCTATATGGAATGTGAGTTTTCTCCCTTTTATTTCTACTACATAATTAACTTCTGAAATTTTTTCAACAATTTTATGTGGTCCTTGCCAAGTGTTACCAAAATGACCTTTTTCTGGTAGAAGTACATAGACCTGATCATCAACTTCGAGTTCTCTGAGGTATCTATTTTTGTTTTTTATGTTTCTATGTTTAGTACTGTTTTGAATTGTGCACTTCTCTGCTATTTTGTTAGCGTTGATTATCATTTCTTTGGTATTGTTGACTATTTCATGTGGCGACATGTCATCTCCATATTCTTCAATTATCTTTCTTAATATTGTCTTTATTGTCTGATTTGCTCTTTCTATCATTCCATTCGCCTGCGGTCGATATCTGGCTGCAAATGTTTGTGTGACTTTTAGCATTTGCGTAAACGATCTTGTCATATGGGATTGGAATTGTGTACCGTTGTCTGACAATATGATTTCTGGAAATCCAAATATGGTGAAGACTTTTAATAAGGAAGTGCATACTGATTCAGCTGTAATATCAACCAATGGTATGGCCTCTATCCATCTGGTCGCAAAGTCAATGATGGTTAGCAAAAATCTGTGTTTTCTGTTTGACATGACAGACAATGGTCCGACTATAATCAATGGCTATTTTTTTAAATGGCTCTGATGTTGTATCCATTTGTTGGAGTGGTGCTGTATGCTTTGGACCAATACTATTGTGTTTCTGACACAACGAACATGACTTGATAAATGATTTGATGTCTCTGAGCATATTAGGCCAATAACATACATTTCTAATTCTTTTTAATGTTTTCTTGGGACCCATATGTCCTGCTACTGGAACAGAATGTGCTGTTTTTAGTACTTCTTCTCTCAAAGTAGTTGGGATTATTATCTGATCAGTATCACTGTTTAGATTTGAGAACCTTCTCATCAGAATACCATCTTTGCAATAATATTTAGTTTGTTGACTGTTACTAGTGCCTGTTCACAGTGTTGAAAATATCGTTTCAAAGAAGTGTCGTCTCTCTGTAATTTACCTAACTCATCAGAGTTGATATTTAAATATGGAGATAAAACATTTTGATTGTCGGAACTGAGTTCTTCGTCTTTATTTTGTTCTTTGACAGATGTCGATCTTGTCACAACATTTATATGTTCAACTTGTGTTTGTTCAGCATTAGCTTTTGTAGTTAGTTTTTTAATGAGTTCATTTCTCATCAATTCATAATTATCTTTGTTCTTTAGAGCAATATTTTTTGCTAATCTGTGCCCTTTCATTTTATTTATCATAATTTGGGCTCTTTGCTGTTCTTTAACATTCTCTTGATCAGCAATTATATCTAATCCTTGTATGTAATCACCAATATCCTGTGTTCCATTCCAGTTGGACATATTGTTTAGTAGTGAGCACGTGAAATATTTGCTCTGTTTTGTTGTCTGTTCCTGTATGTTTTTTAATTCTAGCTGGGTATATATATCCTTCTATTCCAACCATTCATGAAACATTTCTTGTGAATTATTGTCATTTATTTTGGGAATATTTCCCACTATCAAGGAAGTAACTGGAGATGGCATTACTATGGCTTTCACATGTCCAGTTATCCATGGCGTGTCGATATGAATGTTGGCGGTCCTACATGTTATGACCTGTCCATTTCCCAGTTTTATGTCTTCTTTTTCATTAGTTAAGTGTTCTTCCTTAACTATTTTCTCATCAACCACTACAGATGTACAGCCTGTGTCTCTGAGACATAATACAGCCTGATTGTTAACAAAACAAGGATAGAATACTAGAGTGCCTTTGCTCTCTAATATTGTTGCAACTGTGTTTTCCTTGTTTTCTTTTCTTAGTGGAGTTCTACCCCTTTCAGTTTGACATCTTTGAGGACTTATATTGGGTGATATCCTTCTTTGATAGGTGCTGCGTACCGGTGCTTCCATGCTATTTCTTCTACCATCCTGCGATTTGCCTCTCTGATATCTATTGTGGTAGTTTTTCTGTTCATTTTCTGGACCTCTTTGATATGTCCCCTTGTAGTAGTTGTTACGTTCAGCACGCCAGTAGTTTCTTGGAGGGCTGTAATTGATTCCATATGCTCCTGTTCTGTTTTTATATGAATATGGATTTCCTCTTTTGCGATAAATACAGTCATATTGTAGATGCCCGACTCTCTGGCATATGTAACATGTTTTTGGCATCCTAGCCGGTAGACTTGAGTATCGTTGTTTATTATTGGCATGCATGACATTACATGACTTTTCTTGCACTGTATTAAACAAAGGTGTGTCTATATGACTATCTTTGAAATCAGACATGACAGATATGAGTTTTTCTTTACAGTGCACTTTGTTCTGTTTTATGTAAGTGTAAAGCTGCATGCTGCTGTGTGTCAAAATTTTGTCTACTAAGATTAATTCAATTATCTGCCTTGCATTATTATGGTCAATTTCTGCCATTTTGAACCAATTAAGGAGATAACTTTCCAAATTGTTGACATATGCTTGCGGATGTTCATCAGCATTCATTAAAGTATTGTGGAACTTATTCCTGTAATGTTCCTCCGTTTTGTTATAATGTTGCAGTAAATATTTTTTTACAACATCATAGTCTTTAGCAGCTTCACCTTTGATATTGTTCAAAGCAGCTTGAGCTTCTTGGGCCATGGCTTCATAAAGATAAATTATCCAATCCTTTTTATCTACTTTGCTTATTGCAAACTGTGTCTCCATGACAGAAAAAAATTGTCTATGTCACCATGTTTGCCGCTAAATGGTTGTATTCTTATTTTATGTTTCAAAGTTTGTGACTGAGTTGTCATTTTTGTTAAGTTCTCATCAATCGTGGGTCTTTTCATGGCATCAATTTCTGCCATTTTCAATGCAAATTCGTGTTTGCGGTCTAATTCTTCTTTTTCCGCCTGGCGTAAACGCTCTTTTTCTCTTTCTTCTCGTTCCTTTTCTTCTTTTTCTACCTGGCGTAAACGATCTTTTTCTCTTTCTTCTCGTTCCTTTTCATCATTCAAGCAATCGCGAACATATTTCGCAAGCTGTGTTCCTTCCAGTCCTATTGCTCTTCCTAGCTCAAGGAATTTATTTGCGTCTGCATCCATGTTGTATAGTTTTTACAATGATTTCAAGTGTGTAGCAATCAATCCAATGTACGAACTAAAATATTAATATTATCAAATCTATCTAAAAAAATATTATAATAACGACATCAAAATAACAACATAAACAATGAACCATGAAATTATCTAGGACAAGATGAAAGAATGTTACAAGAGGAATACAAATATTAATAAGCAAATGTATAAACAAACTAGACATATACCACTAAACAAATATTTAAATCTAGTGTCTAAGTGGAGCCCTAATTTCACTCAAAAATACAAAAATGTATATATAACTCCAAAAAGACAATATCCCCTTTCTCAACTGAACGTCGTCTTTATATAATTTCCTTCCATCCATCTCGAACATTCCACATCGCTCTGTCTCTCACTCATTTAGTCAATACAATTTACAAATAAACAACATATTTATTTTCTATAAATATCTAGAATAATAAACAACATATTTATTTTCTATACACATCTCGAATCATGACCCCGTGACCACATGTTGACCTAGTTGGCCAAGCTCCAAAGATACACACACACCTGTATTCATTAAATTGTCACAAAACATCTAAGATGTATTTGACCTGCCCCCCCCCAACCCCTGCCCCTGTGAGGAATGCTGTCTCTCTTCTGTACCCATATTAGTTAGTTCAAAGGACATAAATGCACTTCGGGAGATATGGCGGAGAATTTAACCATGACTTCAAATATCCTTGGTCGTCACCAGAGAATATCTGTTCGATAGTTCATTATTTTTAATTAACAGCTTAACCATCCAACCCGACCGATTGACAGTAACACGTGTAATTAGTCCCGTTGCAGTAACCTGATCACGGTACCTGTACCCCTACACTTCGATCTGCCTGCTACACACGTGTCACACTTTTAGACTTTACTTTGTGTAATTTTTTTACAGTCTTTATTGATCCTAACTAGTCACATGATCGGTTATAAACTGCTCCTTTTAAAAGTAGAAACCAAAGGGTACAACATTCTCGTCTCAATGTGAACCACCTTAAAAAAGTTCCTTCCCTTTATGCAAAGTGTGTATGTGTGTGTGTGTGTGTGTGTGTGTGTATGTTTTTAGTTCTCTTTTAGCGGAAGCATTTTTTTATTACATATCCAGTAAGAAGGAACAGCGTGGAATGAGCTTAGGAAATTAAAATTGTCGTATTAACTTCGGTCCACTTAATTACTGCCCTATTTCGTTATGTTTAGTTGTTATATTAATCAGGGGGCGGCCACCCATGAGTTCGGTGAGAATGAATTCCTGATTTTGTATATTATAGTTACCTTCCCATAGTTAACAAGCTGCGTTTTAGACAATTTAGCAGACGTTAAGATAATTAAAAGAAAAATAAAGATTCATTTGGAAGCAACATCTAATTCAGCGATAAGCCATTGTTGTTGTTGTTTTTTTTACCATAATCAGTAGATATTTATTTATTTATTGTATTAAATAAGTAAATTTAAAATATATATATTCTGGGTATCAAAAACTAAAAAAAAAACGTTAAAAAGATTTAAAATAAATATTTGCACTATAATAGACTTGCAATGATCGTCTGCTGAGATGTTCATTTTTATACATTCTATCACTTTACAGCCATATAAATTTTCCCAAACTTTACATAATGGCGGACTCAGAGCACGTCATGGTTGAAGTAACTCTACGTGGGTCTCTCAAAAAAAAAAAATAATAAAAATATACCTTTATCATTATTTGCAATTCTTGTCTTTTTTTTTTCGTTTCTTACCACGCTGATCGCGTTTTTTAATCTACAGTATTAGATTCAATAGAATTTTTTCTTATTTGTAAACTCTGTCATGCGTAGGTAGATCTTGTATATAGAAAGTAGGGCAACACCCTGTGGAAGTATTCTTTGAATGATGGGAAGTGGGTGGGGGGAAGTAGTGGGGGGGGGGGGGATCTGAGACGATCGTGTAGAAAGGTCAAATGATGTCAACAACTTATGTAACGACAAATGGAAGAATGGGGCATATGACTGTAATTTATACGTGTATTTGATCATGACAGATGTATATATACAGTAATGGATGGTATCATTATATATACACTAGTTGCAAGTACCCGGCTTTGCCCGGGTTTAAAATAAGGTTTTCTGTTTACCTTCTGTTTTCTCCCTAACCCCTCTCTCCCTTCCTCTCTCTCCCTCCCTCCCTTTCTCCCTCCCTCCTTCTCCCTCCCTCTCCCTCCCTCTCTCTTCCATTTCTCTCCCTCCCACCCTCCCTCTGCCATCTCTCCTCTCCCCCTCCTTCTCTCCCCCCTGTCCATCCCTCCCTCCTTCTCTCCCCCTTCCTCCTTCCCTCTTTCCCTCCCTGCCCCCTCTCTCTCTTTATCTCTTCCTCCCATTTCTCCCATCCTCTCTCCCTCTCTCCTTCCCTCCCCTCTCTCTCCCTCCCTTCATTCTCCCTCCCTCCCCTCTCCACCTCTCTCCCTCTTCCTCCCTCCCTCGTTCCCTCTCCCTCCCTGCCCCCCTCACTCTTCATCTCTCTCCCTCCCTCTCTCCCACCCTCTCTCTCTCCCTCTCCCCCACCCTCTCTCTCTCCCTCTCCCCCACCCTCTCTCTCTCCCTCTCCCCCCCCCCTCTCTCTCCCTCCCTTCCCTCTCTCCCTCCCTCCCCCTCTCTCTCCCTCCCTACCCCCTCTCTCCTTCCCCTCCCTTTCTCTCTCCCTCTCCCATCTCCCTTTCTCTCTCCCTGTCCATCCCCCCTCCCTCCTTCTCTCCCTCTCTCTCTCCCACCCTCTCTCTCTCCCTCTCCCCCCCCCCCTCTCTCCCTCCCTCTCCCCCACCCTCTCTCCCTCCCTTTCTCTCTCTCCCTCTCCCATCTCCCTTTCTCTCTCCCTCCCTCTCTCCCCTCCCTCTCTCCTCCTCCCTCCTACCCCCTTGTCTCTCTCTCCCCCTCTCTCTCTCTCTCTCTCTCTCTCTCTCTATATATATATATATATATATATATATATATATATATAAATACTTTTTTTATTATCGCTTCAACACTTCTTCTAAAATCCTTCTTCATTCCTTTATCTTCCTCAAACTGTACAAATCAGAGAGCATGAAAAAACATCAACAATTCTTTGCATCACAAAGGCACAATACAGCACCAGCGCGCAAGTTCTATTCGATCATCGGAAAATGACGTCACAGAGGAATTTTATTTATGGCGCCGTCGAGATTACTTTAATAAATTAAAATACTAAAATAAAAAAAAATAATTACAATTAAACTACCCATCCAGATGAAACGAAACCTGTCCTATAACCTTCCCCCATGTAATTATGTGTATGTGCAACAAATTTCACGTTTTTTGGTTGTCTGGATCTTGAGTTATAAGGGAACAGACAGACAGACAGACAGACAGACAACAAATGCGTCTTATAAGTATATATATATATATATATATATATATATATATATATATATATATATATATATATATATATATATATATATATACTGAATTTTGTGAGTGTAAGCTACTGAAAAAATTAAATCGTGTTTTATAATTTCAAAAATTACTTATATATTACATAGTTATTAAAAATCTAGTAATCCAAGAATATTAAATCAATAAATGCATTAGTATTAAGTTTCTATATGTCAAGTGGTTGTTATGCCCAACAGATTTCGAAATACTAGAGATTCCTACATCTCACCTGATTCTGTTGTAACGCATGACATGCTTTTGAATTTTTTTTTTAAAGCACTGATGTAAACGAAGTTGTATAACTCTGTTAGTTGACTGGATGAATTATTTTTAAACAAATGACTCATAAGTAGCTCAATGAAGTAATGAAACCATAGAGAGACAGACATAAAGACAGACTGACATTTATATAGACAGACAGATAGACAGGCTGTCATTTATATAAACAGACAGATAGACAGACTGACATTTATATCGACAGACAGATAGACAGACTCACAGACAGACTGAAATTTATATAGAAATACAGATAGACAGAATGACATGTATAAGATCGAGAGATAGACAGACTGACACACACACATATATATATATATATATATATATATATATATAGAGAGAGAGAGAGAGAGAGAGAGAGACAGACAGAGAGAGAGAGACAGAGAGAGAGAGACAGACAGAGACACAGACAGATATAGACAGACAGATAGGCAGATAGAAAGAGAGCCAGACAAATATGCAGACAGAAAAACAGAGAGAGAGAGAGAGAAATAGACAGAAATATAGACAGACTGACAGATAGACAGAGAGACATATAGACTTTCAGGAAGAAAGAGAGAAAGAGAAGACAGACAGTTAGACCGACTGACAGACACCAAACTCTGTGTGTCCCCATGGGATACGTTGAGAGACACTGGCTCTGAGCCATCCACTTTAGCGAAGTAGGTATATGGGGAAAATAATAGGGCTTACAATTGCCTTCTTTATAATTCAAAGTTAAGTCCATATGATGTAATGGTAAACACTTCAAAATGGTATCTGTTTGAGAAACCCTGTGGCTCTCTCGTTAAAAATCTGTCCGGTGTCAATATTGAAAAAGACCAGGATAAGTTGTTACAAGTCTGGTTGTGTATTGATTCACTTCTGATCCAAGACTTATGTTCTGGTTACAAGACATTCATTTCCCGACCTCAACTAAAGACGTTCTCTGTGTATGCTCTGCATTCAAGATTACTGAATCGTGATACGGATTCGTGATTCAAATCTTGAATGGATGAGGATTTTCGGTATATTTCTACGATGTAGTACACTGATTTTTTTTTCTACAGAAATGTCACTTTAATGAGAATTTTTAGTGAATGATTCGGAATGTATATCTCTTGAGTGCATGATTCGGAACTTAAGACACTTGCTCTATTGCCTGGATTAATGAATAATGATGAATAGTGCAAATACATGACGTATGATGGGAGGTGGGGGAGGGATGCTTTGCATATTGTGTTGTTTACAGGAAACAGGTTCAACTGGTCTCCAACTGCAGCAACTGTGTACCTTACGATCATTCAAAAGGTTGTCTTTTTTTTTTAAGCATGCTAGACTGCTCTTTTGGCATTAGTTTGCAAGAAATGTCTTATTTGTATATCTTCTATTGACCATTTTGTCGATCGTGACTGATATGTTTACTTAGTGTGGTCATACTGAACTTGACTTGGCATGAATCATTATTCACACTGTTTGTTTTCTTTTTCTTAAATCTGAAAGAGCTGATCGAATCGTGACGTTGAGAAAAATGACTTAAACATGCCCTCCTGGATAAATGATATTGCTGTCACCCCGTGTGTGTGTGTGTGTGCGTGTGTGTGTGTGTGTGCGTGCGAGACGTGTGACAGTTATTCCACAGTCACGATGTGATTTGAATAAGAATAGAATGTTGAGAAATATTATTATTAAATAGAATTAGGTCCTGTGTATCACCTCCACCCCCACCCCACCCCCTTTCACCTTCACCTGAGACAGTTCTGGCCCGATCTTAGTTCTTTGGGTTGCAGAGACTTCCGGAGATATTTTATGCGCAATGCAAAAAGTATCTGTCGGGGCCCTCTATACATTATATTTAAAAAGAAGTCATTACTAAAAGGGTGCCCTCTGGAAATGGGGGAGGGGCTGGACATGGCTAGCGCAGTGCAGCCGCCAGAAAATCTTTGAGCCCTGAAAGTCCTCCCATATACTAACGCCCTTCTGATCATACACCCTCATCATCATTCGCCAAGTATTTAACAGCAGAATTGACTTGAAGAACATCCCTAGAAGAATACTGTGTTAGTATGTTTACGTGACTAGCATGTCTTGTAGCAAAGTCATTTGAGTTGTGTTGTAAAAAAAAATCAGAGGTTTTAATATTTAGCGCATGCTTCATTTGAGTAAAAGAAAAATCGAAAAATTATAAATGGTAGTTTTATAACTATTAAGATTACTTTGCCTTTTGAGATCTCGCGTTTCCTTTGATGGCCGTTCATTTTTTTTTAATTCAGAGATGCGCAGCGAATCACCGGGAATTGCCGATTTTTATACCAATATCTGCATCAAATAAAATTGTGTCATGAATCACTCTTAGATCTCTGGAAATTAAAAAAAAAAAGAAAACATGAGACAAAACTATAAACAATGTGGTTAAAAAACAACAACATTGTTTTAAAAGATATTAGAATACAACTTTGTGAAATGCAGTTAAATTTAACTTAAATATGAACTTAAATACCTCATCATTTTTTTATTGATTTTTTTTCAGAGTCTCTAGTAAATATTTTAACTATTAACATATAAATAAATATTACATGCTGTTTGTCTCTTTTTCAAATGGAAAATATACAGTTGAATGGTAAGTAGGCTATATGCGATTCGGATTAGTTCCATATCAAGCTTTATACAACATTTTATGCCTTGAGAATGCGCCCACATCCAGTAAAAGCAGTTGTACCAGCGCCCCCCCCCCCCCAGTACGCCACATTTTCATCCTCATCATAGCCGGTATTGATATGACCATGTAGGCACCACGGGGGATATATCGGGAGCTTGAGCCAAGACCTGAAAAATTTCCTTGGTCCTCACCGGAGATCGAACTAGATACCTTCAGGTCGACAGTTGAGCGCTTTACGGCATGACCATCCGTCCCCTCTCGCTTCAATTGAACGTCAGTTTTATTATCTTCAGTAACATAACAGAATGGATGGGAACAGTCCAGGCCGAAGACGGTGTCGCCCCCAGGGTGGGCGGGCGTCTAACACGGAGGTGGAGAAAGACAAGGACAAGGGCGCCATCGAGCTGGAGCACGTGCTGGGGATCAGCGTCTACTCGAGCTCGGCCTTGACCTGCCACCCACTGTCGGGTCTTGTGGCCTACCCCGCGGGATGTGTGTTGGTTCTCTTGGACAGCGTGAAGAACAAGTAAGATGGAGACCAGTGCCGTTCTCTATGTTTTTGGGGGGCCCTAGGTGGAGATTAAGAGTAATCAGGTGGTGGGGGAGGGGGGTGTTGATGGAAATCTTAGGCGTTGGTCTAGTTTCCCTGTTTGCTTATCCATACAAACGTGATACACGGGGACAGCCCCGTAGCGTGAAAATTCTACAGCAGGGGCTAGGCATTCTACAGCAGGGGCCAGGCAATAGCAGGGGGGGGCAGGAAATAAATTTTACTAAGTAGAGCAAACAAGCAGAGGGGCCAGACAAAACGCTACGGGCCTGGATGGGGAGAATGTAATTTTGTTGCAGTTATTTTGATTTCAGTATGAGCGCTACACTTTACTTTTACATTTAGAATGTGTCTTTCACAGTAGACGTCAGGCTGGTTCAACATGACCGCCACATCTTTTGCTCACATTGTAGAATTGGGATTGTCTGGGCGCAGCTTGGGAATCCCAGAGTGTGTGTGTGTGTGTGTGTGTGCAAGTTGGAGGAGTCCTGATACAAAAACTCGCGTTGACATAGTGGGTCACGAGGCTTAAAGTTTGAGAACCACTGGTCTGGAGCATTTAGTTAGGGGCCGTTCGCGTGTAATTTAACGCTTGTGTGTGTGTGTGTTTGTGTGTGTGTATGTGTGTGTGTATGTGTGTGTGTATATGTGTGTGTATGTGTGTGTGTATGTGTGTGTGTATGTGTGTGTATATGTGTGTGTGTGTATGTGTGTGTGTGTGTGTGTGTGGATGCAGAAGTCTGGGTTTAAATCCGTTATTTAGGGAATGGTTTGGGGTAGTAATACATACCTCTTTTTTTTTATTAAACATGTGATAATAATTACATTGCAATAAAATATAAAACAATTGAAAGAGCTGTGGGTGGGGAGTCTTTGTTATGTGAATTAGAGTGAGGAGAGGGGTCCTGCCCGTTGCTGTAAAATGTTATAAAGTGAGTGGGGAGGGGAGATTATTTTTTTCATTTATGCGGTAAATATTTGGTCAACTATCCAATATTTTTCTCTGTGCGCGAATCTTGGGTGTCCAAGGGCAGTAACTGGAATTTTTTTAAAAAAAGCAAAGTCTTGTAACAGAAAAGCGAAACGAAATCACAATATTTCTGGGGAAAAATATGAGACAACATCCCATTAAAGCCGACATTCTGGCTTACGAAAACTGTGACATTATCACATCAGACATCTTGACTTACATTCATTTTTTTTTCGAACATAATCCTTATTTTTTTTTACCGATAACGCATTGTTTAAAATTATTTGTGTTCAAGGGATGTAATAATGTCGTGTTTTAAAAAAATGTCAAAATAAAAAATGTCTCCATTGAAAGTCTTAAATTTGCAGGCAAGTGGCCACTCTCCACACACCAAGAAAAAGTATCACCGCGGTCAGCTTCTCCCCCGATGGACGCTACGTGCTGACCGGTGAAACTGGACTCCAGCCTGCGGTCAGGGTGTGGGACGTAATTCGTATGTAGGTGGCTTCATATTAAAAACACCGCATTCCCCATACACCATATGACAGGGGTGGCCAGATGTTGCTCTTAGAGCAGCGCGCAGTGCATCGATGAACGGCTCCCATCGAATCACTTGTTTATTTCATTTTTTTTTAAATCTGATTAGTTTTTGTTAAAAGTGACCAATCACTAAAAAGAAAAATTGGCTTACCATGATACCATGCGCGACCATTTCTGGTATATGAAACATTACGTTTAAAGCTAATGTGTCAAAAATCCATAGAAGTAACTTTGTTTTTATTTCTCAATGGAAACGGAAAGTATTTTGCTATATCTTGACTAACAGCTCATTAAGATTTTCTCGTCTCATTATTAAATGTTTCAGCTGTATAAAACAAAGAAATTTAAAATGAAACAAAAAATAACAGATTCGAAAGATAAAAATGTATGGCCAAAAAAAAGTTAAGCTATATTCTAAACAGCCAAGACTTTCAGTGTACTAAGGGAGTTAATCAATTCTTTAATATATCTAATGCACCTAAATCTTGTTTATTAGTTGTTCAGTTCTTCTCACAATCTTGTTCTCACAAAATCACTTAGAAGTAGTAATTTGAAAGATTGTGAGCGACCATTTCACCAACATTCATTTCTTTCTATTTATGAGCGTTTTTTTCCAGGCATGAGGTCGCCATTCTGAAAGGTCACAGTGTTGGGATTGCCAGCGTGTCGTTTTCACCGCGCATGCGTGAGATCATAGTCGTTGGCGATGCACAGGATATGATCATCAGCGTCTGGTCCTGGCCGGCTAAGACCATGAAGGCGTTGAACAAATTCTCAGGTAATTAGTTGGCCCATCCGAGATGACCTCTAGGCATTTAAACCCTGTCAATGGCGACACTGTGTGGGACATTGCTGGCTAAGTCAGCTTCAAGTCAAAGTTTGTTTGTTTTTGTATTTTAATTTTGTTTGGGTTGTTTATTTATACTCTTTTATAGAATTAATTAAAATAAAATACTCAGTGATGTACTCAGTGATGTTCCATGGATGGATGGATGGGGTAGTTACCCATTGCACTATTGCTAAAGTTGTTTTTTTTTTTAACCTACGGCTTTTCTATTTCCAGACATGATATACGCCATGGACGTTTCTGAAGACTGCAGCTTCTTCGTGACCGTTGGAAATCGCCACATCAAGTTCTACAATCTGGACACAATAAAGAACTACACCGGGTACTTATGTTCAACAGTTGGCAAACCTACGTAATACACACACACACACACACACACACACACACACGCATGTTGTATTTGATGACGATGCGATAGAACGCAACGCAACTAAACTGAACGTCTTGAGTTTTACTTCGCGTGACCATTCACCATCACCACCACCTACCCCCCCACCCACCCACCCTCGCCCCCTCAAAAAAATGTATTCATCTTTCTCTAAATCTACGATTCTCAACCGATGGTACGCGTACCCCGAGGTGATCGAGAAAGGTTTGTGAAGGGGTACGCAGCAGCGACATATAATTTTCGTTTAAAACAGCCAAGAGTTTGAAGAAGGTCGCCGGTTTGATGCGTGACTCACTCCCCAAACCACGTGACCAAGTATCGCGTTAGAAAGGTGAGTACATTCCATTAAGAAAAGGGGTACACCTATTCGAGAACTTACTTGTGAATGGTACCGCTGGAACAGCTGGGGGAATAGTTGAGAAAACGGTTGAGAACCGCTGCTCTAAATGGACATATTCTATTACGGGTGGGTGGACAATGCGCTATCCGCCACGCAGTCTTAAAGTGTGATAGGCCCAGCCGTTTTTACATTTTTAATGACACTAAGCTAAGCTACATTCCGTGCCCCTGTGAAAAGCTACATTTAGTGCTACATTACAGATCCCATGGCAAAGACAATCTGCGGAGGCTCTGGGCAACAAACGCTGCCAAGGGCGCCACTTTAAGGCCTTAGGTTCTCCCCCGATTATCTTTTGGCAAAAGGGGGCCCTTCTGATCTGCCCAATGTTAAGTGTCATATAACTCTTTTTAGATAAAGGAGCAATAAAACGTCCTATCTTATGGCCCCCTTAGCAGAGCGGGGCCCAGAGCAACCACCTAACCTGCTCATCCATAAGAATAGCTCTGGGGGCCACGCGGGCTTGAAATTGCACATTTTATTTCACCTGATCTACGAATTTGGAGCGCTGACAGGATCCTTTACATTGTTAGTTTTTTGTTCCCAGTGAATACTTCACCCTTTATTTGAATGTAACTAACTATCTCGTCATGTTTTTTTTTTTTTCTCTCTTCCTGTTCAGTCAAATCGAGGCCCATTTCCCGATCCCGTTGCCCACGCGCTGTGGTATCCTTGACAACCTCAAAGACAATTGTTTCTGTGACGTAGCTTGTGGGCGTGGCAAGAGCAGCTTTTACATATTCGTCATTTCCGTTTCTGGAATTTTGTGCCAGGTCAGTGCGGGGAGTTCGACTGGTTTCAGTTTATTGCGGGAATAACTCAGAATGATATTGATATGTGCAATAACTAATGGATATGAGTAATTGTTACATAAAAATCTTTGGTCTGCTGATTAATCCACCTTTATAAGTAATTAAAGCTAACACTTCACATAATACGAACCATGGCTGTGAATATAGTCTAAATAAAGAAATCGATGCATGCTTTTGGGCACGTTACACTCTTTATTGTTGACTCGGTATCGATACATGTATCATTTAGAGTGAACGATCCTACTGTCTCAAATTTGCACGTGATCTTCAGGTCAACAGAAATCGTCTGCTGGAAAGGTGGGTCGACGTCAACATGAGCAAGGCGAGCTGCATAGACGCAGACGACGAGAGCGTGTTTGTGGGGGGCTCGCAGGGTCTGATCAGGATCTTCCACGCGCTCACTTTGCAGATCATCCTGACCTTGCCCAGACCGCACAGCATTGGCCTTGACATTGCTGAGGTAAAAAAGGTTAATATTTTCTTTATTACTATCGCTTACAGCAGTTTAGCGGTTTATTTTCAACCGACCTTAGTTTTCCATTACACACGTTTCGGCAGGACACGTTAATTCGGCTACATATTTTAACAGCACAAAGCCTACATCAGAGGCGGGCAAACTTTTTTTTTAACTGCGGGCCATATTGGTTTCTGAAATATGACAGAAGTGCCAGACTTGGACCAGATAGATAGAGTCTTTATATGAACCAATATAAATTAATTTTGTTGTACGTCATTGATGTGAATGGACCGTAGGTGGCCCGCGGGACAGTAGTTTGCCGATCTCTGGTCTACATTCTACTGAACCGCTCAACGTTCTATTTCAAAGGTGAAGCCCAAAGGCGAAGCCCTCTGCAGCATGTACGGGGAACCCCACGTCGTGGAAGATGGGCATCCGGGTACCAGAGCACTGACCTTCGACTCCGTCCACTCCAACCTGACCGTTGTTTACGACGACCACAGTTTGTACATCTGGGGGAGGGAGGTGAAAGAGAAGAGCCTGGCGCGTGGAGGCAGGAGGGTTTTGTTCAAGAAAAGGTTCTAGGATTTCTATTTCAATGTTTTACAGCTTTTTTTAGCACTTGGGTTGAAGTAGGGCGAAGTTGTGGTAATTTATCACCACTTATGCTTGTGTTTGTTGCAGGTACTCATCCTTGTATCACAGGGGGTGTGTGTGGGACGTGAACACGTACCCCGTGGTGCCAGAGGCTCTAACGGAAGAAGGGGATGAAGGTGGCGCCCTGCCACCGGGCGCCATCATCTCCGTGTCGTCAGACGGGACGTTGCGTGCTTGGGACGTGTGTGCCAATATCTGTGAAGAGAGTTTATTAAAAAGGTGGATTTTATTTTTTAAGAAAGCAAAAAAACGTTTTAAGAATTGAATAAAATGAATCGACGGATATTGAGACAGTGTTTTTGAAATAGACGTTATTGCATTTTTTTTTAGATGTGGGGTTATAATTTTTTTTTCTCTTACGTGTAAGTAATTGTATGAGTAAATAATGTCAGAAGTATGGTAACGTTTGTAAGTATTATTTGTACCATCGTGACTTTCTCGTGTCTATAACACACACACAAAATTTCGATTTGAAAGCATGACAGCATGTCTTTCTTTTGTAATGAATTTGTTTAGCAAAAATAACGTTGAAAACTAAAAAAAATCAGTCAGCGAACTGTGTAAGTCAACCTTTACATTATGACTGTTTATGTACTAAAAAAAAAGTTGCTAACATTTTGACTGGTTACATTGATTGATCTTTCCTGTTTTTTTTTTTTGTTTTAAACCTCCTTACCAGAAATTGTTTGAGTGCGGAATGTCTGAAGATTGTGTACATTGAGCACGTTGACCATCAGGTGAAGAGGACCAACGAGAAGGCGAGCACGAGGAGAAGGGTGAAAGATGGCGGTGGAAATGCTACAGCGAGTACCGGGTTCAGGAAGTTGGGGAAACAGTGTTTTAGTGTGCTAGCGGTAAGTTCACCGATTGGTTGTTAGCCTGCTTTGCGTACTGTAGGGTGAAAGGTTCAAACCCGGCAAGGCCAGCCCCACCTTCCAATATCCACTGTGGTGCGTCCATAGTCAATTTAACAATCGGCTATGGTTGAGAATTAGTGCTGCGAAAAGGTGGAACTACAAAAAAAACGGCCAAATTTTTGGGTAAAAGAGTAAATCATTTAAAACTTAATGTGACTTTAGGTTTATACCCCGATTTCCAATAGGTCGGTGGTTTCCTATAACATATAGAAATACCGCCATACATGGAACTGTAGTAACTTGACTTGAAATCACAAAGACTGGAATGGGGAGACTTATCCACTGTACTATCGGTTATGGTGGGGGGGGGTGAAAGATGGACACTACAAAAACAGTCCCATAGTGGTTTATTGGATGTAAGGAATAAACATATCATTCTGACAGGGACTTCAATGTCCAGGGCAATGTCCATATAGTCCCACCCTCTCCCCCAACGACAAAACTTGTTAAGGGACTAATGAAGATGCTAGTAACACCACCTAGTACTGAATGTCACTATATTTTACAGTATGTTTGATGACATTGTGATAAACTGTAACTCCTACTTACATATTGTAGTATTAAGTTCATAGGATGCTGTCTTACCTTAGTAAATCACACTGTATTTATTGTATATGAGCATTACAAATGTAGCACCGGTGTGTAACAACGAGATACAGCCCATGTCATTTGTGTGTTAAATTCTGGACACAAAGTTATGTGACGCAGCCCTAGGACAAAAAAAAAGAATGATTTAAAATACTTCTTTCAGATTTGCCCTAATGGTATCGATATAGCTGTTGGTAATCGATATGGAAGAATATGTATCTACGATGCTAACACAATGAAAGTCAAGGCCACGATGCTGGCCCATGAGGCGGAGGTGACGGCCATGAAGTACTCGAGTACAGTTCGGTACAAGGTATATATAACTATTTCAGTATGTCCGCATGTGTGTTCAGTATATCCGTATTGGTTCAGTATGTACATATGGGTTCAGTATGTCCGTATGGGTTCAGTATGTCCGTATGTGTTCAGTATGTCCATATGTGTTCAATATGTACATATGGGCTCAGTATGTCCGTATGTGTTCAGCATGTCCGTATGTGTTCAGTATGTCCGTATGTGTTCAGTATGTCCGTATGTGCTCAGTATCTCCGTATGTGTTCAGTATGTTCGTATGTGTTCAGTATGTCCGTATGTGTTCAGTATGTCCGTATATGTTCAGTATGTCCGCATTGGTTCAGTATGTCCGTATGTGTTCAGTATGTCCGTATGTGTTCAGTATGTTCGTATGTGTTCAGTATGTCCGTATGTGTTCAGTATGTCCGTATATGTTCAGTATGTCCGCATTGGTTCAGTATGTCCGTATGTGTTCAGTATGTCCGTATGTGTTCAGTATGTCCGCATGTGTTCAGTATGTCCGTATATGTTCAGTATGTCCGTATGTGTTCAGTATGTCCGCATGTGTTCAGTATGTCCGTATATGTTCAATATGTACATATGGGCTCAGTATGTCCGTGTGTTCAGCATGTCCGTATGTGTTCAGCATGTCCGTATGTGTTCAGTATGTCCGTATGTGTTCAGTATGTCCGTATGTGCTCAGTATCTCCGTATGTGTTCAGTATGTTCGTATGTGTTCAGTATGTCCGCATGTGTTCAGTATGTCCGTATATGTTCAGTATGTCCGTATATGTTCAGTATGTCCGTATATGTTCAGTATGTCCGTATGTGTTCAGTATGTCCGCATGTGTTCAGTATGTCCGCATGTGTTCAGTATGTCCGTATGTGTTCAGTATGTCCGTATGTGTTCGGTATGTCCGTATTGGTTCAGTATGTCCGTATGTGTTCAGTATGTCCGTATGTGTTCAGTATGTCCGTATGTGTTCAGTATGTTCGTATGTGTTCAGTATGTTCGTATGGGTTCAGTATGTCCGTATGTGTTCAGTATGTCCGTATGTGATCAGTATGTCCGTATGTGTTCAGTATGTCCGTATGTGTTCAGTATGTCCGTATGGGTTCAGTATGTACATAAATGTGACCCTGTGGTTCCTTGATCAGTGAACCCGATCAGTTTGGTGCAGGTTGTTGTTTGTTTGTTTGTTTGTTTGTTTCAATCAAGAAATATTTACTTCATTCAAAATGTTTACTTATTCCAAAATGTTTACTATAATCAAAGCTGTTTATACATGTCTCATCAAAATGCTTACTGTTATTAAAATTGTCAGTGTCATCAAAATGTTTCAATCGTTTTGATTGCAGGTACTGGCCAGCGGAAGCAGAGATCGTATGATCCACATCATGGACGCCAACAGGAGCTATCAGCTACTGACCACATTAGATGACCACTCGTCCACCATTACGTCCATCAATTTCACTCACATTTCTCGGTGTTTAATGCTGGTGAGTTGGTCATTTCATTTTAACAATGTCATATGACCACTGTCATATTACCAATGATATATTACAAATGATATATTACTAATGATATATTACCAATGATATATTACTAATGATATATTACCAATGATATATTACTAAACCCATATTACCAATGATATATTACTAAAGCCATATTACAAATAATATATTACCAATGACATATTACAAATAATATATTACCAATAATATAATACCGATGATATATTACCAATTATATATTACCAATTATATATTACCAATGATATATTACCAATGATATATTACCAATGCCATATTACAACTGATATATTACTAATACCAATGATATATAGCCAACGATATAATACCAATGCTGTATTACCAATTAATTAAGTCCTTGTATGTTGAGATGTATCTATCTTGATCCCATACATCACTCAAGTGCCATTTTTGTTGGTGCCAACATAGCCAACTTGTTGAGTTTGCAATCGCTATGGAAGCAGCCCCGTAGCATGAAAATTCTACAGCAGGGGGCAGGCCAATAGCGGGGGGGGGGGGGGCAGGAAATAAATGTTACTAAGTAGAGCAAACAAGCAGCGGGGGGTCAGACAAAGCGCAGGGGGCCCGGCCCCCAGGCCCCCCCGCACGCTACGGGTCTGTATGGAAGGCACCATGGGAGTCATGGGTAGGGACAGCATGACTCGCTGATAGCCCTCAAAAGCTTTCTAACGGCTTCTCTAATCATAATGTGATTTCTTTTAATTCCAAAAATTAGTGCTAAGGATACACTGGATTTTTGCCACATTTCTGGGTTTTAGTTTGTGATGAGAATATGTCTTTTTTTGTCTCATATATTGTAAGAAACAATAAGACAAATAAAATTACTTTTATTTCGATCCTTTCAGTATACAAGATCTACTAAACTTCTCTGAAGATTTCTATGTTAAGTTTTCCACTTTAAAAAAAAACTGAACAAAACAGGCTCTTTTTAGATAAAGCGATTGTTTTATACGCACATACTTAAAATGGAGAATTAAA
Organism: Bulinus truncatus; assembly: GCA_021962125.1. Classification (NCBI taxonomy): domain Eukaryota; kingdom Metazoa; phylum Mollusca; class Gastropoda; family Planorbidae; genus Bulinus; species Bulinus truncatus. Next base: position 7,659,951 of record JAGDYQ010000024.1, read on the forward strand.
ATATTAAATTATCTGAACTTGTTGCAGGTCAGCAGTAGTCTGGATAAGTCTGTACTGATCAGGGCGTACCTCGACTCCAGCAGACTGTCATTCAAGCCCGTCCGAGCCATCGTGGAGAAAAAATCTGTTATGGACTTCTCCATACATCCCTGGTCTGGTAAGAGTTGTTTTTTTTTTTTGGGGTTACAGCAGAACATTTTCAATGCAAACTAGATTGAGTGAAAAACTAAATTGACATATCTTACAGTACATTAATCTAACATCGTGAGTCGAACTACTCCGATATCTAAATAATAATAAATCTCATTTAATACTTTTTCTAAACGTTTGAAAAACTTTATGATGTTTTATATCTTTCTTGTAGATCATTTATGTCATCCCATAATTCTAATTTTGTTTGTATTTATTTCTTTAAATTCAGTCTCTAATGTCCGGTTTATATAACTATTTGAAGTAGTACAACTCTTTATGTTATATATTTCACAGGATTGCTTGCTCTTGCCTGTCAGGACCGACAAGTCAGAGTTTACAGTATGTTGAGTTCTATAGAAGACAATTCATTTCGGTAAGATTTTTTTTTTGTATTATTTGTTCAATAAGATATCGTTTTTATACAAATAATTTAATTTTTATGATGTAATTATTTTTATTTACATTTTTAATTACCTAACTCTTTCATTATTGTTTCAAAACTATAATAGGATTGGTGTGAACTATGACCAACTAGGTGATAAGTTAAATAATTTGAAATTTAAAAAGACAGGATCTTCTTGCAAACTTGCTTAAAACACTTGGGAAACACTGAATAAACACATAATTATATTGAATTAACAAATAATTACACTGAATAAACAATGAATTAACTAGGGTTTTTTTAGAAGTTACTTTATTGATATGCAGATTTGTAATTTATTTTTCTTCCATATTGTACCAAGAGGTTGTCCTAAATGTGGTGGTCAGCTGGTCAAGATTCAAATCGATCCTTCTGGTCAGTTCCTACTAACAGCCTGTTCGAATAAAACAGTCAATTTAATACAGGTATGACAACAGGTATGACCACAAGCTGGACACGCGTGTCTATATATAATTCAATGTGTATGTGAGACTGACCACTACAGACTGGAATACTGGTGTGACCACTCATTTGGGATGGCAATTAGGGCCCCCCACCCACGCCTCCCACGTTAGGATATTCTTTTATCCCCTGGCTGAAAAGAAAACGATGTGCTGCCCCTCCCCACCCCGTATATGATATTCGCCCAGGGCCCCACCATATAAGGCCACCTTTGGATCATCAAAGGTTAATACGTGAATGCATACAATGCACAACGTCTCATCATCAGATGATAGTCATGGTCAGTTCTATTGTGAGGGGGCCCTTGATTAAAGACAATGGGCATAACAAGACAATGGGCATAACAAGACCATGGGCATAACAAGACAATGGGCATAACAAGACAATGGGCATAACAAGACCTTGTGCATCTCCTCGTTCATGTGCAGTAACAGACATGGATGACCCCAATTTTATTTGACTCTGGACATTTCTGACATTGTCACCTACTAAATACTAAATATATTAAAACCAACACACACTTTTGAAGTAGAATCAAACGTATGTAAAACATAGTTTTCGCTTTGTTTGTTTGTTTTGTTGGCAATATACGATTTATTCGATTAGCGGCATTGGTGTCTGCGTTGTTTTTTTTTTGCAAACCAATTAGGGGTCATTCCAGTATGTACCTAATCCTGATATGGGCCAAACCGCGGCGCTCATGGGGGACCCCCTTGGCGTTTGGTCCGACCCGCGAATGAATTTTATTAAACATTAAATTTTTATGAGATTATATTTACTTACACAAAAAGTCTGAGCGCCAATATGGATTAGCGAATATTATCAAGTACAAGCGGCCCTTGACTTTCACACATAATTGGTTCCCGAAAGTGTGTGCGAATGTTGAATGTTCGAAAGTAGAGGGAAATTTAAAAAAGTACATAACCAACTAAATCACTTTCAAAATGGCGATCATGACATTACAAAAACGATTGCTTCGGGAACAACGAGGGCGGAGAAAGACCGGAAATTCCGTAGACCGGGTATAGACCGGAAATTCCGTAGACCGGGTATACGGAAACAGTCGGAAATTACTGAAAGGGCTTCACTAGCGCTTTTATGGACAATTTTAAAAACACATTTTAAAAAATATTTTTTTTTTGTTAAAAATGTTCGAAATAGCGCATTGTGCAAAAGTAGAATGTGCGAAAGTCGAGGGCCGCCTGTCTTATCAATGAATTGAGTTTGATTGACGTTCGACCGCTTTGATATTTTAATGTTTAAATTTTGTCATTTCATTAATACAAGAGAGACAATTTGCCGCTCATACTGTTATTAAGTTAATATAAATTGCTATAAATTACTATAAATATTTGAACGTTCTGAGCCTAAGGAATTTATTTTATTTTTTACTTTTTAGTTCATTTTAACAAAAGTTGTTTTTTTTTTGTTTTGTTCTTTAAGTTTATTTTTTCATTATTTTATACTCCCATACCTTCTACCTGGTCGCAACTGGCAAGCATTCTATTTTTCTCTGTCTGATGACCACTTCTAATCTCTCTTTGAAGGAAGTGATCAGTGATGTAATGTTTATAAATAGATTTCCTTTCACCGGCCAGATTATTTGTTTGTTTTTGTTCTGTTTTTTCAGATATCCATTCTTCTGTCCATACGTTTATACTTAGCACGTCCGGACACAAGTAAATAGAAATTAATTTAATGAAAATAAAATAGCAACCTTCTTTAAAATGAGTATTTCTTTCTATTGTTTTATCAAAGTTTTGTAACGGTCAGATGATCAGCACCATCAACGGACACGCCGAAAGTATCACCAGCATCAATTTCTCCCACAACATGAAACACGTCATTACGTCAGCCATTGACGGCTGCATATTTCTCTGGAGACTACCGGATGTAAGTTGACCTGTGCTGTAAACCATCTTGAAGTTTATTGCGTTAGCCTGATATAAAATGTATGATATATTTAGACTTTACTGATCTCCAAGTTTACTGATAAGCAGTGGCGCCGAGAGCCATCACGGGCCCCAGGACAGGACACATCATTGCGTAATCCCCTTAATAAACAATGAGTCGTGTAAAAATTGACATGGTCGGGGTGGCGGGCCCCCTTACAGATGCGGGCCCCCTGGCAATGACCCCCTGCCGCCCCCTCTCAGCGTGCCTGCTGATAAGTAGTAAATTCTGGGACTCAACTATCATAACCAAGATTCAAACTAGATAGTTGGTCAATTTTGTAGGCATTGTGTAGAAAAGGGGTTCGAATCCATTGACCTACGTAGTTCATGGTGTATCCATGGTTATAATATTGAATGATATTGCTAGATTATAGCTTTGGTATTAAGTAGTTGCCACTTTAATTGTTACTTTATTGATGTAGGTTCATGAGATATTAAATAGTTACCACTTTAATTGTTACTTTATTGATGTAGGTTCATGAGGTATTAAATAGTTGCCACTTTAATTGTTACTTTATTGATGCAGGTTCATGAGATATTAAATAGTTGCCACTTTCATTGTTACTTTACTGATGTAGGTTCATGAGATATTAAATAGTTGCCACTTTAATTGTTACTTTATTGATGCAGGTTCATGAGATATTAAATAGCCATTTTCTTCCTTTCTTTTTTTTTCCTTCCACTTCGCGTGTCCAAAACTGACCAGTCTGTGACGTACACAGTAAGAAAAGAAATGGCTGAGATGGGGAGACTGACCCGAGGGATGGTGCTGAGTGACAGGTGGAAGAAGTCTAGACTACTGGACAAACCGAATACATCAAAACACCAGGTGAGAGTGGCGTTGACATGGATGGATGGATAGCTGAATGGATGGATGGTGTGATGGATGGATGGATAGACAAATTGATCCATTGATGGATGCTTTGATGGATGAATAGATGGATTGTTGGATGGATCGATGGGCGTTTGAATATGATGATTTAATGAATGGACGGATGGTTGGATGGATGGGTACATGCATGTTTGCATGCATGACTGGATGCATACATGGATGGATGGATGGCTTAGTTGATAGACTGAAACATATTCTTAATGCAACTTGTATTTCACTTTGACTTGGTATAATGGATTCAATGTTTCATTTCTTTATTCCTTCCCTTCCTTTATACAAGTATGTGTGCGTTCACGTGGATGAATGATCTAAGGAACAGTTTGGAATGTACAGGTGTACTACTCACTATTCTATTTTGTCTTCAGTTAGAAACAGACAAAGACAGTCTAGAGGAGGCCAACACTTCCCAGTGCAATAACATGGGCAAGTTTGTGGACATTCAGTACGAGTAAGTCCATAGCAACAAGTCGCGTGGCGATTGCTGTGTATTTTCAATGTTCCATTCTTATCTTTTCCCGAGGGTCACCACTACGTTAGGAAGTTCCTGTGGGTGGGGGAGCGGGAAGGAAGCAATGTTCCTTTCTAATTTTCCGAAGACTGTGTTCGGTTAAAAGGTACAGGCTTGTGCTACTTGGGGAAGAAGTTAGAATGTGTTTACGCAACATACCGGTTTATAGACCTGTTGGTCGATACATCTGTGCTCTCTGATGTAATGTGTGTAACGCTCTCGATAAGTTGTCTGTGTGCCCTCGATGAGTTGTCTGTGCGCTCTTGACGAGTTGTCTGTGTACTCTCAATGAGGGAACAATGGTAAGAAGGCTGATAATTGACAAGTCTTTTAATTGTAATTTAACATGTTGACCGGTGCAGTCTTAAAGACATGCCTTGCCTTAAACCCCCAGCCCTAACCCTTCTCCTACGATGTTTTGAATCATGTTATCACACCCAAACATTTGATGTTCTGATTCATGCTATCAAATCCAAACATTTGATGTTTTGAATCATGCTATCAAATCCAAACATTTGATGTTTTGAATCATGCTATCAAATCCAAACATATGATGTTTTGAATCATGCTATCAAATCCAAACATTTGATGTTTTGCACCATGCTATCAAATTCAAACATTGCTGTCAAATCTAAACACTGAGACTGTTAATTATTTCATAGAATTCAATTCCTCGGGTATTTTTTTTTCTATTGCGCATTTGGTTTTCTAATTATTTGTTCTACAAATGTTGATATCACTTCTAGTTTTTAATATATCAACACTATCCCCAGACTAGACGATGCTCAAGAGAGAGTGTGTGTCAACCCTAAAAGTTTGACTGCGCCTTGTGCAGGTAATAGACTAAAGAACAAAAAAAAAATAATTGAAGTCTCGAAAAAAAACAGACGATAGTCTCATCCTGGAATATCTGTCATAGAAATAAATGTCAGAACAAAATCTTTTTGAAGTCATGTGTAAAAAGTAAAATTCACTAAACAATGAAATGCTACACATCTACGATACAATATTACCTTCCTACGATGCAATATTACTTTTCTACAATGCAATATTACCTTTCTACAATGAAATATTACCTTTCTATAATGCAATATTATCTTTCTACAATGACATATTACCTTTCTACAATGAAATATTACCTTTCTACAATGAAATATTACCTTTCTACAAGGCAATACATGTATTATTTTTCTACAATGCAATATTACCTTTCTACAATGCAATATTACCTTTCTACAATGCAATACATGTATTATTTTTCTACAATGAAATATTACCTTTCTACAATGAAATATTACCTTTCTACAATGAAATTATTACCTTTCTGTAATGAAATACTACCTTTCTTTTAACAAACAAAAAATAAATTTTCTTTCTGTGTCTCCAAGACTACCACCACCTACCAACAGTGTGTGAAGACAAAGTCCATCGGCCGACCACGTCCGAGGCCTGGCTCAACGCTTGTGACGAGAGGAGACGAAAATTCAAACTCGAGGCCCAGTCGATCCACAAGATTCTGGCCATGATGAGACTTGTGACAGAGGCCATGGAAAAGGTTTAGTGATGCCCCAGGGCTAATGATTCTACTTGTATTTCTGTTATACTGAAATTTGAACTCGCTATTGTTTTGATCAGAAATTGTATTTTGCATGCCCGTCTCACTTCATACTTCCGTGTGAAGACTGGTTTGTTGTTATTATTTAGTGAGAATAAAGTATTCTCAAGCTACGGCTTTTAGCAATCTGTCGGATATATGCGAAATGGGCTCGCAAAATATAACTGAACGATTTTTTTTTAAATAGCATGTTAATTAATAGGGCTGTCGGGGCCGTTTTAATGTCATCGAAGGCCCTAGGCACTTTCAAAGTCGTAGGCCCTCCCCGATTTCATTTTTTAATATTTTTTCAAGAATGCACCGGCACTTATTTGCCATCCTGGCTTTCGTATGCCCTTGAAAAGTCCATAGGCCCTAGGCACAGTGCCTACTGTGGCTATATGATAAAGCGGCCCTGAGGGCTGTTATTTGTTTGTTATTAGTTTTTTTGTTGTTGTTGTTGTTTTTGTCACCTTTTTTTAAATACAGAATAATATAAATGATTCAAGTGATTTGTGAGTAATCTTCTTGTTCTATGTACAAAACTAATTCATATTTATAACTCATTCATGGCAATGGACGGGTTTAAGTAGATACAATAAGGCTGTTGTCTTGCGAATACAAAAATCGATTATTGCTCAAATGCATATCATATCGCTGTCGTTTATATAGGACCTGGCCAACGCTGACTGGATCATTTGTCCCCCGGAGCCGAACATCGTGCCTTGCACCGGAGATTTCATTCAGAATGGGGCCGCAGAGTTCGCCAAAGAGAACCAAGGGGGCGACGGGAGTTTCCAGATGATTTTTTCCCAATCTCTTCCTACAGAAGGGGGGCTGTGGCAGATCAAAGCAGCTCATACGCCGACGGCGGGTGTTCAGCAGGGACCCCTTCAGTGTGTCGGAGCCCAGCAGCCACCTCTACAGACCGTGGGTCTCCAGCAGGCACCGCTTCAGGCTGTGGTTACCCAGCAGGTACAGCAGGAGGAACGGTCTGACAGCGGGAGCTCCGTATATGAGAGGATCCAGAGGGATTGGTGCAACTACCATCATCTCCGTAGGCAAGAAAACAGAAGTTTCTCCAACAGCCTCATTACAAAGTTAGTTTTGAAACCAAAATTATAACTAGCAGAGCGAAACGGATGATGCGTTACTAGAATGTTACTGATGAGTTACTAGTAAGAAACTGATATGGGCGGGATAGGAGAAGGGGGGCTGCGGTCGGTATTCGCGTCAGGGGCCCCCTGCCTTAACGGCCTTAGTTGTGTACAGCAGGGTTGTTAACAATACTCTTGGACTGTTTCGTAAGGGCCCTCACCTATGACCGATGACTTCGGATGATGGTAGAGGGTGCGGGGGCCAATACCAATGACAAATACTCAAGTTAAAGATTGTGGATTGCCAAAATCAGGGTACCAGATACAATCCCTAATACTTTTGAGAACAGCACAAATATAATGAGTGCAAGTTTTTCAAGTTTAAAAAAAAAAAGTAAAAACAATAAAATACAAGTTAAATGCTAATCACTTCAGCACTAGACGGATGGCCGAGTGGTGTAGATAGCCTACTCGACTGTCGACTTCAGAGTCATGGGTTCGATTATTGGTAAGAACAATACGAAATAAATTTTCCCACCAAGTGGCGACCCAGCTGGGGGGGGGCTAAATGGGTACATTGAAACTTAAAGTTAGGGGAGGTAAAACGCAGCCCTGGGCGTTGTGCCCAGCCACGCAGCTCCCCTTCATATGCCCAGGTTATTTAACATATTAAATTAAGAAAAAAAAACTGATATGACTAATAAACCCTAGAGACTGTTCTGTGAGATATTTTTTGTTAAAGTATTTCATTATTCTTGACAGGCCATTGGATCATATGACCATTAAACTGTCCACTGATTCCAATGTGTATCAGTGCGTTGGAACTTTCGCTTTCTTCAACGAACTCGAGGAGTACAATTACTCTTCGGCTGTCAGCCACATTACACAGGCACTGGAGAAAAGGCAGAGGCTGAGCAACAGGTCCCTGCTTCTCAAGTCTTCGGTAGTGCAGTGCAAGAAGGGGCGTAGACACGCAGTCGAGTCCAGGGAGAGGGAAGAGAATAGCCCGGACGACTTAAACAAGAACAACATCGTGCTGAAGACATCGGGCGATTCCGCTCTGGTGGGTGATATCGATACGGGTGTGAACGATACCGCGAGGTGCGATACGGCCATGGTGTACGACGTTCACAGCTCGCAGTTCCAGGCTCACAACTCAAAGGCCATATGTAACTTGAGTCTCTCCCTGGGCAGCCCTCAGGCGCAGGTGGTGAGAAGAGACTTCGGTGTTTGGTCGTCGGGTAGTCTTTTGAGGTTCGCGGGGAAGTACGGGGGCTTCACGCGCGGCTTTAAAGGTCAATCGTCATCGCTGTGTGACTCCGCCGACGCCCAGATATGTCACGCTCTCCGACTGGACACAGCGGGCGATTCCGCTCACACGGTGGACGAGAAGAGCGATGAGGTCACCATCGACTTTGGCATCTGCTTCCAGGCTATGATCAAAGAGAGCCAGCAGAAGAGAGACCATTCTACCGCCGATCCACTCCCGTCTGCAGCTCTCACTGAGGACAGGGCAGCCGGCAGCGGTAAAATTACACCGGAAACGAGCGAAAGTGTCATTACGTCGTACAAGGAACACAGGCCTCCTCGCGGCTGCGGGGTTAGGAAACTGACTGCCGGCACCATCAGTGTCAAGGAGAAAGACGACAGGTTAGGGATGCCGCAGACCACGAGCGGGGACAGCGAGTCCACGAGGAGCACAGAGAGCTTCAGGAACACGCCTCATTCGTGTGGTGGCGGTGGGTGTTGTTGTTGCTGTTGCTGCTGCTGCTGCTGCTGCGGTGGTGGTGGTGGACACAGCGTGGTCAGCGGATGTGGCGAAGGGGACGTCGGCCCGTCCATCGCCTTAGACAAGCTGATGTTGAAGACGGACACATCCCACTACGAACACGCGGACATAGAAGGGGCTACTACAGTTTCATTGATAATTTGACGACTTGCGGGAAGGAAAAGAGCGAATCATAGAACCCAGTTGGTAATAAGGGGGAAAGGGTAATAACTCTATTATTGTTCGACGGCAGCATCTCTTTCGGGAGTTAATGGACCTGATATGTCACATAACCTAACACGCTGAAAAGATTTCCTATGATTATATACTCGTGTGTTACTCTTTTCTTAATTGTACTGACACATACTTATAGCTTCAGTATGATAATTAGCTAACGTACAATTATTTATAATTAAGAGAAGATCTAAAATGGCCAAAGTATTAGTTAGTTGTTTTTTTTTTATATGTAACTGAGACAGGAAGGATTCAAATAGATTGGTTGTTCAAAGACGTAATTTGATATATTGTACTGGGATGGGTGGATTTAAATGTGAACAGTGACGTTGCAGCTGCTATATAACTGGCAACAATACTAGTCCTAAGAATTTTTTTTTCTTATGAATATGACATTTTTTTTATAAGACCTTGACTAAACTAAATGTCAAAGCAGGGTTTAATGATAAGCTACACAATGTTATAACTTAGGGGGCCTTATCAAGTTTAAATCAGGCCCTGCTAAAGGTAGTGAGTATACTAAATCATTAGCCCAGAAACAGTGGAAGGATGGGTGTCACTGATACTGCAACATAAAGACTCCATTCTATTGTCCTGCCTGTTTGTGTGTGGTTTATAAAAACATTAAAGGGACCTTCTTATACTATTTGCTAAATCTGAACCTAAGGGATATACATCTTATTTTTTTATTTTGGGGGGCATAAGTTATGTTTAAAAATAAGAAAAAAAATAGCAAAATAAAATAAAAAAAAAATTATACTTTTGGAGGGGGGGGGAGTCATTTAAAAAAAAAAAAACAACACTTAACCCTGCACACTCTGGCATCTACAATTTTAAAGATAACAGAAAAGTATTAGCTTTCCCTTAAAAAGTGTCATGAGATGAAGGTTTTCAAGAGAGCTTTTTTCAGTTTCATGAAAAATAAAAAAGTTATGCATAAAAACCTAACATATGTCATTTGACGGTTAAAAAAGTATGTGGGTTGGATGTGAAAAAAGCATGCCATTAATATGAATTGACCGACCTAGAGGTCCCAGGTTCGATCCTAGCAAAGGACCGAATTTTTTTTCAGGTCCTAGTGAAAGATCAGCATCAAAAGGTTATTGGCACTATTTAAGGGGGAAGTGTGGGCATTGCGTTAGTGACCTAAGTATATCTCCCCGTTGAGCCTCCATGTCAAATGCACTCTCGGCTAAGGTGAGGATGAAAGAAAACCACCACAAAAACCTCTCTAAAAGTGGTTTATAGGATCCAACAAATAAACATCTCATTTTTACTGCGACTTTACCCCCACACACACACACAAACACATTCACGTACAGCGCAAGCACAAAGACACATAAAAAATAATAATTCTTTTTTCAAAAGTTTATTATGATAAGGACTGTCCAGAAACTATAATGATCCATCATCAATGAATGATCAGCCATTATAATCAATAGGCTGACCTCCACCGACAACTGACTAACAGTAATAATAAATTGATAATCAGTTATCATTTAACTGCTAGAATCCTCAACTAACAGAAACAACAGGTAATACAGTATCCAAAAAAATCTACATGTAAAATTGAGTTAATTATTTACAGGTTAAAGCAGCAAGTGTTAGTATAAGAGAGTGTTGGATATATTTCTTGAAAAAAAAAAATCATTAATATAAAAAAAGGAACTATTTAAATAAAAAAAACTACTACATGTATATTCAGATATTACAGAAAATATTACTTTTTAATTCAAATATTTTAAAAATATCTATTAACATACTTTGTGTTTACCAAGAAATTATGAAATTTCTAAAAAAAAAAAAAAAATGTAGTTTTCACATATTTAAAAGTAGATTTATATAAAAAAAAATACAGAACGGTTAAATCTATTTACTCTAAAATGTCATATAGACTATTCTGTTCATTTATGTTTTTTTTTATGGTCTGATAAGGTTTAGCTATAAAGGAAATAGATAAAATAATTTTTTTTATGCATGGTACAATATGGCATTATTGTTAGTATCAATGGACATGTGGTTACATAAAAAATTCTGAAGAAAGTTTACACAATTAAATGGTCACACCTAAAACTAAAAAATTATACAAATATTTCATGATAAACTAAAAAAATCAACCAAGGAAACTTGTGTAAATAGCGTTAATATTTAAAAGTAATTAATGCTTTCTTTCTCTTATACTGTTTTTGGTTAAGTTTTATTTTATAATTCAAGGTCAATCGTACATTAAGAAAGCATAAAAAGGGTTCTCTACCTGACCAGGATATGATCATAAAAATTTATAATCCTTAATTAACATGATGAAAAAGCTTTTGGGTCTAACACAGATCATTACAATAAAGTATGTTTTGGGTCCAACACAGATCATTACAATAAAGTATGTTTTGGGTCCAACACAGATCATTACAATAAAGTATGTTTTGGGTCCAACACAGATCATTACAATAAAGTATGTTTTGGGTCCAACACAGATCATTACAATAAAGTATGTTTTGGGTCCAACACAGATCATTACAATAAAGTATGTTTTGGGTCCAACACAGATCATTACAATAAAGTATGTTTTGGGTCCAACACAGATCATTACAATAAAGTATGTTTTGGGTCCAACACAGATCATTACAATAAAGTATGTTTTGGGTCCAACACAGATCATTACAATAAAGTATGTTTTGGGTCCAACACAGATCATTACAATAAAGTATGTTTTGGGTCCAACACAGATCATTACAATAAAGTATGTTTTGGGTCCAACACAGATCATTACAATAAAGTATGTTTTGGGTCCAACACAGATCATTACAATAAAGTATGTTTTGGGTCCAACACAGATCATTACAATAAAGTATGTTTTGGGTCCAACACAGATCATTACAATAAAGTATGTTTTGGGTCCAACACAGATCATTACAATAAAGTATGTTTTGGGTCCAACACAGATCATTACAATAAAGTATGTTTTGGGTCCAACACAGATCATTACAATAAAGTATGTTTTGGGTCCAACACAGATCATTACAATAAAGTATGTTTTGGGTCCAACACAGATCATTACAATAAAGTATGTTTTGGGTCCAACACAGATCATTACAATAAAGTATGTTTTGGGTCCAACACAGATCATTACAATAAAGTATGTTTTGGGTCCAACACAGATCATTACAATAAAGTATGTTTTGGGTCCAACACAGATCATTACAATAAAGTATGTTTTGGGTCCAACACAGATCATTACAATAAAGTATGTTTTGGGTCCAACACAGATCATTACAATAAAATATGTTTTGGGTCCAACACAGATCATTACAATAAAGTATGTTTTGGGTCCAACACAGATCATTACAATAAATTATGTTTTGGGTCCAACACAGATCATTACAATAAAGTATGTTTTGGGTCTAACACAGATCATTACAATAAAGTATGTTTTGGGTCTAACACAGATCATTACAATAAAGAATGTTTTCGGTCTAACACAGATCATTACAATAAAGTATGTTTTGGGTCCATCACAGATCATTACAATAAAGTATGTTTTGGGTCCATCACAGATCATTACAATAAAGTATGTTTTGGGCAACAACTGTTTCAATCTATTAAGACATCATGGAAATTTTGGTTTACAAATTTAGCAAATGTAATCAGCTTTGGAACAACAGTGAAAACATTAAATAGATAGACCTTCCAGTCAACTTGAAAAATATATTTCTTTGTTTGACCATAAAATATGGTGGGTATGAACAAAGTTGTAAAAAAATTGTAATATTTATTTTCATATGCAAGTGTAAAATTGTAGGACAGTCATATTGCTGTGATGGAAAAAAGGCACATTCTGGGTGAACCATAATATAACATAATCAACAGTTTAAATATTTATATGTATATATACATATATATATATAGGTTGCTGTGTTCAGCGTATACTGGCAGTTTATAGTTTTTGCACAAGGAATAATTAATCAAAGATAACACAACATGTGAAGATAAAGCAAAAAAAAAAAGGTTTTAAAAATAAAATAGCTTCGACCTCCACCATTCCTGCATGCAAATTAAAGTTTGAACACATTGATACAATACATTGCTATATTATAACTTATCATCAATTAGAAATAAGACTTCACTTTCTGAAGTTGTCTATTATAACATTCAAACAAAATTTCCTTGTTAGTATTTGTTTTTATGTTCTATTTTTTTATCCTAGTATTTAACTAATACAGTAACTAACACAAATGTAAGTTATAAAGAATGAATTTTAAATTTTAAAACAATAAAGCTAATTTGAAAACTAAAAAGTATACAAAGATGTGCTTCTATTTCCATCACTCTTTCCATATCTCAAATAAGGTGATCTACCTGTTCTGTCAATGCTGTACATCAACTCAAAATTTGCCTCCTTCTGTCACTTCTTTATCTTGAGTTGTTTTCCTTTCAAACCAAATGTTCATGTCTTTCCCCATGGAAAAATTTTAGCCAATGAAAAGTTTCGAAGGAATTGTCTGTGAGTGGAATCGCTTTTCAGCTTTAGTTTTGTTTTATTCTCAGGGCTGGGAGCAGATGAAAGAAACAAAAAATGTTAGACATTTTTTTTATTATTGGAAATAGTTTTATAGTTTTTAAACAAAAAAGTGTAAACAGCCCTCGCTATGTTGATTTAGGCCAGGTCCAGCAGGACATAGTGTTGTCTGAACATAGCTTCCACCTCCAAGCTTAAATAATAACACTACATGCAGCATCTCATCTTGTCCTAGGCAAATAATTATGCAGGTCAGTATTCTTTGAATACAGAGAAGTAAAGGAATGTATTGAAGAATAGACACAAACAAACTAGGCTCCATGTAAAGTAATTCCAATATAAAAACAACACTTTTGGTTCCTTACTTTTTTTACAAGATGTAAGCTCAAAATTATAAAAAAAAATTGTGAAATACAGCATGTGGACAAGCAAATTTATCATGCTAGCCCAGTGTTGGAATATTTTGGGTTCATATTCAATAGCTGTGTCTATTTTATTTGTACTCTATATGATCAATGGTTTTATTATTTCTAGTGCTGCATATATAATTTGCTAATGTATATTCTACTGTTATATAAAGTAGTAAAACATTTGTTTATTTAATTCATGGAGATGAAACAACTATAAACTAAAAATAAGTTTAATTAATTTTTAGAGCATTTTTTTGTCCCCGTTTTGTCTGTCTGTCATCACCCTAGATCTCAACAACCATAAGTCCTAGACCCATGATGTATATATCATTTTGTAGGTCTTGGCCTGCCAAGTGTACATCAAAAGTTCATTTCGCGATCTGACCTCTGAGGGCCGTAAAAGGGGGCTTATAAAGTATCGTTTTTTACTATATAAGCTTTATTAATAAAGGAGCGCCCTATATCTCAGCAACCATAAGTCCTAGACCCATGATGTATATATCATTTTGTAGGTCTTGGCCTGCCATGTGTACATCAAAAGTTCATTTCGCGATAGGATCTCTGAGGGCCGGGCTTCAGGGCTCCTAAGGGGCTTATATTATATATATATATATATAGCCCCATTCTACACCTTGTACGTTCAATAACCCATTCATTTGGTGCGAAATACTGCAGCACGTAGTTTCACCAAGATTTATTAAGAAACTCATCAAATGAAATAGTAAGCTTGTGTTCTGAGTTTAATTGAAAGTATCAGAGCTATGCAACAATTGACGGAGTTTTCGGACGATTAAGACTACAATTTCGAATGTTTTCAATTATGAGTCCTATTTCAGTAACCACAAACCACTTGTAGTTAGATTTAAGAGAAAATATTTTTTTTTCAAATATAAAGAAACGTCTTTATAATATTTTTTTTTACAGATATATGCATTACACAATTGAATTTATAAACAATTCCAAAATTTACAAATATTTACTGAAAGCTAACAAACGTACTGCTACATAACATGAAAATGCGCTAACACGTCCTGTGTCCAGAATGGAACAGGCTTAATTGCTTGTTTTTTTTAAATGTACAAAATTAAAACTAAAAAAGACTGTAGTCACCTTAACCCCACAGAACAGGTCAGGGCTGGTATGAGGAATACAGACCCCTCCTGGGATGTAAAAGGTGTAGCCATGATATTTTGTGTATTTGTTGAATACTTCAGGTGTCCAGTTTTGCTCATTTTTTTTCAACAAAACATCAGGGTAAATATTTGAAAATGAGTGGGACTTAGACCATCTTCTAATTCCAGATGTAAATTCAATTTTTTAATTGTTCACTGGCGTTTTTACTCTGATAAGAATTTTGATATTGGTGTGAGATTTGAATAGTTCCTTCGGGTGACTGATCTTAAAACAAGTGACACAGTGTTTCAAAGTTATAAAGTAAAGAAAAAAAAATTTTAAGTGGTTTCTTTGTTAATGTTTGACAATAGCGGAGATGATTTATATGCATCTGGATTATTTAGCGTTGTTTATTGGTTTTTTTGAATATTACAGGACTAGGATTTTTTTTATGTATGTATCTTTTTTTTCAGATAACAGATTTGTTGATATTTTTCATGATTATTGTAATAGTAAATTTATTTAATTTCTCTACTAACCTAGAAAGCTTTTTTTTTTAATGACAATATGCATATACCTATGCAAAGAAATGATTAATACATAATACTGTATGAGTTTACAAGAAAACAAGCACAATTTAGAATCTATGAATACTACTATATAGTGATGGATACTATTTTACTGGGTTGAATAAAAAAATGTGTGTTAGATTCACATTCTGTAAGTAATACATCTTCTACATAAGGTTAGTTAAACTACACATCACATAGTAAGTTTTATGTCTTATATGCAAGATGCTCCAATGAGCGTAATTGGTCCAATGTACTCAAGTTACTTTACAGAACATTTGGGAAAAGAATTTGAATGTTCCCCTAAAGCTACAACTAGAATCGCCCAAATTCCCAATTTTGAATGAACATGTCAGAACTGTTCGAAAAATAATTACAATCTGAAACGTAAACACTGTCTTATAGCCTGTGGTTCTTAATCAGTTGACTGCAGAACAAGGGTGCTCATTTAAGTGTTTCTGGAAATCCAAATGTAAATATCAAACAACAGCTTTAAAGCGAATATTTTGTAAGTGTTCTGCAGGGAAGAAAAAAAATTTCAAAGTTTAGCATTCCAAGACTTCAACACGAATGAGTTTGCACTATAGTCTTAGCCACTGTTTGACATGCAGTGAAAAATAAAATCATGGCATATCTGTGTTTTAATGTTATTTGTAATTATATATTTTTAGTAGAAAGCTAAACAACATCAAAATATTGACAACAAGAACTCAAACTGATTTTCCCCAAAAATAAATCACTGATTTGTTTATTTAATATTTTTTTTTCAATGAAAAAAATTTCAAGTAGGTCACAACTTTTATTTTTTACAATTTTTTTAAATATTTCATTTCAAAACAAAAGCAGTCACTTCTTTAAGAATAAAGTGAGGAAATGAAACAGACTGCAATAAAATTCTCCTGTTTATTTTGAGGTTAAGGAAAACAAAATCTTAAATTATGAAAGTGTAACCATAAATAAAAAAAATACAAATAAAAAAAGAATAAATAATGAACAAAAGAAAATTTTAGCTGACATATAATAAAAAATATAGCAAATTTAGTTGTAAATTGACAACTTGAATATATTTTTCCTATAAGATTAAAATTTAAAAGGCTTTCCTACATAATGATGTGTAACAAATATCTATTAAGTCTATAATTTTAAAATGTCTATGAAGTAAGTCTAGTTCTAAAAAAAAAGACTAACTAATTATACACGTTTTTTTTTACACCAGTACACATCAAATTGCAGTGTTACGTTGATCACATTTTTTTACACTTATGACAAGTTTAGTACAGGCTTTGATTATAAGTAAAACACATGACTAACTGAATAGCGAAAAAAATATTTTAGTAGCAATCTTCATTTTTTGGACAAGTTATTATAATTGGTTTTATTTGGAAAAAAAAAACAAATTTCATTTATATTTTTTTTACAAAAAGTCATTCAATAAGCATTCTATAAATTTTGTCAAGCCAATAAATATTTTTTTATAAATATATTTGACACTGAAGCATTACATTCAAAAACAGACATGCCCGAATTTCTCTTTATATCTTAAAGAAAAAAAAATCCAGTCATTAAGAAATCTATTTCTTACAGTACATGCCGCAACTAAACGCAAGAGGGTTTAAAATCTTCTTTGGGCTCAAAAGCTTTGACAGTTAACGCACTTCATACCATAGGTATGTCAACAGGGTTGGGTTGGGGCAACCCAAACACATTAGTGATGATCCTGCACTAAGAGCCCCCCCCCACCAAAGGTATAGTAATCTGCTTAAAAATGACTCGGCTATTGGTGGGGGGGCGCTGATGTGATCAGAGGGCCCCCAGTCTGTGAAGATTAGATGAAAGCAGGAAACCCAGGGGCCCTAAATGGGCTGTAGAGCCAAAGGAAGAAGGGGAACCCTGACATGAACAATACAAGCCTTTCAGTCATTCAGAAGCTATTAACAAAGAAACATTACATAAACTCGTCAAAATCTTAAATCATTTCTGATTAGCGTCTCACCCCTGAATACAGAAATTACAAAAAATATTCTCTCAGGCTAACACATAAATTCCCCTTACTAAATTAAAATTTCACAGCATGTTTTCCAGTATTTAGAGAAAGCTTCTAAAAATATATAAATGACAATCAGCATAATGTGCATTCTATTAAAAAAAAAAATGATCTACACAAACTCAAACCTATGTTCAGTTTTTCAAGTTCTATTAAAAAAAAATATCAAGACAAAAACTCCTTAGTTTTTTCCTATAATATCATCACTGTTCTAATGGACTTATGAGAAGTAATATGATATCGGTTATAACATTTGATGTTGTTAAGGCTTTGCTCAAGTATAAAGTTGGAAGATGTTACGAATGTACACAATAAACAATAAATGGCAGTACACAGTACTCAAATGTGAAGAATGGTAATGTGCTTATTGTTACAGATGATGTTATCTTATTGTTATTATTATTCTTAACAGCCTGTAAAGGCATTATTAGCTTCAGCAGGATAGGAGCACCATATGGCCTTATTGATGAAATGATATTTTATTAATATATTTATTTTATAATTATAATTAACATTGTAAAAAAAAAATGACACTATAAAGTGAAATTGAATAAATTAAACTAAATTGAAAAGATTTGCATAATTACCGAAGCCCACGTCATAAATAAACATTGTGAGGTTGCCCTGACATATAGAATAAAGGATTAGGAAGCAAAACTAGCATGCTGGGATATCTCATTTACACAGCATTTTAAAATAAGACTCAGATTAATTTATTCTCATATACACAGATGGTACATTTTTTTTTAATCATGTCATTATTTTCTTGTCAATATTTAGGTATCTTGCATCTCTGTGAAAAAATAAGGATGAATTTTTTCATACAAAATTTGACATAATTTTGTCTGATAAAACAAGCCAAAAAAAATTTGGAATTTATTATTTTACAAGGTAAAATAAAATATAAAATTTTGATAGTGAAGACAGCATTAGAAATCAATAAAATGATGTATTTCTGATAGATAATGGTGATATAAAAAATGGCAAATAAACAAATGTTATTTCTTTTCCTTTTGAGCTTTTAATGTCAGCCTATGTATTTATGCATTCATTTATAATTGTGTATTATTTTTGACATATTGAAAAAGTCATACTTTTATTAGAAAACCATTTAAACTAACATACGGTAATTTACTATTAGCTTTATAAGTGGTATCTAGAATAAATATTTAAGCACAAATACTCCAAGATTTATTCACCAATCAGATAGTCAAAGAAAAGTATACATGATATGGCCATTTTCATTTAAAAACCATAGTATATAATAGTGTATGAAAATCTGAATTAAAAATAAATATATATATAAAATATAAAGCCAAGAACCAAAGATAACAAGAAGATTAAATAAGCCATTCAATTGTGATGAGTCATAAAAAATGCTGACAGAAACTATTACATACAGAGATTAATGTAACAGTTTTACTAATGCAAACAGTTTAAAAAGGACTGCAGCTGTGGTATTAGAAAAAAAACATCAACAGGGATTATGTACGATTCATAGCATATTTACAAAAAGTGTTTAGTAGATGGACAGAAACAACTTTATAGAACAATGCATCACATTACGCTTTGATTTCTGTTTAGATACGAAAAGAAATTACAATAACAACAAAACATTCATATGGAGTCACTTGTTAAACAAAGATTAAAATATACATATCGCAAAGATAAACAATTAAATATTTCACGAAACCCTCTGCAGTACATAAAAAGTACAGATGACAACAAAACATGTTGAAACAAAGAAAAAAATCAATTACTCATCAATTAATTGTGACTGATTAAGTCAGAAATGCTGAGAGATAGCTGACAGCAAAGTATGGTTGTTGTTTTTTTTTTAAATGATGCTCAAAATACTAAAAAGACATTTTAAAAAAACATCCATTCTAACTTAAAAAAAAAACAAATCAGCTCTGAAAAATAACTTCACAAAGTTTCACTAGGATACAGGTCTAAATATAAATATCTTTATTGTCTAAGTCAATATTATGAATTAGAAAAAAAAACATGCTTTGCCATACTATTAAAAATTACTTGCATGACAAAAAAAAATGCTTCAAGCTCATCTGACATATGCTTAAAAAAAAACATTCACAAGAAAACCTTCTTGGTTTCAATGCTATTTTCATGCAGTGAGATGCATTTAATCAAGTTTCTAATTTAAGGCCATTGAGCGGAATCGAACAGATTTACTGGATGATGTCAATGGTGAGACGCAAG
Source organism: Bulinus truncatus (assembly GCA_021962125.1). NCBI lineage: Eukaryota > Metazoa > Mollusca > Gastropoda > Planorbidae > Bulinus > Bulinus truncatus. Next base: position 7,679,943 of record JAGDYQ010000024.1, read on the forward strand.
AAGGCATATCCTTCAAATCCTGTTAAATGCTAGAGTGACTTTTAGATGTATCAGATACATAACGATGACTTTTGAATGCTCATGATAATTATGGACAACCAACCATGTGAATGCTCTTTGACATCCCAGTGTTACCTTTAATGAAGACTATAATAAATAGTTAGTGAAACCAATAACCAATCAGATTGCTGGACAGAATAATAAATGGATATAACATGGAATGTCACATTAACAAAATAAAACCATTTCCACAAGACTAGCCGAGCTTTAACTATACTCAACAGAAAAAATATCAAACACATAAAAGGGAGCAAAAATCTTATAGCATATTTGTGCTTGTTTTTACTTTCATTGTCTGTACAATATTTTGGGAAATTGTGAAGAGAGAAATAAAACAGACTAAAGTAACTTTTACAGAGCACAAACATGATCAAATCTATCTACAGAGCAGCAATACTTCTCTCAATTTTGATCGCCAAAACCTAAAAAAAAAAGTACTGAAAGGAATTATAATTTTCACAGAGACTAGCTAACAGCTTAATTATTAATTTATTGCAATTAAAAACTTCTGTCTCATCTTAAAGGTGAAGTCCTATTCATCACCTGGCTTGTTTGTTGTTTTTTCTTTTGGTATTATCCTTAAAACATACATAATTGATCAAAACTCAATGCTCTCAAAACTGCGATTGTTTCTCTCTCTCGCTGCACTCACTTTTGATCTATTTGTACAATGTAAAACAAAAAATGGGGGTGATTTTGATGTATCCCTGATAGATAATGGCGATGCAAAAAGGAGGACTTTTTTTTTTTATTTTGCCACATGTCAGCCGATTAGAAATAACATTGGATGGACAAATACTTTGCATATGCTACTTTGTAAGTTTACCAGGGTGAGTGATTTTAAAAAACACAGCAACAACTAAATTAAGTGTTGAATACTGCCCTAAAGTGGACTTCAGCAAAGACTAATTTTACTGACCTTCATAGCAAGGTCGTGACGGGTCAGAGTTCAAGCCAAAGTTTATATTTGATTCTTGGCCTGGAAGAACATACTAGAGTTAAGGAATTCAGATGACCAATTCACTTTGTACTTTTGTGGTCTAAATAAAAGTACAAAATCTATAGCCAGGTAGTAAACAGCTTGGTTACCTTCAGATTTTAAAGCTGATACAAAAGTTATTCATTATATATCCGAATTTCCACTCAACTCAAAATCTAGTCGTTGAATTCAAAGCTTAAGTATAACCTTTACTTAAAATTTCAAATTTTTTTTTTTTTTTTTTGTAGTTGATCAAGATTGTAAAAATAAAAACCTTTTGTTTACATGTTTATATATGCTTGATAAAAAAATCTAGCAAATATTGATTTTTTTTTTTTAATGTGATTTTGCTAATGAAGGGGAAGAAACACAGTCCACAATATTTTTTTTAGCAAACCTGGTTGGTCATAAAAATTACAGTAATGCAAAATATTTTTTTTGTTTTCTTCTGTGGTCTGGCACACACACAAAACTTGAATAACCAGCCCTCTAATTTAGAAGCTAGTATAAATATAGACAAGATCTCTACCTACAACCATAAGTGGCTGCAATATAAGAGTCATAGTTGTTTTTAAGACTTTTTTCTTTAAATCTAATAATAAGGTCTTCAAAGAAAGGGGATTTTTTTTTAGTATTAAAATAAATACACCACCTTATTTCAAATTAAAAATATATACTTTTTATTTGTGTTGGACAACAGAGTAAGCTAGCATAGTCATCCTTATCTGTATTAGACAAATTGCACTCACAAAAAACAGTTACCCCTCAATGCTGAAAGATTAAAAAAAAATTTAATATACACATTGGTTTATTTTAATGTGCGCTTCATTCTCTTAGAAAAAAATAAGTAAAATCTGAATGTTAACATTTTAATTTTTAAAAAATGCCATTAAGACAGTAAACCTGTCAATATTGTGCTGTAATCAAAACAGGCATTACAGCAAAAATTACTTTAACAATAAAAAATCTGCCATTTAAGTCAATAAAACCTGCCATTATTGTCAATAAAACCTGCAAAACTATTGATAAAATCCTGCCACTAAATAAATCATTTTCCATGCTCCAGGAGATTAGGAAGAATAAATGCTTTAATAACATTAAAAACATTTCATGGTAATTATTAGTAAAAAAAAATTTAAAGCTACAAATACAATGTATTTTTAAATATCAAACTACAGAAAAATGATACACAAAAAACTTAATGAAATTATTAAACAAAATATACTGTTTATTGCAAAGTTAGTAATTTTTAGCATTAAAATATCAAAAATAAAATGTCTAGCCTTCCATAAAAAGAAGCATAAATTAATATTTATTAAAGAAGCCATTTAAATTGTGCAATAAAAAAAGATTATGGTGATTTTCATCAAAATATAAAAAAAAAGCTAATCTCTGTTTCATTAACTATAATTTTTAAAAAAAGAGAGAAGAGATTTACAGTAGTGAAGATGTATCTGAGATTTTAAAAAAAAAAAAAGGAAATAATTTTCTATGACTATATATCACCTGCCATAGTCCCGTGGGCGTGGCTTGTTTCCCAGAATTCTCTCTATTTCTTCCATAATTGCACCAGTCAGCTTGGGCACGTACTGAAATTACCGGAGAAAAAAAAACATTTTAAAATGTCTGCACAAAAGTAGCCTATGAATTATATCACAATGGGCAGATGACATGAAATATCTATTTAAAATGCAAATAAGAAAAAACAATTCTGTAAGTTAAAAATATTTACATGTATATAGCGAGATTACACTGTAAAAAGTTATTTGAGAAACATTATCTTTAGTCTAAATATTTATAATTTTTGTCCATTTAAAAAAATGCTTTCATGATACATAAATTAATTTTTTGTTTTTAGTTTGTTGTTCGCACTTATATTTTATCCCCCACACATACATGTGGTGCCATTTTCACATTAATTCAAAAGAAACCAAACACATTCAAAATTACACCAAAATTATATTATTCCCATTATAGGAATGAACATTTCGAATAGGAAAAAGTATATTTTTTAAACACTTATTCTTATCCAATTTTTTTAAAAACATCTACTACATGAAATGCTGAGTTTCAGTCTGTCTGTCTACAAAGTTAAAAGTAATAATAATAAAAGGAAATTCCATTGATGCTAAAGTTGAATAGAATGTTGGTTAAAAAAAATTTCTCATTAGAAGTTGATTGTTTTGAGTGCACATTGTACGAATATTATATGACTGTGTCTATAACTCTTTTGTGTTGTGTCTTATTTAAAGATTGGATTACTATTGATTTCGGTTCAACTATTTACTTTCTTGATACTTTAGTTTTGATCTATTTCAATAGGGTTCTTGGTTGTTGTGCAGGCTGTTTGCCTAGTAATAACAAAGATATTTATGATCTAGACATTCAGGCACAGAAAATAATTAAAACATCCAGAAAGCTTCATTTGAATAAAAACATTTGGGACAAAAACAGTGACATCAAAAGCAGAATTTTGACAAATGAAACATTTCCTATGAGCTGCTTCACATAACAGTGTAGTGTTACCATTGAACATTAATGTAAATTTTATTTAAATTTATGTTGATTTTTTTCATCAAAAATAATTTCAGGGGAACCAACTAAATAGTAAAAAAGTAATAAACTTTATACATGTAAGATATTTATTAAACAATTTTTTGATGCAATAATCATACACTTTATTTAAGAAATAAGCTTGAGATTTTATAGATGTGTAAATATGAATTAAGTATTATTCGTAAAAAAAATGATAGTTTATTAGTTTGGATAGCTGATAAGATTAATTTTTTTTAACATTAAAACTGACTACCTTTTAATATTAATGAATTAAGATTTTAAATTTGAACTTTCCTCTAGCTATCAATAATAAATAATTGGTTAAACAACTTGAACAAAAAAAAAATTATAAAACATGATTTGGATTTCTATTTAAATTAGATGCTGGTTTTAAAAAATAAGAGGAATAATGTAGCACATGAAAGACTTCACTGCCTTGGCACAACTGTAATAATACATGGTATAGGTAGCATAATAAACCAGCCAACTGCCAAAATATTCTGCAAGCAACACCATAAATAGGTCTTCCTGCACCAAAATCACTGAGATGACTTTCAAATAAGTCTTATATTCATAGTTGCAAATTGGAGAATCTGCACACAAAAGGGTATGCAGATGGTAAGGGAGAATATTTTTAAGGATAAAGTAAGCAGGAATGAGTCGCAATCCTACTAATACAAAAGTAGTGGAAAGTGCTTAATTACCCTTACAAAACAAGAGCTACCTTGCCCATTTTCATGACACATGAGCACATCACATAATGATAACTGTGTAACTTAACATAGCTTATTGTCGTTTTTCATAATTATACTCAGAGAAAAACTTTGCTTGTCTACTTTTTGAAATTCAGGCTAATGACTAATTTGTCCAAATGAATATTGACTTTGTGTACACAATGATAAGAAATCTCTCCACATACACATACATGCATTTATTGACTATACAATTCAGCTAGCCCAATCATCTTTATTATACTCCACTTAAAAAAATAAATATCATTTTACTGCCAACAATTTTACCGGGGACTTCATTTTAAACTATGAACTATTTCACTGCTTGGAACAATATAAAAATAATTTTTAAAAATAGTAAAAAAAGCCTACTCACAGTAAATTGTTTTTTAGAAATTAAACTAATAAAAAGAAAAGCACCACATTTGTAAAACAAATATACATAAAATTTGTAAGTTAAATTTCACAAAGAAAATATTATGACACAATCAAAACAATTACTTTCAATTAAATGCTAAATAAGATGTTTTCTGTAATTGTCTCACATACTGAAACAAATGCCCCAACAAATCAGCAGTATCAAGCATGCATATAAAAAGATGTATGAACTATACAATGAACCAAGATAAAGAACCAAAATGCACAACATAGTCACAACACTTAATGATTAAATGTAACACCATCTCTTTTTTGTTCCAAAAAACAAATAGAGGGATCTTTACCAAGAAAAAACCCGTTTGACAGATCCCGCTGGGGAAGCTGGACGAGGGTTAGTCTCTAAAATAGTCTCAAGATGTTCTAAAATCTCTGCTGTTAATTTTGGTACAAACTGAAAAATGGTTGGTTAATGACTTAATATGTTAATGTTGTACAGCATATGCTTTAGTACATTTCATTGACAAATATCAAGCACATACAAAATTGTAAAGACAGTAAGGAAAGCTAGCACAATCAGTGATCACACATTCAGTGATCAATACTGTCAGTGATCAATACTGTCATTAATTTTACAATGATAAATATTACTGCATAAATAACGAGGTTTATCTATTTAGTGACAAAATATTTTTAGTGAATTACAAGTTACATTTTTTAGTGATGATGTAGCCAAAGATGTTGTCTATCAAATCAATTAACTCAAAATGCAAGGAAAATTTCTTATAAGCAGCAATCTTAATTAGAAGTTCTAAATCTAACTTAATTATAAAAATTCTTTTATAATAGTTGACTGAAGAAAGAAAGAAATCTAGATTTTAAAAAATGTAAGAATTTTCCACAACTCAAAATTCATTAATCAGTGAACTATAAATAGAACGGTAATTGATGCTAATTAAGATTCAATCTTTGAAATATATATAATCAAAGTACAATACAAATTTTTTACATAGAAATTTTTGTTTTCATACAGAAAAATTAGAATTTTTTATTACAAATAAAACAAGTTTCAAAAAAAGATTTCTTAAATTGGGAACAGTAAAAGGGTTTTAAAAAAAAACTGTAAAAACTATACATATGGAAACTCATCAGTATGTCACTTTATGTACAATTAACCTTCTAAATCCACAACTGTTAGCAGTAAACTGTATCATATAACAGATAAACCGTAGTAATTAGACCAATTATATATAAATGCTTCTGTAAACTTGTGTTCTTTATTTATTTATCTTAGCTTTTATTTTTTTTTTAAATATCATCTAGACCCTAATACAACTGATTTGAATTTTAAAAAATATTAAAACAATCTTTGACATCTAGTGATTAAGTATAACTAAAGATAAAAACTTATTGTATTTATAAAATAAAAGGTTTGTACATTTGTATCTGTAATCTTCTGTTTCTTTTTTTTTAATATTCTTTTGATTTTATAATCAATAACAAACCGTTCTTTTATGTGTTAAGAGGATAATTACCTGTAGTGCTTGTATATCTTCACACAGCTGGTCCACCGTTGATGCTCCAAGCAACACCTGACTTATGTTTTCATTCTTCACACACCAGGCTAAAACATCAATTTCAAAAATCTTATGAGGCTGATGCACAAATAACAAAATCTTCAACAATTTGTACAGCAATTCATATGCACTTTGATATAATTTTTATCAATGAAATGACCCGCAAAACATTCTTCTGCATTCATATTAGCATTGGAAAATACAGGCAATTAAAGTCCATATTTTTTTAATAACACACTTGGCAACCATAAGATTAAATGAATACAGTTTATTATTTCATTTAAAAAAATTTCAAAGAACGTTAACAGGATTCATTTATAGACATAAAAATAAATAGTTTTTTTTGTTCTTAATAAACAAAAGTAATACTCTCCTGCAATATTAACGGTTAATTTTATTATTTAAGTTTTTTCATTTCTTTTATTACCAATAGCCAGTTGTGCCAAGGAACAACCCAATTGGTCAGCAATGATGGCTATGTCCCTGAGTTTTGTTTGTTGTCTCCTGCCTTCCTCACTTAAGATTTTTTCTTTCAGCCAGTTGTAGCCCTGAGGAGAGAGATATTGAAATGGGATAAATAAAAATATACATTATATAAAACATTTTTTACCCACCTTCAATGAAAATGTGCACAAATATGTTTTCCAGATTTAATTCTTTATTTTATTTTATTTGATATATTAAAGATAGATGCAGAGACTCCCAAGCTTTTAAAATTAGTGTTTTAAAGAAAAAATTTTTTTTTGTTTTTGGGACCAGCTTGTAAAAAAAAAAAGGTTAATAGAAAATAAATTCTAAAATTAATGTACTGCTGCAAGATAGTTGAGAATTACAAAGATGACATTATTGGACAAACAAGTATCAAGAATGTACCCAATAAAGACCTAAGTAATCACATGTAATAAAAATTTCACACTTTAAGAACCACAGCTGAAATGTGTGCGAGACCTTGCTCATTATTATGGTCTTATGGTTGACAAAAATAGCTCATATATGTTTACTGGGTGTGAAATAATAACAAAACTGTAAAATAAAAAATCAAACTTGCTAATACAGATAGGGGAGAGAGAGGAAGATCAACAAAAAAACATTAAACTCAGAAAGTAAATCAAAAGAGGGGAGGTAATTTTTAGGTGAAATTTATTTCAATTTTCGGAAAAAAAAAAAGATAAAAAGGCTTTAAAATAAAATGAATCATTGAGAAATGACAGCTGTCACAACCAATTCAAATGTATTTTTACCTTGAGTGCTGCCCTTGAATAGATAGGAATCCCATCATCATATTTTCCAGACAGTATACCACAAGCCAGGGGAGACCAGGTTATTGTCCCTACACCTGCCCAATAAAATAAAGAAGATGGAAAACTTTATTGGCAGCTGTGAAGCTTTTATTCCTGGCATTTACAGCATTGAATGAGCCAGACAAATGAAATTTTACGACTCAAACATTCACCATGAATCACACACAGATTAAGGGTCACATGTGAACTAAAAAGAATTAAACTTCTTGATTATCAGTCATGCAGCTTTTATTTCAAGTGCATATTTGTTTCTTCTTGTAATTTATCTTAATCTAACAGTTCAATTTAATGAAAACTTACAACAAAAGAATTATATTTAAATAAATTCTCACCAATTTTGTGGTACATTTCTGGCATCTGTATTTCCACTTTTTCTCTTTGAAAATAATGATACTCTGCTTGTTCTGCGATGGGTGGGATCAGGTTAAATTGTCTTGCGACTGAATAAGACTCCTGTCAAATGAACAAGTAATTAATAAAAAAACAGTTAATGATCACTACAGTTATATGACTATTTATCATATAAAAAAAATAGCACTGCATTGTTTTTTAACTTTTATTTTGATTATGATCATTATTTTTTTGTATAGGCCAGTATCATTTCTTTTTAATTTAAAAATATTTTAATGTTGATAAAGAAGTCTATAAATTTCGTCTTAAAGATAAAATACATATTTATATAATTAAAAAAAAAAAATTATACAAATGCAAATTTTGGATAGAATATTTTAAGGTTAAACTTTATTATAGTGAAAAAAAATAACAAAAGAGGAAAAGTTTTGCAGGGCGCAGCTGGCATTTTTTAATTCTACTATTCCTACAACTTCTAAATGATGACGTAAACTTACCATAATCTCCATAGTGGACCATCTTGATGTCCCCCAGTACATGGCCCAACCTTGATTGATGACAAATGTCATGGCTCTGACTATTTCTGGTAAAATGAATAGGAGACATGTACAATAAGAAAAAAAATAAACAGCATCAATCAAAAAAAAAAGGGCCACAGCATGTTATAATAGCTCTTTATGTAATATAGCCAACATGAGTAATCAAATATATAGCCAGATTCTTTTTAGCAGCACAATAAATATAGTGTTCATTTCAGAGGTATCTGGGCCCTAATTTACTTAACTGATGGAAATTGAGGGAGTTAAGTCTGGATTTTCATCTAAGTCTATTGCAAGTCTACAGGTAGAGCTGTGCAAAGTATGCAGGGCTATGTACCCTACCAAAGATGGTCATTTAGAAACTGTACACCTATTTTCAGTATTAGCAACAACTTTCAGCAAGTTTTTTTTTTTCTTCTTCCTTTGGATCTACAGCCCATTTAGGGCCCTGGCCTGCCTTACTACTCTTCTCGATCCATGCTCTTCTTTCTCTGCCTCCTTTTTTTTTCCTATATTGTGATTATCAGGAAACTATTAATTATCCTATACTATTAAAATATTGGCAGAAAAGTTAAGGGTTAGAAAATTTCAATATAGACTAAATAAATGCATCTATTGTATAACCAATCTTCATATATTCCCTCCAGCATTCACCAGATTGTTTACGTTGTCAGAAAAATGCCATTCACTGTTGGTCATTATTCGAATAATATCCCATATGGTTGCCCTCATAGTGAAAAAAAACCACCTACCTTCCATGGGAACATGAGAGTCAGCTTTATTGGCAAAGACAATATCAACATAGTCTAATTGAAGTCTCAGTAATGAAGCTTTGATCCCTGGCAAAATAAATCATTGAAAACAGAAGATGAGTTTCATTTCAGCTAGAAACACCACAAACAAGTGAAAGTAAGCATAGAAATGTTAAGTGAAGCGATAAATGTGAAAAAAACGATACAAGAATTTTTCTGCACCTGAGGCATAGCAATGAATTATATTGATAAAATAAACACTCCATAATGAATAAAGAGTAAAATCTTTATAAGAAAAACTTTTTACCTTCAATAATATGTTTGCGAGACAAACCCTTTTCTGTTTCTGCTCTGTAAAGTAAAGTGGAGAAAAAAATTTAAAAAGAGACTCATATAAAGTGCTAAATAAAAAAAATATGTCACAGTGAAATATTCCACTTATGACAGCCATGAAAATAAATCCATCTGACCCAATTACAATACAAAAATATTATAATATTTGATACAAATAAAACATTCCAAAGCACCCATCATAAAAAGTGCTATAAATGAAGTAAAATGTGAATATGAGTCATCGAGAAAGTATTATCTAAAAGTATTATGCATATGAAAAATGTAATCAAGATTTTCAAATATGTAAAAAAAAAAGGATCTTTTAAAAAGAATATAATGAAAGCATTAAGTTTTAAATGTCAGAATGACAGTCAATTGACACATACACACACAGAGAAATTGTATTATTTAATAAATACATACTTGCCACCCCAGTATATCTTGGTGGATATAATATAACTTGATCTTCTGAAAAATAAGGAAGTAGATTATAATAAAACTAGATTTAAGAACCAAAAGAATATGTACAGCAAATGGCAATTTATTTAGCATATTAAATTTTTTTTAATTTATGAGCACAGGATTTTTTTTTCCAGTGACATTTTAGGAGAAATAAATCTTTATCTAAATCTGACATCGTAGACTTATGTCCATAGATTTCTAAGCTTGCATTGCAAAGTTGATGTTATGGGTTTCAATTCCTTATTGAGAATTGTACATCCATGAACAATGTAACCTCATGAGAATTTAGAATTGGTAATAACTGGATGTGTGGATTTGGTATAAGAAAAAGAGATAATAACATATGCATTAAAGCAATGGTCCCCAACTCCCCGTCCGTGGACTGGTGCAGGTCCATGGATCAAAGGGTACTGGGCCGCCTAAGAAAAATTCAATTATTTCCTTTTTACTTATTGTGGTGTATTTCTCTCTGTGTGAATTCCATGGACTAGGGGTTAATAGAGAGCTGAGCAGCTGTGAGCGACAGTGGCATTGTAAATCAAAACAATCTAAAATATAAATAATCAACGTTCCTCCCCCCCCCCCACCAAGCGGGCCGCTGTGACATGATTAAATGTCGACCGCTCCGAGGAGAGAAAAAGGTTGGGACCACTGCTTTAAAGGAACTCATCTGAATGTTTAGACCAGGGGTGGGCAAACTTTTTTGAAATGCAGGCCACAATAGGCTCTTAAATTTGACAGAAGGGCAGGACAAAGACCAGTTGGATGGAGTTTTTTTTTATGAAGAAATACAAATCAAATGAGCAGATGGCAGAGGCTGGAACAAACAGGCAAAGGGACATTTTTTTGGCTCATGGGTGGTAATTTTTTTGTAGCTATATACGTATTGAATTCTTTTAGATATCTAATTGAAATTTTATGGGATAATCAACAATTCTAATATTCTTTTGAACCTGAAACTTTAGAATAAATGACAACCATGGCATTTGAGCAAAAGAAATAAAAAGCTCTTACCTCCATTGTTTCTTCTTTAAAATCTTCCCAAGGACAAGTTCAGCCCTAAAAAAATAAACAAAATAAAATTTCAAATGAAATAAATAGTTTCTACTTAGATAATGTTAAAAAAAAAATAATTAAAGATAAAAAAAATTCATTTTTATTATATGTGGGATGGATTAATTCATATGATAGTTTTAATAAAGTATCTAGCTTAACAGAATTAATGGAATGTTATTATATGAACTGCTAAAATGAAACAGTTTTATAAAAAAAACAGCTTCTGGGTCAATGTTCAAAACACAACTATACAACACTTTACACTGAGAATACATTTAATGAAAAAAAAAGAAACAGCATTTAACAGCCTAAGACAGAAAATTTTAATGAAATGATAAATTTTTTTACTTATAATTTTTGTAATGATATAAATGAGTTTTTATTCATAAATTATTCATCAACACCTTTTATTAAAAAAATTGATTTTGTATTAAGTTAAAAAAAAATTCATGCTTATACTGATTTTAAAGGTTCATCATTTTAAAAAAATATTTCTGTCAGCATTGTTCATGTTGACAAATTTACCGGTAATACTGTACTAATAAGGGCTGTGTCTGTTAATTCCTAATTAAAGTAAAGTTCCCTTAAGCCCCCAAGGGCTCATCTGGGCAGATGAAGTGTAGAATTCATCTGATTCAGTAACCTCTGCATATAAAGGGATTGTGTGGTTAGCAGAATGCCCAGCCACCTTTACACCCCCAACTTTAAGTTGGGTCCCATGTAAAGCAGGGTGGACTTGGGGGTTTTCACCAGGACCTGAAAAAATCACAAGTTCTCATGGAGATTCAAACCCGGGATCCCTCTAATCGACAGCCAAATACTCTACACTGCAACCACCTGTCCCCGTTAATTTCTAAACCTGCACTTATTACTTGGAAACACTATTTTACTTGTATTTTTCTTTCATCTTAGCATCTCATTTTATAATTAAAATTTATTTTTTTTATTTCCCAACACTAAAAAGAAGATTCATAAATATATAATTTAGTGGCCTTAGAGGAATGGGTACAAAATGTGTAATAAAGCTTACAAGGACAGCATTAAGTGTTAACAGGGATCTCTAAGTTAATAAATGTAAGCTAATAATTTAATGAATTAACAGAAACTTAATAAACAAAAAAAACCTGTTGCTACTATTCTGGTGTAGAAAGATGTTTTTAACAGAATAAAGTCCGATTTTTCATTTTTCATGAGACTTTTTTTTTTAGCTGACAGGGCTTTTCAAATAAAAAAAATACAACTTGGAATTTGATTTAGCATTCTGTGGTGACTGGCCGTCTTTAATTTTACGCAGTGGCTACGGGACCGCCCAATAGGACTCCGTATTTTTTTTTCGGGGACCAACAATAGATGCGCATGCGCTCTAGGCGGACTCCGATTTTTTTCGGGGTCCAGCTATAGATATTGCTCCACACACTAACCCTAACCCTAGCCTCAAACCAAAAAATATGCATCTATCGTTGGTCCCCGAAAAAAAAAAATATGGAATCCTATTGGTTGGTCCCGTAACCACTGCGTTAATTTTACCCAAGCTAAGCCTAAGGAAAAGTCGTGGACAATGGAGTAATTAAGCAGTGGCGCAACTAGTGGGGGGGGGCATTGGGGGCATTAAAAGATTAGACCAAAATTTGTTTAAAATAAAATACAAATATATAAATAATGTGATTTTTTAATACAAGTGATTTTTGCCCCCCCCCCCCTGAAAGTGTGGTCTAGTTGCGCCTCTGGGCGTAAGTATAGCTTTGGTTAAATACATAAATTTCAATTATAATATAACTGAATAGAATACTTCTATATTTACATAGTCTTCTAATGGAGAACATGAACATCTACTAATAAATTACCTACTTGCCAGCAGAATAAACTTCAGCAGTGTCAAAAAAGTTTATGCCTCGTTCATATGCGACTGTTAGGAGCTCTTCAGCTACCTGAGGAGAAAAATAAATGTTGTAGAAAGTTAGTTGGCATTTTGTTTTTAATGCCAGTCTGTGACGGGGTTGGCAACAATTTGGTTGTTTAAGGCCAGTTAAAATAAATCAACCAAGTCCGCATTCAACCCTCTGATAAAAGACTGGTATGTTTATTAAGCTTTTCTTACTAATGACTGTTATGCGCCTTCTTATTTGTAAATAGTTAGGCAAAGCGTGATACAATGGTGGGGGGGAGGGAAGGGGTACTATATGTAATCTTGCAAATATGTGTCAGTAAGCAATGTGCGATGATCAATTTTAAAATATTTTATGACACAAAGAGCCAGATGTATGTGCTGCAAAAACAAAGTATTCAACGAGCTTGACTGCGAAGATTTATATATTGAGCAGCGCCTATTCAGAATGCAACCTAACTAGACTAGTTTCTTCGTACGCATATGGCGAGAGATGGTATCCAGAGGCGTAACTAGGGGAGAGGGATCCTAATTCGAAAGTCCCTCCCGGGCCCCAGCTTGAGCGCCCCCCCCCCCCATTTTTTTTACATTAAATATTAAGTATATAATCTCATGTCATGATGTCGAATGTCAAAATATAGGGGCCCCCTAAGAGGCCAAGTCCCCCCGGCCCACCAAATCCGTTCTGCGCTCGCTCTGCTTTTCATTGCTCGTTAACATCAATGACGTTTACATCCACGGCCTGTATTTCAAGATTATGTCGGTAATTTATATTTAATTTTGTTTTTATGTAAGTATTTTGAGATATAAATTTAAGATTTATAGTGACAGTATTAACTAAAAAAAGACTATCAATTTTGAACAATCACTAAGATTCGCTTAGCTAAAGATGCGCACGATGGTTAGACAAATAGTCTGACTGTAACTTAGGAATAATATGTCCGGCTGTCAAATACATGTATAATAGAGCGATTTTTATAAATGACATATTATCCATCTCCCATAACAGAAATTAGCTGGCACGTGGCTGTTTAACCATAATTATAACGATTTATAGCAGTGGTTGTCAAAGTTTGTGATTCTCCACCCATTAAGAAATCTATTCGGCTTTCGCGACCCAAGTTCTACAAGACTAAAATTTACAGCAAAAATTCTGCTCTGCTGCTCTTCGCCCAGCTTACATCAATGTCGTTTACGTATAAGGCCTGTAATTCGATCAAATAAAAAAAAATGTCGATCATATTCTTCCAACTGCTACAACCAATAGGTCTCAAAGTTGTATTGTCAACTGTGTATTCTTTGGTTAACATTAGAAATCAACTACTAAAACTTTATATGGGAAATCAATCATTTAAATATTTTATCTAAGCAGTAGTAACTGAGGCGCTTTCACTTGGCACCCAGTTATCGAACCGAATTATAAACGGAAAACACACACACACACAAATAGGTCTACAAGATTTGGCTTTATCGTCTGGAATGTTTCTGCCAATTTGTTATCTGCACAGCATCCAGGATATTTTATAATGGAGTTGTTTGTTGTCTGCTATTAACCGCATATTTTGTGTTAATTGTCTGATTGAAGTGAAAGACAGACAAGAGAAATATTAGCCAGGAAATTTCCCCAAATGTACTTTTGCCGATTAAGACCCTAAAATACCCAAATAACGGCTATGCTGAAAGCTTACATTCATGAAAGCCGCAGTGTTTTATGAGTAAATTATCAATATGTTTTCAACTGCATACCTGAGAGAGAGAGAGAGAGAGAGAGAGAGAGAGAGAGAATAAATAAATAACAGTCAAACTTACTTCGTCTGTGACTTGTCCACCAAACGTCACCCATGTTCCTGTGTACAGAAAAATAATACAGATAATTAACTTTCATAATAATGATAATCAACTTTTATAATACATATAATTAACTTACATAATACTGATAATCAACTTTCATAATACAGATAATTAACTTTCATAATACTGATAAATAGCTGTCAATGTTATAGTTCACTCATGAAAAAACAATAAACTGTTTACGTTGAGTTGTTCTGTCTTCCTCTCCAAAATGGAAGTGCGGATTTCTTTATCGCCTATCGCGATATTCGCGATAGACAAACATTAGGAATTTTAAATGGTTTATGTCGGTATTTAACGCGCTTGAAAAAAAAACGTTATAAATTTATAAATAGCTTACACATAAGTTTAATTTTTGTTTGTTTTATAGGTTTTTTTTTTACATTTGGTGAGGTAATATTTTTTTTACTTTGCCCAGTAACGAGTTGTGGCCCGTACCTGTACCCACTTTAGCCACAGCCTGTTTCCAAATGTCTTATTTTTTTTCCTTACGACCAGGTGAGTGATGTTGATGCAAGCCATACAGTCTGTACACTGCCACTCATCACCAGACATGCCAAAATGGCTGCGCAAATTGTTCCTTCATTCGAAAATTTACACTCTTAAAGACAAGCAGTCTATCCATAAGGGTGATTACAATCTACCATGTTTTTTTTTTGTTTTATTAAGGCCAACTGTACTACCGGATAGGTTCGCCTACATTATTGTTGGGAGCGAAACTCCTTTGACGTAGCTTTGAGAAGAGAAAACTATTGATATCTTCTGAGGACAACTAGCAACCTTAAATAAGTTAATAAAATAATATTGACTTCTGACTTCACTTTTATACATATGTATAATAAAATAATAAAGTACAAACTCCGTGATTTCTGAGTGATGTTATTTAATTTGCAAATTTACTTTTTAGCAGAATTAATTCTATTTTTAATTGAATAATTGCGACTGGTCAATTTTTTGTTGATAGATATGTTCTTTGTTTTCAATATTTTATAAGAAATATCACACAAATAGCTAAGCTATATTCGTGCATCTTTGTCGTTCTTCCAGGGTTGTACGTTTAACCAACAGTATAATGATATAAATCAGGTATCTATTATGTAACAATTGTGTAGCAGAACAAATGGTCAATATATTTATAACAGGAATCAGAAATTGCTCAGCCTCAATAAATTTTTATCATTAAAACTCTTTACTATTTAAATTATTTTTAACAAAACTGCAACATGCCATGCATTATTGAAACGTAGTTAAAATTATATACTTCTAATTAATAGCTAAACAATCGGTACTAAAATGCACCATTCCAGATATGGAACTGCAAAAAATTTCTTGGGGCGGGGACTCACTGAGGTCCCCTCCCAAAACCCCTCCCCTCCGCTCGCAAGCTTTGGGCGCTTCGCACCTCCATCTTCGCCCCCCCCCCGAACATTTCTTCTACCCCACCAGGGGCGGAATTATGGGGAGGGGCCGGGGGGGAATTCCCCCCCCCCCCCCCGGTTATCGCAAGTTTTGGTAATACATCATTAAATTATCGAAAAAAATTTTGTTCAAAAACCAATTTTCAACAATGAAAACAGTTTCGCCCCCCCCCCGGGGGGTCAAAGTTGTCTAGATCCGCCGCTGTACACCAGAATCAGTTCTTCGGCACCCCCCCCCCCGCCGAAATAAATCCCCCCCCAATGCAATAATCCTGGCTACGGGCCTGCCCGGGTCCCAATAGTCACTTCGAATTTATAAATAATAAATATAAATACTGAAGTCTTTAAAATATTTTTAATAATGTATCATTTTACTATTGGCTAATTTGATCATTGAAATAACTTTTTAGTACTTATGAAAATGGCCACTAGTGAAACCTCGATCGAAAATAATGATATGATTCTGGATGCACTGAGATGGTTTGTTTTTAATAAAACCGACATGCGTATATTTTTAAAGTTCCTGACTATGGGGGTGAACGCGGCAAAATTTGCATAACTTTTTATCAGCGGGATGTTAGCGTGGAGCAATTACACACATTTTTGTCTCGTTTGATACTATCTTAATAGGAAGCCGGAGCCGGAGCCGTCAAATTTGTGGGAGCCGGAGCCGAAAAAAATATGGCGGTTCCGCAAGCCTGTTAAGGGCAGTTTCAACTTTTTAAAGTGTATGCCTTTCGGCCACCCGTCCATGTCTAAACCATGTTTCTCAAAAAAAAATAAGGAAAAAAATGGCGTGCCCTACCTTAGCTTTTCTAAAATTCTGGCAAATTTTTAATAAGAAAAGATTGAATTATTTACTGAATTAAACCTAAATGACAAGTTTTAGGTTGCAAGAAAAACGTGGTAGAGAGCTGACCTTTACAGATAACACCGTTAACTACTTAAACATTCGATTGTATGTCGTGAGTCTAACACCGGTCTTTTAGTATTTACTTATACGAAATTTGTTTCGTAAACTGAAACAATCAATATATATTGATCAACAGAGCAACAGTTTAAACGTTGGGTTTTTTTTTTTGGGAGTTGGAGGCATATGTTGAGTTGTAGTCATGGATGTCTACTTATGTGATAATATGTTAGTGGTATTATATTACGATAATGTGTTAACATTATTGTATCTGTACCGATGTGTTTGAGTGATTGATTATGCAAAGCTTGTCATATTTTAATACCCTACACAAATGTGTACTGTGAGAGGCCCCATTTTCATTCACGGGGCCCTATGCGGGTTGGCTATATTGCCTCCTAACAATGGCTCTATTGATCAATGACATATGGTTCAGTAGGGGGTCGATGGCAACTTCGGGCCTTCCCTAAAAGAATTTGAGAAGGTGGTCCTCCTAGGGCATGAACCTCATCTTTTGTGACCCCCTTATTCTCGCCCTACCGCACTCCTATATAGTTGTTCTAAACGAGTCTACTTATCCCATCAAAATGTTAAAGTTGATTTAAGTATGAGTTTGGTCTCATTTAAATGTTAAAGTTGATTAAAATGTAAGAGTTGTGCAGATTGAACAATTAAAAGTAATTTAAAAAAAAAAAAGTTATATTCCATTTTGACAGACTGTGTGTATTTAAAAATATTTGTACTGAACTAGTTATCAAAGGCCCGGTACCCGGACCGGCGAGTAGGCACACAGTTGGAGTTGAAAATGGTGATATATATTTTAGCGCGTTAACAATCAGTCTATATCAGAGGTGTGCGGATCTTGAAATTTAGCGTCCGCGACCGTCCGCGGATTTCTATCAATGATCCGCGTCCGCAGAATCTTACAACATTGGTCCACAGTCAGTCCGCGCGTCCACATTGCTGAAATTTAGCTGTTTAAATGAATTGAAATTTTTATGGTAACGCTAAAGAAGATCCGCGTCAGTCCGCGAGTCCGCAACTTAACCATACGAAGCGTCCGCTGTCAGTCCGCTGATTCGGAAAAGCCTGCGGATCTGCGTCGGCAAGCGGACGCGTCCTCTGTCCGCTCATCTCTGGTCTATATTCTTGCAGTGGCCCCAAGGACATGAACAGATTATTGTAGCCAAAATACATTTGAGAATAGGGACACCTAGTGATCAAATAAAATTCATATGTTAAATAGTTAGTTCCTCCCAAAAAAAATAATCCTCACTATGGGTAAACATAAACAACAACTCTTAAAATCATATTCCTTCATAATATTTTAATGGACTCCTTTCCAAACAGTTATTCATTTAATGTTTTATGATGTTCAACATGGCGTATTTAAAAAAAAAGAGAGACGTGAGTGAGTGCTTGTGTTAAGCAAAACGCTACATGTTTAAAAGGTGGTTTATTTACTGTTTTACATTGTAGCATAGTACAATTAACTAAGAAAAATTGCCGACCCGGCAGTGCAGAACCTAGGGATTTACGGGCCCGGTGGCTTGGCCTCTTTGGGGGGCTGCCCCTGCATTTTGACATGAGATAATTTTTTGACGCTTCTCAAGCTTGGTCCCGAGAAGAAAGAATCGTTGTGTAGCTTTTAGCTGACCTTTTATTAAAAACATAGTATTTCATCAATGCAGTTCAGGCCGCAGACGCAGAAAACATTAGGCCTCTTAAAAAAGAAAGACATATCAAAGCTTTCAACATTATAGTTCTGTGAAGCCAATGCCGAACCAAGGGATTTTAGGCATCTTTGGGAGCCAATACATTTTGACATGAGATAATGTACTTAATATTTAGTTTAAAAAATATTTTGGGGCCCTCCTCAAACTGGGCCCCCTCCATACACCCTCTGTGTGAAGCCCGCATCATAAATGGGTTAGTTTGCATTGTAAACATTGTGTACGGCGCTACTCAAACTCAACCCTTATTCAATTATTCGTGACGTAATAGTCAAACAAGCAATTAAGCCTGTTCCATTCTGGACACCGGACGTGTTAGCGCATTTTCATCAGTACGTTTGTTATCTTTCAGTAAATATTTGTAAATTTTGGAAATGTTTATAAATTCAATTGTGTAATGCATATATCTGAAAAAAAGATATTAAAAGGACAAGTAAGTCATGTTGAATAACTGTTACAAAAATAAATAATGATTACGCCCCTTTGATTAGCTTTTATTATTTATATTTAAAATATAAGCAAAACGGTACATAACAAAGTCTTATATTTTGGCCCTGAGAGGTCTAATCGCGAAATGGACTTTTGATGTACACTTGGCAGGCCAAGACCTACACAATGATATATACATCATGGGTCTAGGACTTATGGTTGCTGAGATATAGGGCGGTCCATTATTAATATAGCTTATATAGTGAAAAACGGTACTTTATAAGGCCCCTTTTACGGCCCTGAGAGGTCAGATCGCGAAATGGAAAAAAGTCATTTCTTGGCAGCTAAGACCTACAAAATGATATATACATCATGGGTCTAGGACTTATGGTTGCTGAGATATAGGGCTGTCCATTATTAATATAGCTTATATAGTAAAAAACGGTACTTTATAAGGCCCCTTTTACGGCCCTGAGAGGTCAGATCGCGAAATGGAAAAAAGGTCATTTCTTGGCAGCCAAGACCTACAAAATGATATATACATCATGGGTCTAGGACTTATGGTTGCTGAGATATAGGGCGGTCCATTATTAATATAGCTTATATAGTAAAAAACGGTACTTTATAAGGCCCCTTTTACGGCCCTGAGAGGTCAGATCGCGAAATGGAAAAAAGTCAGTTCTTGGCAAGCCAAGACCTACAAAATGATATATACATCATGGGTCTAGGACTTATGGTTGTTGAGATCTAGGGTGATGACAGACAGACAGACAGACAAAACGGGGACAATAGAGCATTTTTTTATCGAAAATGCTCTAAAAATGAAAAAGAAATGTGACGTATTTTAGGTTAGTAATTTAGGGAAATAATTGTACATTAGAAATAGACATATTTTAGAAATAATAACAATTTAAACAATATAAATATTACATAATATTTAGGTATCCATAATTTTGGTTTAAAATTGAAATTGTGAAACATAACACAGAATATTAATTGAACGATTTCTGTTAATATTTCTTTTATGATCGCTTCTCATTTAATAACAAATTGAACACCATAGATTTATTACGTTACTGTGAGATATAAATAAGCCTTTTGGAGCTAATTTCGATTACTAATTTGTTTCGGAGAGTATCACAAAATATTTTGGAATGATTTTGTGTTATTTCTCCTAAGATCGCTTTATTACCCTTTGGTAATAATTGAGGCGGTCGAA
Organism: Bulinus truncatus; assembly: GCA_021962125.1. Taxonomy (NCBI): domain Eukaryota; kingdom Metazoa; phylum Mollusca; class Gastropoda; family Planorbidae; genus Bulinus; species Bulinus truncatus. The sequence continues at coordinate 7,700,460 of JAGDYQ010000024.1, forward strand.
AACAGTATTACATTGTGATTGCCAATTGGCATTCATGATCTTACCTGCCGTATGTTAGTGTACGGTGTTTTGTAACCTCGGCACTAAACATATGGCTGGTCCAATGTCAATTCTGGCTGCCATGTTGGAGATTATTCTTACTCGGCTGGCCAGTTGGTAGCCGGATTATGCATGTTAAGAAGAAAACAGTAAATGTTTCTGCCATCTTTGAATTGTTTATGCCGCCATGTTGGATGACAGACGGAAGTCGCGATGACAGACGGAAGTAGCGATGACAGACGGAAACCGGAACATATGATGTAAAATTTGTATTATAGATAGGGCCTATATATCGGTTAAATATTGCGTATGTATTCCATGCATTCATCTTGTTTTCATAATAACGATGTAGTTACCCAAATTTAAAAAAAAAAGTAATAAAATGAAATAGTTTTTCGTAAGTACTTACCAAATCCAATGTTGGAGACTCGCAGGCCAGATTTCCCCAAGTTCCTGTAAAAATAACACATAAAAAATTACATTGTATTTTATTAATTTTAATGGTACTAATTTGATCAGTTTTACCTATCTTATGTTTACAAACCACTTTTTATTTACACCGACACACACGCACAAACACACACTGGCAGTCACGCGCGAGCACGTACTCTCTCTCTCTCTCTCTCTCTCTCTCTCTCTCTCTCTCTCTCTCTCTCTCTCTCTCTCACACACAGAGACACACACAGAGAGAGAGACTGTGAGCTCATCACAAGCTACTATTTACCGTGACTTTAAACTTTAAAAGTGAGGCACAACTTTCGGTTTTTTAATTATATTCTTAAGTGAAATAGTAGATTTTTTTGAATCACAAATCCTCACAAAAACAGTTCAATTCTATCACACACACACACACACACACACACACAAAACCCAGTGCAACACAAACCACAAAATATTTTTAATTTGAGATTAGTTTTTGCATAAATAAGGAAGAGAGCGTCAACTTTGTATACTCTTTTGATTAACTTCACTTTCTGTGGACTGCATGATGGTTGGCAGTGTTTGTTTGTCTGTTAATCTTGTGACTCAATTTCGGACCTGTCCTAATTTAGTGAGAAAGCTCAAATTCGGAAAAAAGGGTGAACATTCTACATGACAATGCACAATTTCAATAATTTCTATTCCATGAATCAACCTCTTGTAGAATTACGAATTAGTTGGAAGAAACATGCCTTGAGATTATGATGCCAAATAAATTACGTAAGTGAAGCACCAGTGCAAAAGGGTTTTCTTATTTGTAATGGTTAAGAAAAGGTGTGGGCCCCAGATAAGAGCGATGTGGTGTGACATGTATCAGTGGCGTACCCTGAGATTTGGGGGCCCGGGGGGGCTCGGCGTCTTTGGGGACCCTGCATGTTGACATTCGACATCAAGACATGAAGTAGTGTACTTAATATTTGATGTAAAAAAATAATTTCGGACACTCCTTTGGGGGCCCCCTTCAAGCTGGGACCCGGGGGGAACTTTCATATTTGAACCCCCTTTCCCCCTCCCCTAGTTACGCCACTGATATATATATATATATATATATATATATTTTTTTTTTTTATATTTTACTTATACTGCTGCGAATGCGTGTCCTTCTTGAAAGAGTTTGTTGGGAGTCGTATATTTTCTGGCTTAGACCCTAAACTAATTTCTTTGTTGACTTCTTTTCATAAAGCTAGTGCATAAAATTCTCTTGGGTATAGAAAGGTCATATTTTGAAATGGGATGCAACTTATCGTGTTAAAGAAAGCCAGACCGTCGGAGGAAGACGAATTGCAGAGCAGCAGAGCACACGGGGATGGCAGACAGACAAACAAAATACACCCTTGCGTTTAGACTGCTAGTCGCCATTACTCTAAGCGGAACGTGACTTTATTTTTAGCAGATAAACCGCATGTATTCAAAGCACGGTGAGAATTATCAGAACCATCGGTTCTCGCCCATTATTTTATTTTTTTTTTTCATTATCGATGACTCCCCTTGACTTTGCAGACGGCTTGATAGCCTGAGTAGCTTCAATATTTATTTTAATTGGAGATAAGAAGAAAATAAACCAAGCAAATAAATGTAGTTGTTTTTTGTTTTATTTTAATTTTTTCTTTACCAGAATGTTGTCAGCGACATGAAAAGAAAGGTGGAAACACAAACAACTTCATAAAATTTTGACATAACGTAATTATTATTTAGATCTGTCTATCTGTAATATTTGGAATGTCGGACGGCAACATGCTAAAAAAAGACAACTGTATATTCTTATGAGCTGTAATGCCTGGCGTTGCCTTGGAAACCTAGGTGCCTACCAATCATTGTGACCGTTTTTTTTTGCACAAGATTAATTAGGCTGATTGCCCCCACGTGAAATAACGCAGAAATTCTACGAAAATTCAAATCGTACAAAAGGTAAAAAAGAAATGAAATAATACATAAATTGTTCACAAAAACATACAATTACGATGTAATGAGGAGGTTCTACAAAATCCTATATTACATTTCATTTAACAAAGTAAGTAAATACAATAAATAAGCACAATTATATTCAGGAATACACAAATGTAAGGTTCAATGAATTTTATTATGTAAGAGTTTAAAGATTGATATGTATGAAGGGGTATTAGAAGATGTCAGTGCTATGTTCCTTACACACACACACACACATATGTTTTATACATGCAGGTTTCTGGTATTGTTGTACAGAAACTACGTGACAGAGTTATATAGTCCAGAAAAATCTAAGTATAACAAATCAGAGTTATACGTACATTGTTCACAAAACCAAACAAAGATGACAACAAAAAATCATGATGTATTTATTTACACGACATAAAATCATTAATGTAAAGTAAAGTGTTCATTAATGGTATTTGAAGAGCTTAAATATTGTTTATATGAAGCGATATTAGAACATTTATAACGTCAGTATCAAAAGTCGAGGTGTGCTTAGCTGAAAATGATTAAATGAGTTACCTTCGCTCAATCAAAAATTCACTAACTCAAATTTAGAATTTAAATACATCAAAGTGCAGTATAATGTTTATGCTACATAAATATTTTTTTTTTAAAGAATGTTTTAGTTAATTATTAGATTAAATATGTATCAGTATCTGTCTATATTATTTAAAGCTGTGAGGACCGTCGCTCTATTGCTGTCTATTCAACAATGGATGGATGAATGGATGGATGGATAGACATCAGTGTCGCTACTGTGTGGAGTTACTGCAAGAAGGAGCCAATGCCTCTGGGTTTCCTGTGTTTGCTGTGCATCCCCTGAGTGTCCATGTGTGTCGTATTTTGGGGTAGGAAAAAAAAACTTGCTAGGGACAAATATCAAAGAATCGACGAGTATAGTGTGTTAAACGATTATAGTGTATTAAAAGAGTATTGTATATTAAACGATTATAGTGGGTTAAACGATTATAGTGTGTTAAACGATTATAGTGTATTAAATGAGTATGGTGTGTTAAACGATTATAGTATATAAAAAGAGTATTGTATATTAAACGATTATAGTGGGTTAAACGATTATATTGTGTTAAACGATTATAGTGTATTAAAAGAGTAGGCTATGGTGTGTTAAACGATTATAGTGTATTAAAAGAGTATAGTGTTTTTAACAAGTATAGTAATCTATTCAACAGGGTAAAAAAAAATTTCAAAAGTTCGAAAAACTAATCATTGTTTCGATGAATAATAATCAAAATTTAAGAAAACTATGAAAATATTGGGAAAATGTTTTAACAGATATTATGGTTATCATTACAAATAAGGTCCGTCTGTTTAGAACAATTCATTGGGAGGGGGGTGTGATTAGATCACTCATTTTAATGTCAACAAAGCAGTAATCTTCTCATCCAAGATTTATTTGTTTTGTATGATAAAGAAAATCTGTTTTTTTTATAGCTCATGACCTTCCCATAGGGATTGTTATGAAATGTGTCTTCTGCAAATACAACCTGAAAGAGCGAAACCTGCTATTTACAAAAATTGCCACAGCTGGATGACCTTTTCTTACTGGATGAAATAATTCATGAAAACATCAAGTTTGATCTGCTTGAACTTTGACCTTTGACTTAGCTGTGAGCAATTTTTTTTTTGTCATTGATTTTTTTCTTTCTTTGACGAACATGGTTTCAAAGGCTGACTACTTGAGGGGGGTGTTTTTACATTATATGATTACTTTAGGTCAACAGTGAATCCATTGCATATATAGATATTTAATTAAGTAAATACAGTGTTTTTACATTGTGTGATTACTTTAGGTCAAGAGTGAATCCATTGCATATATAGATATTTAATTAAGTAAATACAGTGTTTTACTACTGACGAAAGGCTTAGACAATTAATCCGTAAATCAATAAGTTTTAATTTCTTAAGCAACTGGGGCGAATCCAGTTAAAACCAATAACATATTCTTAGCCAACACCATTCAATTTAAATATACATTTACATAGTTGGCACCAATCTTTTTTTCTTTTTTAGTTTTTAGTATCACAAAAATGGTACAATTTTTTTTTTCAATTGCTCATAATTGGCATAGGTAACTGTACAGTGTCTTTACTGTAGACAGTACTGTAGACATTACTGTAGACAATACTGTCGACATTACTGTAGACATTACTGTAGACAATACTGTAGACATTACTGTAGATATTACTGTAGATATTACTGTAGACAATACTGTAGACATTACTGTAGACATTACTGTAGACAATACTGTAGACATTACTGTAGACAATACTGTAGACATTACTGTAGACATTACTGTAGACATTACTGTAGACAATACTGTAGACATTACTGTATACATTACTGTTGACAATGCGGTAAAATGTTGCTTTAATAAGCCCCCATCTGAACTTGTGAATGATCGTGGTGCTCACTTACTTACTTACTTACTTACTTTACTTATTTACTTACTTTATTTACTTACTTACTTTACTTACTTTACTTACTTTACTTACTTTACATACTTTACTTACTTACGCCAGTCACTCCTATCGGAGTATGGCCACTATCAACAGTTTCCCACTTTTCACCAACAATATTACTATTATAAGCTCATCTTGTTGCGATAACTGTGTCCTAGCCGCATGTCAGTTTTTTTTAATCAATAGTTATTAACTTGATATGGATTACAGAATAACAATAATGGTAACAGCTAATCCCGTTACGTTTATTATTATCACTGAGCTATAAAATATTCCATTCACAATTGAGAGGCAATATCTACCGATGCACGCTAGTGTGCCATACTCACGTTCAGGCCTATATTAAATATGTGTGGGGGGGGGGGGGGCGAGAGGCAAAACAGCTTTTTCTTTTTTTAAAGTCTTTAATGATTTTTTTAGGTTAACTGCAATAAAAGAAACGCATACAAATTTTTAAAATGGAATTTTTTTTTTTAATTTTTTTTACTTATCTGGTGTGTTTTCTTAATGTGTTTGTGTGGTTTACTTTTAAAACACATACCGCCACTGACACACCCACACACACACACACAAACAACACCCCTGGGTACTGATTTTTTTTTATATTTGTTTATATTTTTATATTTATACTTTTTACCATTAATTAAAAAAACAAATATTGCATTTTCATGATTTAGAGAGTTAACCAAAAAAAAAATATTTGTTTTTCCTTTAAAAAAAAAACTTGAGTTTTTTGGGGCGAATGACGCCCCATGTCTATGTGTATTATTTTTGTTTTGTATCCGCAAATATATCATGGGTGGGACCAGTGCCGCGTGTGGCTCTTCGGTGAGCTCTGTGTGCAGGGGCGCAACCAATATGTTGAAGTTGGTATGGTCCAAAATATTAGGGAAAGATGTAAATTTTGTACGTATTAAAATATTTGGTATGTCTGCCCCCAAATTTTGGTAGGGTTGAACGCCAGTTGGCTTGATTTTTGGTAGGGTCCGGGTCCGGACCCGCACGACCCGTACATCGGTTGCGCCCATGTTTGTGTGCCTCCAGCTCCCTAAGAACCAGTTTTTGGTGGGTTTTTTTTTATTATTTAATTACTTTAACTAACTCAATTTTTTAATTACCGTTTAACTCTAAAAATATTTTGACAGCATAAATTGACCCTGCAATATATGTATATATATATAGCAATATATACACATATAATTTTTCGTAAAAGTTAACGATTTTGCAGTTCGTTCAAGTGTGCAGAACAGGAAAAATCAACCACAAAACATTGTACAGATGGTCATTCGTTTTAAACTGTACATCATCGGAGTTCATGTAGCCTGCCCCCCCCACCCCACCCCTTCCCCAGCCCTGTATTGATTGTTTTTTACTCTGTGTGCCAGTTGTAGCCAATGTAGCGCATTTTACAATAATGGACACACATGCTCAGTGTTTAAAAAAAACATATTTTATAATAGCTTCACTTTAGAGGTAGAACAGATGGCACACTAGAAACTATTGATATTTTTCGCAGATTAAAAAAAAAAATATATGTACTACGTAAATATGTAACATGCAGAGATGGCTCAATGTGGCGCCATGAGCTCTATGTCAAGTACTATGCTGCTGAGCAGCTGCTCCGTTTATATCAGGTTTCGTAATTATTGTAAATTGTTTGTTTACTAACGACCATGGATTAATGGACTATTACTACATATTCTTTAACTAATATTAGGGGTGTGCCGGATCCGTTTTTTCAAACCGGATCCGGATCCGGATTATGATTCCGGATTTTGGTACTTTGCAGATACCGGTAAATCTGAGGGGTTAGATGCCTTCTGAACAGTTGGCCTAAATGGTTAAATGACATTGGCTGATTAGAAGTTGGTAGTGAAGAACTATTGTAGTGCACTAATTGTTTTGAATCTGAGGAGAAAGTCAGACTCATCATCTGAGTTCATCTCGTCTTGTCATTTGCTCATTGGATGATGGATGCTTATTGCTTATTGTTATTGTTCAAATGTTCATAGTTTATGATGTGTATTGAAATGGATAATTAATTGTAAAAAAACAGATAACAAGATTGAATGGAATTGAGATTTGAGAACAATAATTCTGTATTTCTGTACTTTACAAGTTTGAAAATTGAAATACAAATTTTAATGATTTCAATTGGCATTTGACAAAGCCATTATTCAAGCCTAAAGAAGTAAGAATAAGATGTTTATAACTAACTAATGACTATTAGTTTGTTAACAGTGTTAAGTTACTCCAAGTCCACAGCCAAATAATGTACACATTCCAGTGATGCCACAAAATCACAGCTGAGCGCCGCGGGCCGCGGCTACGTCATACCGTCGTTTAAACCAGGCTTGCGGAGCCGCCAAATTTTTTTCCGGCTCCGGCTCCCACAAATTTGACGGCTCCGGCACGGCTCCGGCTCCCTATTAAGATAGTATCACACGAGACAAAAATTTGTGTACTTGCGCCACGCAAACATGCCGCTGATAAAAAGTTCTCCATATTTTGTCGCGTTCACCCACATAGCAGGCCCGTAGCCTGCTAATTTGTTCTACTTAGTAAAATGTATTACCTGCCCCCCCTGCTATTGCCTGGCCCCTGCTGTACAATGCCTGGCCCCTGCTGTGGAATTTTCACGCTACGGGGCTGCCCCATAGTCAGGAACTTGAAAAATATACGCATGTCGGTTTTACTAAAAACAAACCGTTTCAGTGCATCCAGAATCATATCATTATTTTCGACCGAGGTTTCACTAGTCGCCATTTTCATAAGTAATAAAAAGTTATTTCAATGATCAAATTAGCAAATAGTAAAATGATACATTATTTAAAATACTTTAAAGACTTCAGTATTTATATTTATTATTTATAAATTCGAAGTGATTATTCGGACCTGGGTACCAATAAACTCCGATTTTTATTCGGACCCCGTCCCAATAAAGTCTGATTGTTATTCGGACCCGTGGCAAATATGCACTTAGCTTAGCTATACATCAACTTCATTATTTTTTTTTTATATAATTGTTTGAATTGTATGATTTAATCGTTACTCAGTGTCTAGGGTTCCACTAAGCGGACTCTGTATTATTATTTTTTCGGGTTCCGTCAAATAAAATTTAAATATAGCTAAGCTTAGTGCATATTTGCCACGGGTCCGAATAACAATCGGGTTGTATTGGGACCCGGGTCCGTATAGCCACAGCCTTATAAATTTATCTACTCTATTTAAGATATTCTGTTTATAATAAAATTGTTAAATACAGAAAGCAATCATTTTGTTTTTAGTCTATTACAAATTCGCGGCAGCCCCGTAGCGTGAAAATTCTACAGCAGGGGCCAGGTATTCTACAATAGGGGCCAGGCAATAGCAGGGGGGGCAGGTAATACATTTTACTAAGTAGAGCAAATAAGCAGAGGGGGACAGACAAAACGCAAGGGGGTTTAAGCCCCCCCTGGCCCCCACACACGCTACGGGCCTGATTCGCGGCCAAATAATAATACGAAATGACGCGTTCTATTTGTCGTCTTAGTAAAAATTTATTTTAAATGATTGATACAATTATTCTATGAAATAAAACTGTTTTAACTTTATATATAACAAAATAACAAGCCGTTAAAAAAATTTCGGAGGGTAAACAAGATTTAAAACGAACACAAAACGATTCCCCATTAAAGATTTCTTGTGGTGATGTGCGTGCACGCTATCATTTTAACGCTGTTACTGTTGTGGCGTTCGTAAAAATAACAACATTTCAAATTGTAGGAGGCAAACAATCAAACAAATTTGGAATTTTAAAGCTAAAAAAAAAAAAAATTCTGCTGTAAAAAAAAGCATTTGGGAGCCGGAGCCGCCAGATTTTTTCGGCTCCGGCTCCAGCAAAAAGTAGCGGCTCCCTGCTCCTCGGCACCGGCTCCGGCTTTGCAAGCCTGGTTTAAACCAAAGAGCACAGATCATAGCGCAAGCGAGAATCGCCGAAGATGGCTTGGTGACATAGAGATCACCAAAGACCTTTAAATTTATACTAGACCGCTAACGTAATGTTAATTTTTACTCAAAAATGATACGCATTTTAAACAATTGAGTGAACGATAATATAAATCAAAATATGAATTAAAATTACGGTAAATTTTTTTAAAGCATATTTGACTTTTAATTCCTAGTTTAAATAGAATTATAATAACCTTTATTATAAAATAGAATAATAAAATTAAAAAATCGGGAAGGAATTGCTTTTAATGGAAGACGTTACATTAGGGTTAGGGTTAGATTACCAACTCAGTGACTTGTTATATTAATTAGTGTTAGAGAATTAGTGTTTCTTCACGGAAATTTCAGAATGGAAAAATATTCTATTTTTCATTTTACAATATTTAATATTCATATTTGAACTATTTTTTCAACAGGAAATCTCGTGGATGATGCATTTTAATTTAATAACAAAGAAGACATCTTTTCCATCTCTCAGAGAAATCTAAATAACTTAAATGTTGAATTTATCAAAAACCATTCATTTCTGTTATTTATTTTGTGGCGGGCTGGCGGCCAGGCACTTGGGCAGTATAGTTGCTTATTATTTCTGTTACAACGTCATTGGTGATTGCGGTTAAGATGACGTCACTAATAATAATTACTCATCCCCTCACATTCATGTATGGGATTGGGCCGATTGGCCAATATTAGCGGTGCTGACTCTATGTTCAAAACATTAAATAAGCTCAACGCTCGAAACAATCGATTAATGAATGTATCGTGATCGTGTAGAATTCGGGAAAGAGAATTACTTTTATTTCAGATTATGGTCCGTGAGTCACAAAATCTGGCAAATTCAGAAATCCGGTATTGTCCGGATACCGGAATCCGGTTATTCCGAATACATGTAAATCCGGCAGAACCGGATTTTACCGGATAGTGCAAAATCCGGCGGAACCGGATTCCGGACCGGATCCCGGCACACCCCTAACTAATATATACATATATTATTTCGATGTAAAAGAAATATTATATTGTATTTAAGTTTTATTTCAATTTTAATTCCCCTAGCACAGTGGTCGGCAAACTTATCAGCCAAAGAGCCAAATATGAACATTACAACAATTTAAAAAAAAATTGGTATCCAAATCTGCTTTTATTACACTAAATAATTAGTACACTAAATAAGTTGTATACTAAATAAAACTAAATGCCAGAGCCGCACTTAAGGAGCCAAAGAGCCACATGCGGCTCCGGAGCCGCACTTTGCCGACCACTGCCCTAGCATTTAAATCAGCAGAGTGTACCTATACAGATGCCCTTGCATAACAAGTAGTGACGCCTAAACAAACCATCGGGGTCAGAGTTCATGATTCTGCAGCCGCGGCTATTTTATCGGTTTGTGCGACTTGTACAATGGCCAGGACTTTTTTAATGTACTTTATAGTAACTGAGATACTTTACACCTATAATAAACCGTAAAATGTTAATACTTACAGAGATAAATATGAAAGAATTACGAGTTGAAATTATGTTGCTGAGACAGAGTATTTCTCTAGTGCTGAGACAAGAGTATTTCTCTAGTCTCAACTTTTTTTTTTAAATAAAAGAAAATTGCTACGTTAGCCGGTAGTACTATTACCTTGTATTACTTGATGCACTTCTTTACAATAATTAGACGAATGTTTACTTAATATCACCCCTTGGTTAGTTTGAATTTATCAGAAATAATGAGATTGTGCGCAACTGTCTTTTTGGTTGTTTGTTTTGTCGGCGCTGTAGTTCTGTGGAGTGGGGCGGGGGGGTATACATGCAGGCAGGCCCGTAGCGTGCGGGGAGGGGGCCTGGGGTGATCGGGACCCCCTGCATTTTGTCTGGCTCCCTATGCTTGTTCGCTCTACTTAGTAACATTTATTTCCTGCCCCCCCCCTAATCCTGCTATTGGCCTGGCCCCTGCTGTAGAATGCCTGGCCCCTGCTGTAGAATTTTCACGGTACGGGGCTGCATGCAGGACCGTGCTAGGTGGGGGAGATGGAACATGAACACAAGTTAGGGCCCTTGCCCTTAGGAGCCAACCGAGGGGGGTACAATAATCTGCTTTGAAATGGCTAAGCACTATTGGTGGGTGGGTGTGGTCAGAGGGGTGTAGATTTTTCAGGAGCCCAAGATTAGCATAGCTTGTACGTGTACAGTGTTGTTGCTTTTGTTGCCTGTGGGATGCGAACTATCTTGGCAGCTGTTATGTATTGGTGTATATTTATATACATTGAGGTGTTCTGTTCAGTGTAGTAGTAGGCATCCGTCCATCTCGGAAGATGATGGTAGCGCTCTAGGTTAGTCATCAGTCGTGTTTTTGAGGGCAGGATTTGGAATGGCTCAGCAGACCGATCCTGGATTGACAGACTCTAACGCAGTGACCACAGTTGAATGTTCTGCTGTGTAATCTTCCTTTTTTGTCTTTTTATTTCCAGCTGTTGGTTGTCGAGGCAGATGCCAGTCAATTTGAGGTCGCGTTTGCAAACATCCTTGAGCGCAGTTGCGGGCGACCAACGGGGCGATGCCCCGTGGCAAGCTCGCCATATAGTATGTCCTTTGGTATGCGACCATCTTGCATTTGATGCACATGACCCAGCCACCGTAGACGTCTTTGGCACAGAAGGAGATGTATGCTCAGTGAGCTGGCTTGTTTGAGTACGGCAGTGTTGGTTGTGATGTGTCTTAATATATGTTTTGTATATTACTATGGTGTGTTCTCGACTTACGTTCATCACAGACACCATCAAACAGAAATCGTGTTCTTTTTTTGAAAATATCACCTGTGGTTGATTTTTTTAATCTTGTTTGTTTAGGATTACACTGTGAAACAAAAACGTCTACAAGAGTTAACAAGAGAAAGATAAAAGAGCTACTGTATGATTGATAAACCATCTGACATTCAGTGACTTAATAGTCTTCAAAAATTGTTGACATTTCTTAATATTTTGTTGTTTTTTTTATATATCAACAAAAAGCTTAAATCAAAAAAACGCCAAACATATCCAATTTGTTTCACTGACATCTGAAACAATGAGATGTTTGTGTGAACGGTAGACATCACACGTGAGTTCAGAACAAATTACCTCCCCCAATCGATAACTTATTTATTTCCCTTTAATATTTCTCTGTAATGTAATACAGTGTGTACTGAAGGCATATCGGTTACGCCCACCATCGACGCGATCTTGTAGTGTTCTAACAAATAGTAACAGCAAACCAGCCCCGTAGCGTGAAAATTCTACAGCAGGGGCTGGTCATTCTACAGCAGGGGCCAGGCCAACAGCGAGCGGAGGGGGGGGGGGCAGGAAATAAATGTTACCAAGTAGAGCAAACAAGCAGATGGGGTGGGGGCGGACTAAACGCAGGGGGGGGCCTGCAGTAAACAGTAACAAAAGAATTCTTGATGTATTGATATATATATACATATAACAAAAAAATAGATATAATAAAGTGTCGTGTGAGGAGCAATAGGTCCAGGGTGATCAATACGCCCACACACACACACACACACACAAACGACAAACTGTTGCCATACTAATAGACATACACGCCACACATTGAAAACCCCAACTCGCCCACCATTCTCTCAAAGCAAGCCACTTGCGCACTCAGCAATTTTTTTTTCGTTCTCTTTTTAGTGTGTGGAAAGGATCGGTGGGAGTGGGTGGAGTGGGGGTGTGAGGGGTGGGGACGAGGAGATGAGCAAGAGGACGGTGAGGGGGGGGGACGGATGGGACCTAGTGTCAGAGGTATTCTTTTCTTTTTTTTTTAAATCCGATTGTCGGTCATGACTGCTAGACCGGACAGTGACAGAGTAGCGTTAATTTTTTTTTTTAAATGAGCGGCCACTGGTCAGGGGAAAATAGTCTTTTTTTAGTATTATCTGGTCAACCCCACTTCTTTTCACCAGAATTCGCTCTCTTTTTTTTTACACATGGATAGGTAACGTTTGCAAAGAAAGACTGGTTTAGCTTTAAGTAGGTCAACTCGAACAAATTTAGAACACATTTGCGGTAGGTACACCAGGGATGAGTAGCATTGTTGTTTTCAAAAAGCTCACTTGCAAGTTATTTATAGCTTCTATCTATATTTTTGAGTGTTTGTTTCTTGGGAATGTGTTTGTTGTTTTTATTTCGCTGATATGTACAGGGCCGGATAAACAGATGTGACGTGGCCTAGGGGCCCCGTGATATATAAGGGCCCCGCAAAAATGTTGAGTAGTTTTTACAAAAATTACAACAAAAAATACAACAACAACAAAATAAACTACCAAACGCAAACAACTTAGAAAAAAAAAATTTTTAACGGGGCATCAAATTTGTGTAGGCATGTGGCCCCTAAAATTTTTTAATCCGGCTCTGGGTATGTATAAAAGTATAGGACTTTGTTAAAACGTCACAACGGATTATTGTTAAAACTCCAAGAGATGTTGCGCAGAATGTAGGCCCCTACTTGTGCAAAGAAACCTCTTACCCGCACTCCTTCCAGGTATATTAAGACCCCCTTCCACCCCCACACCCCTCAAGCCACTCTCATTCTTTATTTCAGTGGTTCTAAAACTTTTGGTAAGCGCGACCCATTGAGAAATTATTTTAAGTTTTCGAAAACACAAATGCCACGACCCACATTTGAGAACCAATGCGTTATGTACAGTGGCGTACCTAGGGGGGGGCGGTGGGTGCGGTCACGGCACTTTTTATTACTTTGGGGGGGGGGCAAAATGTATAGATTAAATTGAAATACCTAAATGAGAGGGCGGCAAAATCGTCTTCCGCCCTGGCGGCCGATACCCACGCTACGCCGCTGGTTATGTAAATTGTCAACGGTTCCTTACTAAGTAGGCCTATTCTTGTCATTTTATTTCTAATGCGCATGTCGATACATACAAAAAAAAAAGAATGGATTGTAATAAAGAATAAATGCGGTTAATGCTGCCGCTTGCAAATGACAACACTAAATATCTTTAACCCCCCCTCCCCCCCCCGGGGTGAACCCTTAACTTTTTAAGCCATTCTGCCCCCCCCCAACGCTCCTGACATGCCAATATTGCCCTCCCTTGAGGCTGGGTAAACACATGTGCCGACAGTGAGTGCCTCAATAAGCAGACACCTAGTTCGTATCTCCATACGAGCGGCTGTGGATTTGTATGAAGACGGCCTTGTATTCAGCGTGCACTGGTTTAGGCCTGCCCTTCTATAACTTGCCCGCGCGCCAACGCACAGACAATTCATGCCATCAGTGGGGGTTTTTTTTCTTCTATGAATGACTTATTCACTAGTATTTCACTTTCATAAATTAAAGAAAGAAAAAAAAATACTTTAATGTAATTTCAATATTTGTCTTTAAATTAACTACGCTGTGACATGTACAGTGATATATACTCAGTCGCGTGTGATGTAGATATCTATATATCTATACATGTATATAAAAGAAATGATCCACAATTTTTAACTACCCATGTCTTATTACTTCATTTTTTTGGATGTGGCGAACTAATCACGAAGAGGGAATAAAAGATGCGTACGTGAATGTGACGTTACTATATTTATCGCTGTCCGGGTTTCTAGCCAAAAGTAACCCACACAAACACTACTGGTCCGAACGTTGTTGGTTTTTTTTTTCGCCCCCCGACTCTGGAAATCGATAAATAGGTCACCTAATTTTGGCTTCAGGAGACTAGAAGAAAAAAATACATACATTTTTTTTTTAGTTCCTGATGACCTTTTTTTTTTTCTAATTTACTGTTTATTTTATTTTTAAGAAATTTGCTTTGATCAATATTATCCATTTATTAATTTTATTAAAACTATTGTTACCACTTGTAAAAAAAAAATCGCAGGTAAACAGAACGTATTGATCTGTGGTTAAAAAAAACCACGTCCTGTACTATCAATTTGATTAATTATAGACGGAGCTTTACTGTGCTTAGCCGTGGACATAACATTTCATTGCTGGATGTAACAGAATGTATAAGTATGACATAACATTTCATTGCTGGATGTAACAGAATGTATAAGTCTGAGATAACATTAAACAGCTACACCACATTTCATTGCTGGATGTAGCAGAATGTATAAATCTGACATAACATTAAACAGCTACACCAACCAACGGCTGCCCAGCGCGTCTACCTAAGAGGATCTATATAGTGTTTAGTGCAAGCAGGCCCACCGACAGAAATTTCGGGCCCCTGGGCAGGGCCGTCACGGGCGCTCCCCGTGCTGATATTTTCAAAAGTTGATTGGCCAGCTCAGTCTGGGCCCCTAAAACTCGCCCTAAAACTGCCGGGACCCTGGGCATTTGACCCCCCCCTTCGGCGGCACTGAGTGCAAGGGTGGCAAACTTGGCACCCCAGAAAAAAAAATTTTAAATCAACACACAATATTACACATACTTCTCCAGTATCTTTTTACTATAACTACAAAAGGTTCTCGCATGAGAGAAATAAATCCATTCAATTTGTTTTTTTTTTTTTGTTTTTTTAGCACGCGTAAAAAATAGTTTCATTTTAATTTGATTTATATATTCGGCACTTGGATAAAATCATATTGGCCATTCCTTGTTTATTGTAAAGTTCCCTTAGCTTTGAGGGCCATAGGGGTAGATGAAGTTTATAATGCATCTGTTTCTAGAGCATCGGCAAATAAAGGGATTGTGTGGTAAGCACTTAAAATCATGTACCCATTTAAAGCTAGGTGTATTTGCACCATATAAGACCTGGAAAAAAATGTTCATGGTTCTCACCGAGGATCGAACCCAGAACTGTCAGGTCGACAGTCTACACCACTCGGCCATCCGTCCCACCTTGTTGATTCCGTCTTCCTGGTGAATCAGTTTGTGTTGTTGTGTATTCGTTTGTGAGTTGCGCAACAGAATATCTGTTGTCAGAATATTATATGTGGGTGTGAGAACTGTGTTGGGTCAGTTAGAGTGTTTGAATGGCATGGCTTGGGTTTGATCGTGAAAAGGTTGGAAGATCAAAGTCGTGAATGGAGAGTGACCGGAGTGACCAGTGTGACCAGTGGAGCATTGCTGTATTTGGTTGAGGAGACCAGGGGGGTTATGAGGGAAGGTGGTTTAGGTGAACGTGGAGAAGGGAGTTAACCTAAAGTAAGGAGTTTATTGTATGGAACAGGTGCTAGTTCTCGAGTGTAAAAGTTGGGCCGTTGGTGACTATACAATTAGTCTGGACTTTATTATTATTTTTCCATCATTCTTTTTATAGCTTTGATGCATTAAACTTATATTTTTTTGATGTATACATTGTTCCTTTTACTGATTGGATATTTGAAGTTTTCGCTGTTGTGTATTAGTTTGTGAATTGCGCAGCGCTGTGTTTCTATGTGCGAGTTTTTCCTAAGTGTCATTTGGAGTTCAAAGGGCAGTTGGGATGCTGATCTTAAAGAATGCGGACATATTATGAAGTATTAACTGACTGGTGGTCAAGACCAGGCTTGCATAAAATTTAAAATAAAATAGTGGGCTTTTGAGTGGAAATGTTTGGTGGACTGTAAAGTGGACCTGTTTGGTGGACTGTAAGGTGAGCATAATCGAAGATATTGTAGCTGCACATGTGGCGTTGAAATTTATCGGTTATGTTGTGCGGCGTGAAGAGTGAACATGTCAGGTGGACAAGATGAGTGAACATATTAGGTGAATGGGTTAGAGCGAAAAGTTTTTTTAATGGGCTGTTCCTAAAAATGCAATTTCCTGATTTTTTTTCATATTAGTGAAAGCAAAAATACTTATAAGGTATATATTTTTTTAAAAAACTAGACAACGAATCAATAAATGATAAAAATAAACAAATCAAAATTAAATTTGTAAACTGTTTACCTGTATGTAGGGCGAGCCATTGCGTCACAAGTCCCTTCTCTTGATGTCGCCGTGGTTCCTAATCGTGAAAACGGTTTTGCATATGAAATATTGCTTTCTGATACAATCAGTATTTCTTCATAGCTGTTTCATAGGCCAGTGCAGCGTTGACTTCACTACCGGTTACTTGCGCCTTGCTATTTGCATAATAAGGTATAATGCTCCTTCGCTCCCCTTTTTTCCTTGATTCAATTCTTCATAAACATACGTTCATAATAATGTATCTTTAAAAAAAAGTTATTTTTCGTTGATATAAAGGGGAGATAATAAAGGCTTCACTTAGGTGATTGTCTTAAAGATTAAAGCTGTATCACATTACATCGTCGTTAGAATGCGTCCGTTTCCACGGGAAACAAACAGGAAGTGACGAAATAGTCCGGAAACATTAAAATTAAGTTATGCTCCATGATCTATGGATAAATTTAATAATTCACTTATTTTTTTTTAATATGACAAAAATTATGCATCGCTTGCTACGGCAAAAAGCACACAAACATAGAACATATTGTTTTCCTTCATGCTCTAGGACCGCGAGTGTTTCCCAAAGTGTGATATGCGTACCCCATGGGGTAAGGAAAAGAGTTTGGAGGGGGTAAGCGATGTACCGGGGTGAGAACATCGGGTAAACATGCACGGTTAAAGCGAAAACAATGAAATGAGGGGAAACCATCACTGCAAATACAATATATGCACTTTTGTTGTTGTTGTTTTCTACTAGGGGAATTCAGCATTTCGAAATCAAAAAAGGGGTACACGGATGTCGAAAGTTTGGGAAGCACTGCTCTAGGAGAAACTAGAAAAACATTCCTAAATAACCTTATTTTCACCAAGATTCGAAAGCATGGGAACTAAATATTCACATATCCCTTCATAGTTGCAATATTTACACTCTTACATACAATTCAATGATCGCTTTTATTTACATTATTTTGTGTATGCACCCACATAATCGCTCTATAATAATGTAGAATGAAAAGTAATGTAGGATTTTTTAGAACTTGCATTTTTTATGCTTTTGTGAATAATATTTGTAATTATTTCGTTACTTCTTCTTTCTTTGAGTTTTTTTTTTAAATTCAGTTTTGTGTTATTTCACGTTGTGGTATGAGACATAATTAATTGTAAGCCCGGTTTATTTTATTTTTAATGGTGGGGCGAATGGGGCGAAAGGTTTGTGTCAGGTTTAAGTATTAAAAATTTGTGTCAGGTTTAAGTATTAAAAATGGTTCGCTTTCACGTGGCACCTTGAATTCCCGCGCAACGCCGGGTATGCTGCCAGAAGATATATACAAATGAAACACATAACATTACTAATATGTAAATAAATACATGACGAAATTAACACGGTTCTCAACTAAAGCACTACGGGCCTCATGGATTAGCGACAAGGAAAACTATCTTTGAGCCCGCGCCTAAGGAAGACAACCGATAAGGCATTTTGATATCCTAGAGATACTTTTCTAGGTACCCTCATTTGACTCTCGCCCCTGGGTCCCTGCATTTGACTCTAGGCAACGCGCATGTTACAGTAATGCTAAGACCGCCTCTGGCTGAAGAGCCGTTGCTATCACTTGGAGGTCAGTGGGTCAAAGTAATTGTTTCAGGAAGTCGGTGAGATGAAAACAAACGGTTTGTTTGATTGTTTGTGTGTTTGTTTGTTTGTTGTTTTTACACGAAACATCCTCGTACATCACATTTAGTTTACATTTCCCTCTACAGAGTGAATAAAGGAAGAATATAACAGCACACGGGCAGACAGACATACAGACAAAAAGACAGATGGGTAGATGATGGATGGATGGACGGATAGACAGATGGACAGACAGACAGGCAGAAAGACAGACAGACGAGAAGACATTGGTAGATGATGGACGGACTAATGAAAGAATGGATATATATACAGACAGACATTCATACAGACAGACAAATAGATGGACAGACAGACAGACAGACAGACAGATAGATAGATAGATAGATAGATAGATAGATAGATAGATAGATAGATAGATAGATAGATAGATAGATAGATAGATAGATAGATAGATAGATAGATAGATAGATAGATAGATAGATAGATAGATAGATAGATAGATAGATAGATAGATAGATAGATAGATAGATAGATAGATAGATAGATAGATATTTCATCTCTAAGATTCAAATTTAAAACATCTAAAAATAGCCAACTTTTTAACCTAAAAGAAAAGCTTTTAAGACTTTGAATTCTAAATTAGAAACTTTTCCTTCAGTCACGACTGCTACAAGCTGAAGTCGGTCATTTATATGTCTCTGAGAGGCTGAGACTCCAATAATACTCTGGAAAAAAAAAACTAAAGGAAAAAAAAACCCAGATGTGCCAGCTAAAAAAAACGCATCATGTAATGTTGTTTTTTACTGTTGTATTTTTCTAAATTCATTTACTTTTCTTTCTCTTTGTCACTTTTGTCGCCAGATCTAGGTTTTTTTTTCTTTTCTTCCATTCCTATCTCTTGCATAATCTTTTCTTTCTGAATAGCCACCATCCTTTCTAGCATTAAGGCTATTTTCTTCCTAACGTCAATCTCTCTCTCTCTCATTCTGTCCATATCTCTATCTCTCTCTCTCTCTCTCTCTCTCTCTCTCTCTCTCTCTCTCTCTCTCTCTCTCTCTCTCTTTCTCTCTTTATGTATGGTGTATGTCTCTCACAATTCTCTTATTATATCAGTCTCTCTCTCTCTCTCTCTCTCTCTCTATATATATATATATATATATATATATATATATATACATGTTTATCGTGTTTACATCTGTATGTATGCAATTTATGTATGCAACTAGAGACATTCTTATGGAGAGATAGATCTAGGCAGCTACTTAGGACCCCCAATACTAAGGGGCCCCCTGTCGAGGGCCAATCTGACCACTTGTCATGGGCCCGGTCTAAAACGAATAAATGTTTACGAGGGGGTCCAGTTTTTTTTTTGGGGGGGAGGGGTCGTGAATAGTGGCAGACGGCGTACTCCACAGCTTTTTTTTTGCAAATGGACCACAAATTATCTATCCAGATGAACCTTTTATGTACCTTTGCCTGGGAGTCAAAACAATCGTATGAACGTTTCTGTATGTGTGCATGCATTATGTATGTGTGTATGTATGTATATGTTTATAAAATCGTAGATAAATATTCACTGTAAATAATAACGAAATTACTATGAAACTGACCAACAGATTTTATACAGTAAGTTATACAAGAAATTCAATTTTTATTATTTTTTTTAAAAGAAATGGGTATATTTTTGTTTTGTTTATTTATTGCAGTTTTGTGGACAAACAAATGACTGATGTGAAAAGAATTCAAGATTCTTAGATTATTCTAGACACTACTGAAACCCAGGGCCGTTCTTATATATATAGGCATAAGAGGTCACCGTATGGAACCCCACGGAGAAAGGAGCCCCCTATCTGTAACATATGGCGCTAGGAGGGGCCCGTCGGGTACATTAGCCTATGCCCCCCTATATCTCTGAAGTCTCTGTCTAGGGCCTCCGGTTCTGACTGAAGCAGCGACGTTATTGATCGTACGTCCCTCAGGGATGAGACTTGGTCCCTTGACATACATTGAACAGTCGACCACTTCTGTCCTTACTACACTGCCATACATTGAACAGTCGACCACTTCTGTCCTTACTACACCGCCATACATTGAACAGTCGACCACTTCTGTCCTTACTACACCGCCATACATTGAACAGTCGACCACTTCTGTCCTTACTACACAGCCATACATTGAACAGTCGACCACTTCTGTCCTTACTACACCGCCATACATTGAACAGTCGACCACTTCTGTCCTTACTACACCGCCATACATTGAACAGTCGACCACTTCTGTCCTTACTACACTGCCATACATTGAACAGTCGACCACTTCTGTCCTTACTACACCGCCATACATTGAACAGTCGACCACTTCTGTCCTTACTACACCGCCATACATTGAACAGTCGACCACTTCTGTCCTTACTACACCGCCATACATTGAACAGTCGACCACTTTTATAACAGCTTCACTTTAGAGGTAGAACAGATGGCACTAGAAACTATTGATATTTTTCGCAGATTAAAAAAAAAAATATATGTACTACGTAAATATGTAACATGCAGAGATGGCTCAATGTGGCGCCATGAGCTCTATGTCAAGTACTATGCTGCTGAGCAGCTGCTCCGTTTATATCAGGTTTCGTAATTATTGTAAATTGTTTGTTTACTAACGACCATGGATTAATGGACTATTACTACATATTCTTTAACTAATATTAGGGGTGTGCCGGATCCGTTTTTTCAAACCGGATCCGGATCCGGATTATGATTCCGGATTTTGGTACTTTGCAGATACCGGTAAATCTGAGGGGTTAGATGCCTTCTGAACAGTTGGCCTAAATGGTTAAATGACATTGGCTGATTAGAAGTTGGTAGTGAAGAACTATTGTAGTGCACTAATTGTTTTGAATCTGAGGAGAAAGTCAGACTCATCATCTGAGTTCATCTCGTCTTGTCATTTGCTCATTGGATGATGGATGCTTATTGCTTATTGTTATTGTTCAAATGTTCATAGTTTATAATGTGTATTGAAATGGATAATTAATTGTAAAAAAACAGATAACAAGATTGAATGGAATTGAGATTTGAGAACAATAATTCTGTATTTCTGTACTTTACAAGTTTGAAAATTGAAATACAAATTTTAATGATTTCAATTGGCATTTGACAAAGCCATTATTCAAGCCTAAAGAAGTAAGAATAAGATGTTTATAACTAACTAATGACTATTAGTTTGTTAACAGTGTTAAGTTACTCCAAGTCCACAGCCAAATAATGTACACATTCCAGTGATGCCACAAAATCACAGCTGAGCGCCGCGGGCCGCGGCTACGTCATACCGTCGTTTAAACCAGGCTTGCGGAGCCGCCAAATTTTTTTTCCGGCTCCGGCTCCCACAAATTTGACGGCTCCGGCACGGCTCCGGCTCCCTATTAAGATAGTATCACACGAGACAAAAATTTGTGTAATTGCGCCACGCAAACATGCCGCTGATAAAAAGTTCTCCATATTTTGTCGCGTTCACCCCCATAGCAGGCCCGTAGCTTGCGGGGGGGGGCAGAGGGGCCAGGGCCCCATGCGTTTTGTCTGCCCCCTTCTGCTAATTTGTTCTACTTAGTAAAATGTATTACCTGCCCCCCCTGCTATTGCCTGGCCCCTGCTGTACAATGCCTGGCCCCTGCTGTGGAATTTTCACGCTACGGGGCTGCCCCATAGTCAGGAACTTGAAAAATATACGCATGTCGGTTTTACTAAAAACAAACCGTTTCAGTGCATCCAGAATCATATCATTATTTTCGACCGAGGTTTCACTAGTCGCCATTTTCATAAGTAATAAAAAGTTATTTCAATGATCAAATTAGCAAATAGTAAAAGTTCGACCACTTCTGTCCTTACTACACCGCCATACATTGAACAGTCGACCACTTCTGTCCTTACTACACCGCCATACATTGAACAGTCGACCACTTCTGTCCTTACTACACCGCCATACATTGAACAGTCGACCACTTCTGTCCTTACTACACCGCCATACATTGAACAGTCGACCACTTCTGTCCTTACTACACCGCCATACATTGAACAGTCGACCACTTCTGTCCTTACTACACCGCCATACATTGAACAGTCGACCACTTCTGTCCTTACTACACTGCCATACATTGAACAGTCGACCACTTCTGTCCTTACTACACCGCCATCTTAGCGTAAGCTGTAGTGGACCTGTGAGCGCAAAACGGGTCGTACAGAACCGTCGTCTTCTGGGAATTGATGATTCAAACCCAAAACAACTACGACGACAGTGCCTCGCAATCTCACAACTACGACTCGGTTGTTGTTGAAATTTCAGTATATCTCCTCTCTCGTCTGCTAAAAGGCAGATTTTTATTGCAAGCGTTGATCTGTATATTTATTTATTGTTGTTGTTTGTTTGTTCTTTTTTGCCGTATACACCAATGTGCATTTGCTTGGGATCTCAGAAATCCCACGAACATGTCTGTTCGTGAATGCACGACTTTTTTTTTTCAGAGTGGATTGCGAAGCATAAACGTTTGACATCTTTACCTATAACATGAGCAAAATAAATCATCGGCATCATCAGTATTTCAAAACAACACATCTACACACCTCTCTCTCTCTCTCTCTCTCTCTCTCTCTCTCTCTCTCAAGTTATAGCCACCAATGCACGGCTACATGTCAAGACGACCTCACTTTTATCTCTATCAGTTCTTTATTTTTTTCCCACACGCCCTCACATCATAAATGCTCGTGATAAATATTAGTTCAAATATGAAGTGATAAGGTAATCGATTATCGCGTGACTTTTTTTTTTGCCCCCCTCGCGGTTCGATTACCTCGAAATCGATCCACGGAGGCGGCAGTGTGAGGGGGGGGTGGCGTTGGAGTGGAGTTTGTTTAGAGGAATTGTTGGGACACACAGACTAAGATTAACGTGGAAAACTGTGGACTCGAGTAGAGTGGCTAAAACAAGAATGATTTAAAGACGATGCCTTTGTGACGTTAATAAAGATACCACTGTAACTGTTGGGATAATTTGTATGACGCAGCTAAAATCTATCTATATATCTATCACTTGTTTCTTCAAGCAACATTTACCTATCTATCTGGATAGATCAACACATTGAAATAGTTATGGACAAAGACCAATATACGAAAGGCATGCGGATAGACAGACAGGCAGATAGGAAGGCAGACGGACGGACGGATACAGACAGACGGAAAGATAGACAGACGGACAGATACAGACAGACGGAAAGATAGACACAGACAGACAGATAGATAGATAGATAGATAGATAGATAGATAGATAGATAGATAGATAGATAGATAGATAGATAGATAGATAGATAGATAGATAGATAGATAGATAGATAGATAGATAGATAGATAGATAGATAGATAGATAGATAGATAGATAGATAGATAGATAGATGGATGGATGGAAGGATGGATGGATAGATGAATAGATAGATAGATAGATAGACAGACAGACAGACAGACAGATAGATAGATAGATAGATAGATAGATAGATAGATAGATAGATAGATAGATAGATAGATAGATAGATAGATAGATAGATAGATAGATAGATAGATAGATAGATAGATAGATAGATAGATAGATAGATAGATAGATAGATAGATAGATAGATAGATATTGGGGCATAATGGCACCAATACGAAATACTTATTGGGGCATAATGGCACCAATACGCAATACTTATTGGGGGAAAGCTAGTAACAGAGCGTTAACAAATAAAAAGGACACACATTGTTTTTAACACAGACGGGAAAACATTGCCTCCGCATTTTCTGAAGCAAAGAGAAACGAAATAGAAGCCGGGTTATTGATCAACACCGAGGTATTGAAAGTAATCGATAACTCACCCCACTAAGAAAGTAATCGATAGCGTTGTCTAGCCGGGTTTTATGGTTAACCTGGATATTTTTAGGGAGACGGTCATCTCCCCTCCCCGAAAAAAAACCCCGCTTCAAGATTTCCTCCAACAAATAGGTCTGCGTCAAACTAAGTACAGCGGGGACACAAGAAGTGCGAATCAATGTACCTTTTGCTTGACGTGTAAGTCTTTAAGCAAACGTTCTTTATGGTTTGAGGAATATAATGTAAATAAAGAAAATATTTCCTGTTATAAATCCTTGCAATTAAAATGCTTTAAAATGTCGGCCAATTCAATTATTGTAATCATTAAACGGTGGTATTATGGTAAACAGTGCTCTCGAGAGGGGAGGGGGAGGGGGGCAAATGCCCAGGGCCCGGCGAGTTTTAGGGGCCCGGATTGAGCTGGCCAATCAACTTTTGAAAATAATATTATCAGCAAGAGGGGCCCGTGACAGCCCTGCCCAGCGGTCCGAAATTTCTATCGGTGGGCCTGATGGTAAAGAGTTGAACTGCTAACAAAACGATCTCGAGTTCAAGCCACGGTCAGGCCCGGGACTTTTTTCAAGTCCGATGGATGGCTCTTAAGTCCACGCAGCTTACAAAGGGGTACCCGAAATTTGTTGGGGGGGGGGGTGGAAGCGGCATTGTACAATCTCATAGAGAACTGCCATGGCAACAGAAACAGTTAATGGGGTACGGATGGTCGTGTGGTAACGCCCTCGACTGTCAACCTGAGGGCCCCTGGTTCGATCTCTAGTGAGGACCAATGGATTTTTATGTCATGGTTTACGTCCCCGCTATATCTCCCGTGGTGCCTTCATGGCCATCGCAATATCGGCTATGGTAAGGATGGAAGAAGGACACCATAAAAAACCAGTCTCAATTAGTGGTTTATAGGATATAAGAGATTTCGTCTCATCCTTACAGGCAGGGACTTCACATACAGACACAGTTGTAAAGGCTTAATAAGGTAAAATTTAATTTTCATGGTAATCATTACATTAACCCTGTGAATTTTTGCAAGGAAATAGATTTATTTTACTCTTTTTTTTTTGTGCGCCACATAATGTTATATACTGTCTAGCTAGGCAGTGCTTCCACAAGCTAATCTTCGGGTCCCCTGACAATGATCCACCAATGATCTCATACACACCAATAGCTAAGTCATTTTGTACCACATTACAGTACCTGACTCGGCTTTAAGGCGGGAGCTTCAGTCACACGTTCGGGTTTTACCACTCCCTTTTGGCGTCCAAGTATAGGCTTAGTTCAGACAACAACCAAAAAAAAATTGGTGCGCACTGTAATAATGTAAGTGCGAGTTCTCGGCGAATTATGTGCACGCGCACAGCTTTGGGGGAGAACTAATACCAATTTCCACCAAATGCCCCCCCTCCTGTTCACACGCAAATTACTATCGATAAGGCGCACGACATGTGTTCGGATTGTACTCACTTACTGCGGCCCTTGACCTTGTACGGCGTAGCGGCACCTTTTTCAATGTGGGTAAAAAAAACTATTACTTTTTTTGTATTTTAACGTTCATTATTAATGTATTTTATCATTAATTTTGTCAAAATTGAATTATTTTAAAATAGTATCTTTGCAGTTGTGATTTAGATTGCATCGAGGTGCGAACTGGTAGTTAAAAGTTGGGCAATCTATCACTGAGTACCGGCACCTATTTTTTTACAAACAAAAAGCACTGGCTATGCAAGACACAAATCAGCAAGCTACTGTTGTTGTTTTGTTTTTTTTTAAATGTAGTGCTGTGAAAATAAATTCTCTGGTCTTGAGTCATACGCGTTAACTGAACAGGATCTGAAATCACTGTATCATCACTGCAAGATAGACAGACGATCAATGTAGGTCACACTGGAGCCGAAAAGTAGGCCAGACAGTTAACCTGGTTATCACACTGATCAATTTCAGAGGACGCATCATTAATTCATCCTGATGGGTCGTTCTTGTGGGTGGGTAAACTATGGAGCCGCATATGCCCTCTCCTCCCCCCACCCACCCACCACCCCCCCACTGCTGAATGGGCACCCTCACAGTACTAATCCCTATCAGATTTGCTGCTACCCCCACTGGCCTAGGCCGACCAGAATTTCTCTTAGTATCTGCCTAAGGCCCTTTCCCCCCCCCCCCCCAAAAAAAAAATAATATCTTTGCATACATCCCTAGACTCAACAAAATAAATATTAAGGGTTTGCTTTCTGGTCTATCAATGATATTGTTGCGGCAGTGTATGCCGTTAACACGTTCAGTATCATTATACGTTTAGTCCTATGATCATTTAATAGTAAGCAATCGTACTCGCTACAATTATAGGCAATTACATTTATCAAATTTTTAACCAACATTTATTAATTTATTGATTTGTTTCATTTTCATTTTAATTATTTCGCTGCTTTTTTTTGGGGGGGTTTTAATTTAACGAATATAATCGTATGTTGTTGTTTGTTTGATTGTTTTAGTTATACTAAGTTTTGCACCGAGATTACAGACAATAAAACTGATTACATAATACATGAGCAATTAATTAACAACACTGGCGAGTTTTTCAATAAAATTAAACTAAAACTAAGTTATTGTGCTGTCAAAGAATTTTTCTTATCTGCATTATTAGAAAAATACATGAAAACCAAGGTTCAGTCATTCAGGAATATCCGGAAAACTTTTCAACGTCAAATATCTTGGCAACCTTCCTTCAAACTACACAGCAATATAGCCTACGTTTTGACATAACACTGAGTTTGATTAAGTTTTAAAAGAAATTAAATGATTTAAAAAGATAAGTTTTTAAAAAAAAACGCTTACGCGTAAAGTTTAAGAAAACCTGTACAATTTCTATAAAAGAAGAGCCGTAGAAAGGATTTCAGCAGAACGATTAAGTTTGCAGACAGCTGAAGTGCCGATCAATTCATTCGAACCTGAATAGTTGCAACGTTAAATGTTTACATGTTTTGAAGTATTAATATGACACACCGGTGAGCAGATGTTATGTACGGGCGTGTTGTGTGTGTGTGTGTGTAGGTGTGTTGATGTATGTGTCTTTTTGTAGGTGAGTGTGTGTGAGTGTATGACGGTATGCCTTTGAGCAAGCGTGTGTTGTGCGTAGTGTTGTTTTAGTCCCAGGTCATATTTTAGTTTCAGTTTTTATTTCGTTTTTTCTGTAATAATTTTAGTTTTCGTCTAGTTTTAGTCTTGCTTCTAATTTTAGTTTTAGTTCTCGTTGACGAAAAGTCAACATTTTCGTCAACGAAGGTTTTAGTTTTAGTTTTCGTCAACGAAAACAACACTAGTTGTGCGAGAATGGGTTTGTGAATGTGTACGAGTGATGAGTGAATGTGTGAATGTGTAAGAGTGATGAGTGAATGTGTGAATGTGTAAGAGTGATGAGTGAATGTGTGAATGTGTAAGAGTGATGAGTGAATGTGTGAATGTGTAAGAGTGATGAGTGAATGTGTGAATGTGTAAGAGTGATGAGTGAATGTGTGAATGTGTAAGAGTGATGAGTGAATGTGTGAATGTGTAAGAGTGATGAGTGAATGTGTGAATGTGTAAGAGTGATGAGTGAATGTGTGAATGTGTAAGAGTGATGAGTGAATGTGTGAATGTGTAAGAGTGATGAGTGAATGTGTGAATGTGTAAGAGTGATGAGTGAATGTGTGAATGTGTAAGAGTGATGAGTGAATGTGTGAATGTGTAAGAGTGATGAGTGAATGTGTGAATGTGTAAGAGTGATGAGTGAATGTGTGAATGTGTAAGAGTGATGTGTGAATGTGTAAGAGTGATGAGTGAAATAGTGAATGTGTAAGAGTGATGAGTGAATGTGTGAATGTGTAAGAGTGATGAGTGAATGTGTGAATGTGTAAGAGTGATGAGTGAATGTGTGAATGTGTAAGAGTGATGAGTGAATGTGTGAATGTGTACGAGTGATGAGTGAATGTGTGAATGTGTAAGAGTGATGAGTGAATGTGTAAGAGTGATGAGTGAATGTGTGAATGTGTAAGGGTGATGAGTGAATGTGTGAATGTGTAAGAGTGATGAGTGAATGTGTGAATGTGTGAATGTGTAAGAGTGATGAGTGAATGTGTGAATGTGTAAGAGTGATGAGTGAATGTGTGAATGTGTAAGAGTGATGAGTGAATGTGTGAATGTGTAAGAGTGATGAGTGAATGTGTGAATGTGTAAGAGTGATGAGTGAATGTGTGAATGTGTAAGAGTGATGAGTGAATGTGTGAATGTGTAAGAGTGATGTGTGAATGTGTAAGAGTGATGAGTGAATGTGCGAATGTGTAAGAGTGATGGGTGAATGTGTGAATGTGTAAGAGTGATGAGTGAATGTGTGAATGTGTAAGAGTGATGAGTGAATGTGTGGATGTGTAAGAGTGATGAGTGAATGTGTGAATGTGTACGAGTGATGAGTGAATGTGTGAATGTGTACGAGTGATGAGTGAATGTGTGAATGTGTACGAGTGATGAGTGAATGTGTGAATGTGTAAGAGTGATGAGTGAATGTGTGAATGTGTAAGAGTGATGAGTGAATGTGTGAATGTGTAAGAGTGATGAGTGAATGTGTACGAGTGATGAGTGAATGTGTGAATGTGTAAGAGTGATGAGTGAATGTGTGAATGTGTAAGAGTGATGAGTGAATGTGTACGAGTGATGAGTGAATGTGTAAGAGTGATGAGTGAATGTGTGAATGTGTAAGAGTGATGAGTGAATGTGTGAATGTGTAAGAGTGATGAGTGAATGTGTGAATGTGTACGAGTGATGAGTGAATGTGTGAATGTGTAAGAGTGATGAGTGAATGTGTAAGAGTGATGAGTGAATGTGTGAATGTGTAAGGGTGATGAGTGAATGTGTGAATGTGTAAGAGTGATGAGTGAATGTGTGAATGTGTGAATGTGTAAGAGTGATGAGTGAATGTGTGAATGTGTAAGAGTGATGAGTGAATGTGTGAATGTGTAAGAGTGATGAGTGAATGTGTGAATGTGTAAGAGTGATGAGTGAATGTGTGAATGTGTAAGAGTGATGAGTGAATGTGTGAATGTGTAAGAGTGATGAGTGAATGTGTGAATGTGTAAGAGTGATGTGTGAATGTGTAAGAGTGATGAGTGAATGTGCGAATGTGTAAGAGTGATGGGTGAATGTGTGAATGTGTAAGAGTGATGAGTGAATGTGTGAATGTGTTAGAGTGATGAGTACATGTGTGGATGTGTAAGAGTGATGAGTGAATGTGTGAATGTGTACGAGTGATGAGTGAATGTGTGAATGTGTACGAGTGATGAGTGAATGTGTGAATGTGTACGAGTGATGAGTGAATGTGTGAATGTGTAAGAGTGATGAGTGAATGTGTGAATGTGTAAGAGTGATGAGTGAATGTGTGAATGTGTAAGAGTGATGAGTGAATGTGTACGAGTGATGAGTGAATGTGTGAATGTGTAAGAGTGATGAGTGAATGTGTGAATGTGTAAGAGTGATGAGTGAATGTGTGAATGTGTACGAGTGATGAGTGAATGTGTAAGAGTGATGAGTGAATGTGTGAATGTGTAAGAGTGATGAGTGAATGTGTGAATGTGTAAGAGTGATGAGTGAGTGTGTGAATGTGTAAGAGTGATGAGTGAATGTGTGAATGTGTAAGAGTGATGAGTGAATGTGTGAATGTGTAAGAGTGATGAGTGAATGAGTGAATGTGTAAGAGTGATGAGTGAATGTGTGAATGTGTAAGAGTGGGTGTGTTAGATTGAGAGTTACATGATTAAAAAAAATGGTTTTTTTAAAAGCAAAAGTGAAAGATATTAATTACAGAAGTAAGGGATGATATTATCCAGATAAAACTAAGCAGCCACATTTTTTTTTAATCCTACGGAGCATTTAATGGGAAACTTGCTATACGGTAGATAGTGAAGATGTCAAGGAGGCATTCATTCCTGAAGTATTCATGACCAGTGTTTGATTAAAAAAGGATAATACATTATTCTGAGGCACTAAAATACCATTTCATCAATTACAACTGTATATATATTTTTTAAAAATGAGCAAATATTTAATGTTCATAACTCTTAAGTAGAACTAAGGCACCTGACAATCTCTGACAAATTGGAACCCCGTCACAGAACTGTCTTAACATCTTTACAGGTCCCGGGCAGGCCCCCTGTGACGTAGGACCCATTCTCCTACCACTCAGAAGAATAAATGGACATAATCAAAGGGTCCCCGTATATATATAGTTAGTTAGTTAGTTAGTTAGTTAGTTAGTTAGTTAGTTAGTTAGTTAGTTAGTTAGTTAGTTAGAGCGTCAATCATTCCCCTTTAATTTTTAGATTTAAAAAAAAACAACTTTTAGTTTCGTAACTTATACAGAAACAGATTTATTATTAAAATATAGATTCCTTATACATGTAATTTACATTTTGTTGTCAGCCACCCACAAATCTTTGAGAACCACTGCCTTATGTGAATGTAAAATGTTGGGGGGAAAAGGGGGGGGGGGATATAGTGTATTAGATTTGACTACCAACTAGTTTTTGAAGAATTATCCAGAAAATATATGAAAAATATATAGATTCTACTAAATGTAAAGAAAGTAATCAAAATGTTATCTCTTAATGACAAGATAAAATTATCAGATCTATTATTTGATAGCAGTTTTAGCATTCTAGATGTCTGCAAAAGTTTCTAGATCTGGATAAAAAATACTATTCATTTGGGCAGCCCTGAACAGAGGTGTAAAGTTATGCCAAGTCAATGTGAGAAAGGAGCGTCTGAAAAAAAAAACT
Organism: Bulinus truncatus; assembly: GCA_021962125.1. NCBI lineage: Eukaryota > Metazoa > Mollusca > Gastropoda > Planorbidae > Bulinus > Bulinus truncatus. The sequence goes on from JAGDYQ010000024.1 coordinate 7,731,587, forward strand.
CAAGTGGGGAGTAGAGAGTAGGTTTTGTTCTTTTCTTTGACTTCTCACGTGGGTTAAGAAAATACAGGTTTGACGTCATCAAGTCATCAGAAATAACCAGTGCAGAAACGTCTGTGTGTGCTTATGTGTTTGTCTGTATGTTCGAGTGTGTGTGTTTTCGCAAAATTGTAAAGTGAGAAGAACTGTTAAATTACTATAAACACGTGCAAATATGCCAAATCTAACGGGTAACTGTTAGAATAAAGTTTAGTTAACACACACAGAACACATTTAAAGACAAAACATTTTCTTTTTTTTTTTAGCGATATCATTTTCTTTTCATCCGAAATTTTTTAAAATAAAACGAATTCCAAAACTTTGAATGTTAAGTACATTTTTTTTTTGCGTACCGAATTCCTCAATAAAAAATGTAAACAACCCAACCGTCTGACATTTTGTCAGGAAGTGACACTAAATTATTTATGTGTGCATGAATTCTGATAGACTATCGCGACGGGTTTGGTTCTTATCATCCATCCCTATCCCCCCTCCCAGGCCTCAGGTTGGGTGGAGTGCAAACGACGCACAAAGATAAAAAAGATTTCTCCCCCTTTATAAATGTTATCACTATCTTGGTTGGTTTCTTTTTGGTTTGTTTTACACGCCGCTCTCATTCTGGGTTTATTTTGTCTCTGTTTATGTCTGCTGTACAATTTGTGTTATTTCTTGATCAATAGAAACAGATCATTATTTTTTTTAAACGTAGACTTTATTACGCTTTTAATTAAGAAATTTGTGAAGAAACGATAGGAGTCGCGTGAAGCAGTGCCGTCGAAATAGGGCCTGCGATGGGGGTTGGGGGGGGGCTATGATGCGTGAAGGCCTCTGGACCCCCAACGAAGGAAAAAAAGTGTATGGATTATTTCTTTAGGAACTCCCATCTATCCCCCTCACTTCCCAAAAACATTCTTGGCAGCCCTAACCCCATCCTCACCCCCAAGCTGTAAGCGACGCCACCGTAGAGGAATTCAGTTCTGCTGTGACCATTGGCCGATCAGAAATGTGATCATAGGATCATTGGCGCATGTCCAGCTATTTTTGGGTTTGTTTGTTGTTTTTTTTTAACTCGGCTGGTTGATCGGTGGGTGGATCATAAGTTCTGAAAACCCAAACAGTCATTTTCTTTGTACATACGCCAGGTGGCTCAGACGCCAAGAAGATAACACCCATGTCGCACCAGCGACTCTGAATGCAGTACCGCCACAACGGGGGCTGCAGACCAAACACAACATGTCCATTGTTATAAAAAAAAACTGAACAAGCAGTGGGAGCGTGTGATTAGAGGGGAGGGGGGTGGGCAGTTGATGGGCATTTTCAGGTGCCCAAGATTACGGAACAAAAGTACACGAATAGTCATTCATTATTCATGAAGTTTTTTTTTTTTTAGTTTTTTTTTTTAGGATAGGGCGGTCCTTTTTTAACGGAAACCTGCTCAACACCCCACACCCCCCATAAAAAACTCTGCTCGTGAGCACACATCAACACAGTGCACGTCATCTCACTCAACACTGCAGACGACACCACAGCTACACGCGTCTGCACTGGGGGAATCAACAAATGTCCGAGAGTGACGCAACACACAAAAATCATCGCGTGCGATACGCAGCAGAAAAAGAATGTCGCGCCGGGCGGACAAATTTTACCGCAAAATAACAGGGAACAATGGGCTGCTGGAATTGATAGGAGCAAGAACAATAGCCCGCCCCCCGACTGGGGCTGATACAATGATGAATGATTAATCACAGAAATCTGGCGGCTGATTTAGTGGTAGAAGTACTAAGGTAAAAAACCTCTCGACTCCATAGATCAATGAAAGCACGTATATAAGAAAAAAAATTAAACCATCGTTGTGAGTAGTTAAACTGCTCTGCAGATCACTGTTGAAGAGCTTTGGGTGCACTTGCTTGAGGCTTTATGTGATGGAGCTAAACGTGAATTTAAACAAGTATTCTACTTGCATTTATCTTAGGTGGCTCTAGCTGCATTTACTAAGGGGCTCTAGCTGCATTTACTAAGGGGCCCTAGCTGCATTTACCATGGGGCTCAAGGTGCATTTACTAAGGGGGTCTAGCTGCATTTACTAAGGGGCCCTAGCTGCATTTACCATGGGGCTCAAGGTGCATTTACTAAGGGGCTCTAGCTGCATTTACTAAGGGGCTCTAGCTGCATTTACTAAGGGGTCCTAGCTGCATTTACCATGGGGCTCAAGGTGCATTTACTAGGGGGAGGGCCCTAGCTGCATTTACTAGGGTGAGGGCTCTAGCTGCATTTACTGGGGGGAGGGCTCTAGCTGCATTTACTGCGGGGGGGACTCCTTTAAATTGCTTATACGCTGCTCAGATTCTTCTGATTCTATTTTCAACACTGTTTCAATGATGTGTGTTTCAATGCTGAGTTTCAATGCTGTTTGTTTTAATGCTGTGTGTTTCAATGCTGTTTGCTGTGTGTTTCAATTCTGTATGTTTCAACTCTGTGTGTTTCAACTCTGTGTGCTTCAATGCTGTGGCTCAATGTAAAACAGACTTCATTATTTTTAATCACATTGTCAGCCTTTGAAGTGGTGTCAAGTGCACCATTACTCAAAAAATTCTCTTCTTTTATTTTCAAACAAAATTAAAGAACTTGGCGAAAACAAGTCATTGTAAACACGAAAGGTAATATGCTGCTTCATTAACTTGTAGGGGAGGGGGGGAGAATGAAAGTATCTCTCTATCTGCCTTTAAACTCAATTTTATTTGACATTTCCTTGATTTGAAAAAAAAAATCAAATTCACTTGTTATTATGCACTTCACTGACCTAAATGATAACAACACCTACGTCACACAGCAAGATAAAGAAATATCTCTGCATGTCTTCATTATACACTGTATATTATTTTCATTGCTCTCGAGGAAATACCAGAATGATATTATTCCTATTTTATTGTAACATCGATAAACTGCATAAAGCTGACATTTTCTATTCGCACACAGCGTACTTGCATAATGGAGACGGACGACTATGTCAAAGTCTGAAGTAATGAAGGTAGAAATAATTACACGTGTATTACGTCATTGATTTGCGCGTTGTTGTAGTTGTTGTACAGTCTAGAAATATAAGAAAACAACTTCTGTCATGATGCATGTAATGCGGGGCCGGGGGGGGCACGAGAGATGGCCGACTTTCAGCATGAGCCAGCTGGGCCCCTGTACATTGGATTTCTCAGGTGTCCATAATGCTAAGACAGCCCTGCTTTGACATACTGGTCAATGCCCTTAAAAACAAGTGCTCTGATTAAAAAAAAAAGTTTAACGCGCTGATGTTTAGACATAAGACTCAAATCAATAAAAACTGTCACGTCTCTATAAGGATGAGATGAAATCTCTTAGATCCTATAAACCACTAATGGGACGGTTTTTATGGTGCCATTCTTTCATCCCCATCATAGTCGATAGTCCAATGGCCATGGAGGCACCACGGGAGATATAGCGGGGACTTAAGCCAAGACCTGATATATCCTTTGGTCCTCACCGGAGATCGAACCAGTGACCCTCAGGTCGACAGTCGAGCGCTTTAACACACGACCACCCGTCCCCCATGTCAGTAAAACAAACCATAAGACTGAAGAAATAAAATAAAGACCAAAAATAGTATGTAAGTATTATTTGGGTAGGTTTTCAGTCACAGACTCTTGTCGGTCTACTCCCGTGGCTCTCAACCGGTGGTACGCGTACCCCAAGGGGTGCGGGGAAAGCTTTTGCAGGGGTACGCAGAGACATATATGTTTCGTTTAAAACAACCAGGGATTTGAAGAACTTACGTGGGGGGGGGGGGGGGGGGGGTAGCGGTGAACATATTTTCGTACCCTTTGGGGTACCGTCGTGAAATTGGTTGATAACCACGGGTCTAGTCCATGGAAGGGCAATTTTTTTTTTTACTGCGGGCCACATTGGGTTCACAAATTTGACAAAAGGGTCGGACTAGGAGTAGAAATTGAAGAGTTACTTAATGTTTGCATTGTAATGTCATCCTTTAAAGATGTTACTTAATGTTTGCATTGTAATGTCATCCTTTAAAGATGTTACTTAATGTTTGCATTATAATGTCAGCCTTTAAAGATGTTACTTAATGTTTGCATTATAATGTCGGCCTTTAAAGATGTTACTTAATGTTTGCATTGTAATGTCATCCTTAAAAGATGTTACTTAATGTTTGCATTATAATGTCATCCTTTAAAGATGTTACTTAATGTTTGCATTATAATGTCATCCTTTAAAGATGTTACTTAATGTTTGCATTATAATGTCAGCCTTTAGAGATATTTATTTTGAAACTTTTTTTTACAATTTTTTACGTTGCGTGTACTCAAAATTATGACCGACTACCTGTGTAAATGTTATGCGCGTCTGGGTGTGTGGGTGTGTGAGCGCACGCGTGGATGCAAGTGTGTGGGTTATTGGGGCGTTGATTTAAATAGAGCACAGCTATCTAGACAGCTTAAAACTGTTCATACGGGGGATACAGTAGAAGAAGGAAGAGTCTTTTAAAAGGTTTCGAAATGGTCGATACCGTTGTTTTTTTTTACTTCGGCTGTCATAATCGATTACTCTTAATGAATCGTAAACAATTTACATGGAATGAATGCAAACATAATCTGATAATTAAGTTTATGGATTATTTATTCCTTTTTTTTTAACTGTTTTTTTTTTAACTCGAGTGACTTGCCAGTTTAAGATATGAGCTCCGTCTAAAGATGTTTTAGCTGAGAGCTACCGATCAAACACCTAGCTAGAGAAGTTAACAGATTTTTTTTTTTAACTGAAGATGATAGCTCAGATGCGAGCTTTAAGCTAGTAAAATGGTAAACTCCAATAAATGGGAAGCTGAAAACTAGAGATGTTAACAGTTTGACAGCTAAAAATGAAAGCTCATAGCTAGAGATGTTGACGGTTCCCCAGCCAATGAAGATAGATCTTAGCTGGACATCATGACAGAATTCACTTATGTTAGCATTTTGCAACACAAAAAAATGTTAACGTTTCGGGCACAATAATGTAAACATCTTGCACAACATAGATGTTAACAGTTTGGATCACAAAAAGATTTTTGCAGTATGACAGCCAGAGTTGTCAACTGCGCACACTGTGCTAAATAACTTTACTTGAGCTAGAGCCAGTAGGGAAGAAACAATGTTCTGTTATGGAAGAAACAATGTTCTGGTATGGAAAAAAAACGATGTTCTGGAATGGAAAAAAACAATGTTCTGGAATGAAGAAACAATGTTCTGGAATGAAGAAACCATGTTCTGGGATAAAGAAACAATGTTCTGGTATGTAAGAAACAATGTTCTCGTATGTAAGAAACAATGTTCTGGTATGTAAGAAACAATGTTCTGGTATGGAAGAAACAATGTTCTGGTATGGAAGAAACAATGTTCTGGTATGGAAGAAACAATGTTCTGGTATGGAAGAAACAATGTTCTGGTATGGAAGAAACAATGTTCTGGAATGAAGAAACGATGTTCTCGTATGGAAGAAACAATGTTCTCGTATGTAAGAAACAATGTTCTCGTATGAAAGAAACAATGTTCTCGTATGAAAGAAACAATGTTCTCGTATGTAAGAAACAATGTTCTCGTATGAAAGAAACAATGTTCTCGTATGAAAGAAACAATGTTCTCGTATGTAAGAAACAATGTTCTCGTATGAAAGAAACAATGTTCTCGTATGAAAGAAACAATGTTCTCGTATGTAAGAAACAATGTTCTCGTATGAAAGAAACAATGTTCTCGTATGAAGAAACGATGTTCTCGTATGGAAGAAACAATGTTCTCGTATGTAAGAAACAATGTTCTCGTATGAAAGAAACAATGTTCTCGTATGAAAGAAACAATGTTCTCGTATGTAAGAAACAATGTTCTCGTATGAAAGAAACAATGTTCTCGTATGAAAGAAACAATGTTCTCGTATGTAAGAAACAGTGTTCTCGTATGAAAGAAACAATGTTCTCGTATGTAAGAAACAATGTTCTCGTATGTAAGAAACAATGTTCTCGTATGAAAGAAACAATGTTCTCGTATGTAAGAAACAATGTTCTCGTATGAAAGAAACAATGTTCTCGTATGAAAGAAACAATGTTCTCGTATGAAAGAAACAATGTTCTCGTATGTAAGAAACAATGTTCTCGTATGTAAGAAACAATGTTCTCGTATGAAAGAAACAATGATCTCGTATGAAAGAAACAATGTTCTGGTATTTAAGAAACAATGTTCTGGTATGTAAGAAACAATGTTCTCGTATGAAAGAAACAATGTTCTCGTATGAAAGAAACAATGTTCTGGTATGTAAGAAACAATGTTCTCGTATGTAAGAAACAATGTTCTCGTATGAAAGAAACAATGTTCTCGTATGAAAGAAACAATGTTCTCGTATGTAAGAAACAATGTTCTCGTATGAAAGAAACAATGTTCTCGTATGTAAGAAACAATGTTCTCGTATGAAAGAAACAATGTTCTCGTATGAAAGAAACAATGTTCTGGTATGTAAGAAACAATGTTCTCGTATGAAAGAAACAATGTTCTCGTATGAAAGAAACAATGTTCTCGTATGAAAGAAACAATGTTCTGGTATGGAAGAAACAATGTTCTCGTATGAAAGAAACAATGTTCTCGTATGTAAGAAACAATGTTCTCGTATGAAAGAAACAATGTTCTCGTATGGAAGAAACAATGTTCTCGTATGTAAGAAACAATGTTCTCGTATGTAAGAAACAATGTTCTCGTATGTAAGAAACAATGTTCTCGTATGTAAGAAACAATGTTCTCGTATGAAAGAAACAATGTTCTCGTATGAAAGAAACAATGTTCACGTATGAAAGAAACAATGTTCTCGTATGAAAGAAACGTGACAGTAAAGATTTTTTTGTTTAGATTAACGACAACGTAAAGGACAAGGTCTTACATTCTGAGTATCGACTACTGTAACCAGGAGAAACGGAATCGATTTTGGATGATACAACCTTCGATGTTCACCTCGTTAATGGACAGAAAGTTTGGTTATGTTGTTGTTTTTTGTTTTAGTGTCAAGAAGCAATAAATTGACAATGACAACTAGCGATGTCTGTGTTCAGTGGATTGGGATGAAAGGATTACTGGAGTGAAGGATTAAAAGCCATTTATTTTTAGAAAATGATTATTCATATTTAAAAAAAAAAAGGAAAAAATGTCGACAAGCAAGAACACTAACATGACGGAAAACGGACAATGTTATGAAACAATGAAAATGCTATTCTAAAATGTGTTCATCTTATGTGCATCCAAATATTCATAAGTATTTTTTTTTTAATATTATTTCATCTTGTATTTTTTTAGGCCAGTGTGAATATGGACCTTGTTCATTCAATTCCTTTTTAAGCTTCACGTTTGTTTCCGTTAACATGAAAAACTATTAAAAAAAAATGTACGGTTTTATAGTTTCAGTGTACGTTGGCGTATAATTCATATAATAATTATACAACCATGTCTTTCATACGGGGTTGTCCCTATCTAAACTTGAGCACCTGATAATCTTCCCAAACTGGGCCCCCCAGGTGAGTCACGCCCATTAATAGCTAAATCATTTGAATTTACATTACTGCATACGGCGGGGGCCCATTGGCATGTCTTTGATGTACAGCCCCATTGCAACGGCCCTGTCGGCATTCCATCAACAGCCGACACCGACACCGGTGACGGTTTTTTTTAAAATCCGCCGGCAGCCCATATGGATGAATAACTGGTTTGATTTATCAGTAGGGATCGAGGGGGTGACGGTTGGTCGTACACCCGTGGTGCCTCCATGGTCATTGCACTATCGGCTGTGGGGAGGGGGGGGTGATGAAAAGAAGGGCGAAAACAGTCGCATGGTGGTTTATAGGATCTAAGGGAGTTCATCCTTACAGAGACCTCACGGGGGGGGGGGGGGCAGGTAACTAAAAAAAATGTCCTCCATCAGAAAAAAAGACAAAAAAACAAGACAAAAACAAGATGCCATCTATGAACGTCTGTAAGGCAAACAAACATGGGGGGCAGATCTGATTACAGAACAAGTGGCCTCCCTTCCTCTCAATCGACCGGTAGGCCCCACGTGTTAGCAGTATGTATGAAGTGTTGGCAACAACAGCCTCCCTTCCTCTCAATCGACCCGTAGCCCCACGTGTTAGCAGTATGTATGAAGTGTTGGCAACAACAGCCTCCCTTCCTCTCAATCGACCCGAGGCCCCACGTGTATGTATGAAGTGTTGGCAATAACAGCCGATTGTGAAATATGAAAGTGTGTGATGTTGCTTATAAAACAAAAAAAAAAGTCTGGACTATCCATAGGCTGACTGAAGTTTTCACAGCTCGGTATACAGAAGGGGTGGGGCGGTTGGGGTTTCAGGTGTTTATGTTAAATAAACTAACACACCCGTATGTAAAGTCAATGTCGGTTAATGCCAAGGTCTGATTAAATGGCGAGAGCACGCCCGCCGCCCGAATTGATAAGGCCCCAGAATTGATAAGGCCCAAGATTTGATAGGGCCCCAGACTTGATAGGGCCCCAGACTTGATAGGAGCCCAGAAAGCCCACCTTCATACATGTATGGATATATATTTTTTTTTATTTAAAAAGGTCCAATATTGTCTTCGGTGAACGGTGTGGGTGTCAATCGACCTAAATCAGTCCGACACTGTATAGTGCTCAAAGTGTTATTGTGTTGTTGTTGTTTTTTAATATATATCAATACTACTGTAACTTGCTTTGCTTGTTAAGAAAATGTAAAACGGAAGCAGTTCGTATGGTATGTACCGCACTTTACTGTACGGGCTATATATATATATATATATATATATATATATATATATATATATATATATATATATATATATATCCAGAGAACGAATGCACTTTCATTGTGTAATCGATCTAAAATAAAATATGTATCGATACCGCATGCTCGTGATGTTGTATGCATATAAGAGTAATTTAAAGCATGCGCACCAATCTACCAACCTCACTTGCTTTAAATGAGAATTAAAAAACGCATTGATGGTCACATTGTTATATAAGTAATAATCTACACACACTTCTAAGCATTATACTTTAACACATTATATATATATATATATATATATATATATATATATATATATATATATATACATATATATATATATATATATATATATACTGGTATATAATGTTTTCTGCACAAGTAGTTCACAGTAGTAAAGTAATGTATACAAAAAGTAGGCTACCTTGTTTGAAAAAACGCAAGACTCCAACACCGCCTTCACACATTTATTTATTTCTCCTTAAGAAACTCGAGCATATTATTTACAGGAAGTGCTTCCTTTCTATTCTAAAATCAACTACAACATTTTTTTGTATTTAGTTCACTAATTATTTTTTTGTTTTCACTAACACATTTTTCTTTTTTTTCACTTTCACCTTCGCGTTAAAAATCAACAATCAGCAGTTATACTTCCTTCTGTCTATCCACACCGCCAGCTTCCTAAAAAAAAAAAACAGTTCAACCCAAACACTACATCACAGAAAACCATCCGCCTATTTCTCGTCTCACAACCCAACACACAGCTGCACGAGAGAAGGAATAAATTGAAGAAGAGAGAAGAAAAAAAGTCGGGTGAGGAGGAAGAAAAATATTCCGTCGCTCTTTGAGTCCCTTCCTCTCTCCCCACTTTTTCCCCCCGACCCACTGACACTCAAAATCATCTGTCCCTCTTCTCCGGAGCCACGTGGACCCGTCTGTTTCAATGCTCGCGTGCACCGAGCATCACGTAATGGGGGGCTGAGAGTAGAGAGAGAGAGAGATAGAGAGAGAGAGGTAGAGAGAGAGAGAGAGAGAGAGAGAGCTGCCGACACGTGCTGGCTTAGAGATTATGACATTCCGATTGCGTCATATTTAATTATTTTTACACGACTAAGACAGTACACAGTGTACACAAGTAAGCTACCTTCTAAACAGTATCGCTTAACAAAGTAAGTAATTTATGGCACGGGCAATAAGAAAGTGGAACAAGGAAGCATTCTTCGAGTTTATTGCATTGCTGTACTAATATGTCTGCACTGCCACCGAGAAAATGTTCGCATTTGTAGCGTGGCCGTACTTTACCAGACGTCAGTACTTACGGCGCCAGCTCAATAAAGCGGGAAATATTATTAATTAAACACAAGTGTTTGTAATCTGTTGCATTTGTGCCACTCATAACAAGAGACTTCTTAAGCAATGGAGGAGCCCAAGAAAAAAAAGAGTCATTTAATAGCCCGAATAAAAAATACTTTTGTGGGCTCTAGACCACGATACATGTTTGGGCCTAAAACAAAACTGCTGTCAATGCGGCCACTTTCAAATATTGGGCACCCTAAAAATCCTTAAAAACCTGGGTTGCCTCGGACATAGAACACAGTTCTTGTAAATAGACAACTTATGCCATTTAATGTCCCGTGTTTAACAATGGGAAGACCAATATATTGATACGTGAGACAACTTGTGTCATTTAATGTCCCGTGTTTAACAATGGGATGACCTATATATTGATACGTTTACAAAATCTAATACATAATCGTCTAACCTAGGCGGTAGACCGTGTGTATCCCTCGCAGTAAAGATGGTCAACGGGATACAACTCTATTATAAGGAGTCAACTAATCACTGTATTAATTAACTCGCTTGTTCTCTTATATCGCAGGTAGCAGCCAGCGTCAGCAGGCCTTTCAACTAGTTATGAATAAGAGACGATAATATTTCAGCTTTTTGCCTCCCCCCCCCAAACCCTCCTTTGAGATCCGTGGGCCCGTGAGCAATTAATCAGCTGACACCCCCCCCCCTTAAACCTGATTTTAGCCAGGGTTAAGATATCCAGAAAGCTGAACCGTCGGTCTGGCAGTAGTGTTGTTTTCGTTGACGAAAACTATAACTAAAACCTTCGTTGACGAAAATGTTGACTTTTCGTCAACGAGAACTAAAACTAAAACTAAAATTAGCAGCAAGACTAAAACTAGACGAAAACTGAAATTATTACAGAAAAAACGAAATAAAAACTGAAACTAAAATATAGTGTTGATTTCGTTCACGAAAACTAAAACTAAAACCTTCGTTGACGAAAATGTTGACTTTTCGTCAACGAGAACTAAAACTAAAATTAGAAGCAAGACTAAAACTAGACGAAAACTAAAATTATTACAGAAAAAACGAAATAAAAACTGAAACTAAAATATGACCTGGGACTAAAACAACACTATCTTTATTACAGTAGCCGCTGGACAATGGCTAGACCACCCCTGTCCGAAAATCTGACGCCCATCGGAGACTGTCTGGGAGGACTGTGTAAAATGAAAACCAAGAAGCCGAGAAAAAAAATGACCTCTTGAAGACAAAGAGTTCACACGCTTCTGATTTCAAAACATTCCATGGTGATCAATAAGAATGCTGACGAGTCAGTCAAGCGAAAAAAATAACACATCTAAATATTAGGAGTATCTATTTTCATCTTGTATAAGAAAAAAAACTTTATTTGTTTTTAGAAAAAAAAAAGTTTGGGGTAGACAATAGTTCTATTTAGATTGACACAGTTATTATAACACAGCTGTCAGACGCATTTTTTTTGTCTATTTTAAACCAGACTGATTCATCAACTTCTTCACACATATAATATATAATCTTTGCTCCTGCACATGTAAAAATCTGCATTTAATAGGCAACTGCCTAACATAGATAAATTTTATCGATTTGGGACAGTGCAAAACAATAATTTAATAATTTATATTCATTAAAATCTAAAACAAAAACTTTGATGCGACTCTTAAAATATTTTTATTATATAAAAATGTGGATAGATAGAATGACAGACAAGCAGGCAGGGTGGACAGACAGACAGACAGACAGTTAGATAGATAGATAGATAGATAGATAGACAGACAGACAGACAGACAGACAGACAGACAGATAGATAGATAGATAGATAGATAGATAGATAGATAGATAGATAGATAGATAGATAGATAGATAGATAGATAGATAGATAGATAGATAGATAGATAGATAGATAGATAGATAGATAGATAGATAGATAGATAGATAGATAGATAGATAGATAGATAGATAGATAGATAGATAGATAGATAGATAGATAGATAGATAGATAGATAGATAGATAGATAGATAGATAGATAGATAGATAGATAGATAGATAGATATATATATAGATAGATAGATAGATAAAGTAGTATGTTGCTAGGTGGGTAGGGAGGTGGGTAGGTAGGTAGGTGGGTAGGTAGGTATGTACGTAGTATGTAGATGCAAAAATGGGTGGGTGGGGTATGTAGATAGATAGTTGGGTGGGAAGGTAGGTATGTAAGTAGGTAGAAGGATGGATTAAAAATGTTATATCGTTCAAAATAAACTTTCAAAAAAAAAAAAAATTAGTATGAACTACTTACTGCTATGAACTATTGCCGAATCATCCCGTTACAATGAAAAAGTAAATATAACTTATAAAGTCGTGATGCATAGAGAAATAGAGAAATATAAAGAATGCGATAAAATGGAGACTTCAGTGTTCTAATATAACCGGTTGATTACAGAAACCGGTTTTTTAATGATTTCGCTCATCTGTTTAATCGCTTCCACCTGCCCTAAGGTATAAGGATATTCTCCGTCCACTGTCTTTTAAGTGAAACTGCGTATGGATGACTTTTTCATGTACAGTAACTTGATTAGAAACAAAGTCTCTTAAAGTAAAGACGAGTTTCCTGTTTCTTTCAGCCCCTCCCCTCTCTTTCTCTCTCTCTCTCTCACATACACTCATACACACTTTCCACTTCTCTCTCACTCTCTCTCTCTCTCTCCCTCTCTCTATCTATCTGCCTCTCTCACTTCTTTTATTCTACACAGATATATTACTCACAGACTATATTCGTGGTTGCACTTACCTATATTGCATAATCTGGCTATAAACAAAGTCATCATTGAAACAAGCTTGGCAAGGTATGAGCTTGTCTTTCACGGAACTAATCTCCGCTGTGTATGTATTGGTCATTGCTCAGTCACTGGCCAAGATGTCATTTATAAACACGACCGCATCTAGTTTGAAGTAGCCTATGCCTGCACATGTACATAGCCCATACGAGAAAATAGTATGTGATGATTATGTGCTGATACTTTTAAAACTATACTCCGTTCATGAATTTCCGTCAAGAAACAATAATCTGATGTTTTTATTTAAATGCAATAAAATGTAGCAATATATATATATATATATATATATATATATATATATATATATATATATATATATATTATATATATATAAGGTCGAGTCATAAATAACTTCCGCCTAGTTGTGTGTCTCTTTTGTTATTGTTTGTACATAATGGGATTACCCCTGATAAGGGATTTTTGTTTTCGCTTTGAAGGTATAAACTGATCAGTCTCTAGACAACTTCTTTTCTGTGCGCATGTGAATATTTTTTTTATTTTTACCTTCATAATGAAAAAACAAAAAATTACACTTTCGACATGTGATGCTTTGGGAATTTAAACAAGGCAATAGTCTACAGCTACGGCTCGAAAACTGTGCAGTGTGTATGGTGAAGGAGTGTTAACTGATCAGGCAGTAAGAAATTGATTTGTGAAATTCCGTTCTGGAAACATGACCTTGAAAGACGAGCCAAGGATGGGTCGTCCTTCTGACTTTGATGACGATGTTTTGAAGTCAGTTTTGGAAGAAAATCCACACTAATCAACTAGAGCTAGCACAGAAGCTCAATACATCCCAATCAACTGTTTGCCGTCACTTGGAAAAACTGGGGAAAGTCAGCAAATTGATGTATGGGTGCCCTATAAATTGAGTGAACGCAACAAGGCGGATAGGAAGTCAACTGCTACAAGTCTGCTCTCACGTGAGAATAATTATACCTTTTTGAAGAAAATTATAACTGGTGATGAAAAATGGATAACATATGAGAACGTCGTCCATAAAAGACAGTGGCTGTATAAAGATCAACCTTCTCTACCAGATCCTAAAGCAAACATCCACAGCAAGAAAATTTTGTTGTGTGTAATGTGGGATTGTCAAGGAATAATTCACCACGAGCTGTTAAACAGGAATGAAATGGTGACTGGAGATGTGTATGTTCAGCAGCTCCAAAGAGTCCGAGAAAAATTATTGGAAAAGCGGCCTGCACTCGTCAACCGCAAGAACTTCATTCTGCTGCATGATAATGCAAAACCACACACAGAAAGCTGAGAAAGGGTGACTCAAGAAAAAATTCTTGAACTAGGCTGGTCTGTTTTTCCGCATCCTCCATACTGTCCAGACCTCGCTCCAACGGATTATCACCTTTTCTGTTCATTGCAAAATTTTTTGAATGGAAAAACCTTCACTTCAGACAAGGGAGTGAATGAGGCTGTCCTTGAATTCTTTCAATGAAAACCTATCAATTTTTATGAGAAGGGTATCGATATGCTGAAAACGAGATGGCAGCAAGTCATATCCAATAATGGAAAATACATTTTAGATTAATTTTAATTTGTTTATTTTTTATCAAAAAATAAATGTATTAACAAAAAACGGAAGTTATTTATGACTCGACCTTATATATAGAAAGCAAAATTTTCTCTCTGAAAATAATATGTCGACTTATTTACATTTTTCTAATTTTGTATTCGTTGTATTAATGTCAAAAAAATCTGACAATTTGTAAAGCAACAAATCATAAAAATAGTCACGTTATGAATTACTTCTTTGAAGGCACTTTCCCAAAAAAAAAGTTTGAGAATCCCCTGATAAAAATACAATAACTTATGACGGTTTTCCAATGTCCGGGACTCATTATTTCCCCAGGGTCCTCATTCTGCGGTCCTCGTTGTGGGTCCTACTTTTGACACCATGTCTGCCTATTAATTATAGAGATAGCATCTCTTACTTTAAAAAAATTATGCTCTTTTTTTTAATGGAAATATAGCAGAATATATAAACACAGACTAAATTCAGAACGGATATTATTTTATATCACATCAATGACGAACTGTTTACAGCCACACAATATACGTTTCTCGATACAAGCTGGTTTATTTGTTGGTTTATTCAAACCTTTGCTAGCAAGAAAGTAAAGAAATTCACACATTATGATAATAGCAGTTGAACTTCAACATTTAGATTCACTTTAACTTAAACTTATTGAGAAGAGTGATAAACATATGCTACATTGTCTATCCAAAATGGCTGCATTCGATGTACCGTCACATACGTTAATACTTGAATGATGCCTTACAGTGTTATACTCAACACGTTTGTTTAAAAAATGAGTGAGGGGGGAAGGGGTGGATGTCTGTATCTGTCACATATGTTTGATGACTGGTTAATGTTTAATTAGCGCCCGACACCAGATCCGGCCTGTGACAGTGGGGATGGGGAGGAGGGGTGACAGATGTGCGATATGGTCATGCTGGGGGAAAAAAAAACAACAACAACAACAGCGAAAATGGTAGATTACCTGCCCCGGGGTATTATCTTAAAGGCCCATTAGGCACAGCTCCTAGGGCCCACGAAATTCTAAACAAAAGCAATGTCACCGTTGCTACTTTAGATTGGGGCCTACCCTTTAGTATACATGCGCCATTGCCAAGGGCACACGGCGATCTAAGATTGTCCTGTACACATGCAGGCCCACCGACAGAAATTTCGGGCCCCTGGGCAGGGCTGTCACGGGACCCCCGTGCTGATAATAATATTTTCAAAAGTTGATTGGCCAGCTCAGTCCGGGTCCCTAAAACTCGCCTGTCCCCTGGGCACTTGCCCCCCCTCTCGGCGGCACTGTACACATGCCCCTGACAATAATTAAATTATTAGCATTAAACTAGCTAACTCCGCCAAGGACGGTCCCAAGCCCGGCTGAAAAAGGAGGAGGGTTGGGCGTGCGGCTAGCAACCCCACCCTGTAAAAAAAAACCCTTTGCTACAGAAACACGAACTAAAGAAAAAACAGAAATTTCAGTCCTGGGAGAAGAAGGTTCTTCATCACGAAGACTCATGAAGCTTAGTTGTGGTGAAAGCCGAAAGGAAGCCACAAAGCCGACTACCCTTCTGACAACCAGGAAAACCACTATCGGCACATGGAATGTCAGGACCATGTATGAGTCAGGAAAGATGGCTCAGATAGCAGCAGAGATGGAGATAAACAAACTGACCATTTTAGGCATTAGCGAGACAAGGTGGACACAAGCTGGACAGAGACGACTGTTATCAGGGGAGATGCTGCTGTACTTCGGACACGAAGAGAATGATGCACCACACACACAGGGAGTTGGCCTCATGCTGTCCAAGAAAGCACAGGGGGCACTGATTAGATGGGAAGCACACGGTCCGAGGATCATTACGGCCTCCTTCCGTACCAAGAAGATCAAAACTAATATAGTCCAGTGTTATGCACCAACAAACGACAGTGATGAAGACGACAAAGACCAGTTCTACAGCAGAATACAGAAGATACTTGAGACCTTCCCTGGAAAAGATGTAACCATCCTAATGGGAGAATTTAATGCAAAGATTGGGTCCTAAAACACAGGTTATGAACAAGTCATGGGCACACATGCTCTGGGAACGATGAACGAGAATGGGGAGAGATTTGCAGACCTGTGTGCACTCAATAACATGGTCATTGGAGGGAGCATATTTCCCCATAAAAGAATCCACAAGAATACATGGATATCCCCGGATAAAGTGACAGAAAATCAGATAGACCATTTTTGCATTAACAGGAAATTTAGAAGATCCCTACAAGATGTAAAAGTGAGAAGAGGGGCGGATGTAGCGTCTGATCACCATCTGGTTGTAGCGAAATTGAAACTGAAGCTGAAGAGATATGAGACAAGCACGGCAGACAGAAGAGTAAAGTACAACATTAACCTTCTGAAAGATCCTAAGATAAAAGAACAGTTCAACTTGGTGCTGAAGAACAAATATGAAGTGCTCCATGAACTGGTGGAAGAGGAGTACAGTGTATCAAATGAGTGGCAGAAAGTGAAAGAGTCATTAAGATCAGCTTGCCAAGAGGTACTGGGGCCAATGAAACACCATCAAAAAGCGTGGATCACAACTGATACTCTGAATAAGATAGAGGACAGGAGGAAGAAGAAAGCAACAGTCAACAACAGTAAAACTAGATCAGCTAAAGGCAAAGCTCAAGAAGAATACACGGAAGCACACAGCAAAGTGAAAAGAAGTATTAGGAAGGACAAGAAAGACTATGTGGATGGATTGGCAGCTGAAGCAGAACAGGCAGCTTACAGTGGAAACATGAAAATGTTATATGACATAACAAAGAGACTTTCAGGGAAGACCAACAAACCAGAAAGACCTGTCAAAGACAAGCAAGGGAAAGCTATTAATGAATTAGATCAGCAGTTGAATAAATGGGCTGAGCACTTTGAGGAACTCCTGAACAGACCAGCACCACTGAACCCCCCTGTCATTGAACCAGCCATAGCAGATCTGCCAATCAACTGTGACAAGCCAACCAAAGAGGAGATCAGAAAAGCCATCACTCTGATAAAAATGGGAAAGCAGCTGGACCAGATGACATCCCAGCAGAGGCACTAAAGGCAGACCTCAATACGACAGTGGAGATGTTGTACCCACTCTTTGAAAGGATATGGGAGGAAGAAGACGTACCAACAAACTGGAAGGAAGGATATCTCATCAAGCTTCCCAAAAAGGTGACCTTAGCGACTGCAACAACTACAGGGGCATCACATTGCTATCAGTGCCAGGCAAAGTCTTCAACCGAGTCCTTTTGGAGAGGATAAAAGACACAGTCGACCCACAGCTGAGAGACGAACAGGCAGGTTTCCGTCAAAACAGGTCATGCACAGACCAGATCGCAACGCTCCGCATCATAGTTGAGCAGTCCCTGGAGTGGAATTCGCCGCTATACATCAACTTTATTGACTTTGAGAAAGCGTTCGACAGTGTAGATCGAGAAATCCTCTGGAAACTTCTTCGACATTATGGTGTCCCTTTAAAAATAGTTAAACTGATCGAGAAATCATATGAGGGTATGTCCTGCAGAGTTATCCATGGAGGGCAGCTAACAGACAGCTTCCAGGTACGAACAGGAGTCAGACAAGGATGCTTGCTTTCCCCATTCCTTTTCCTACTGGCTATAGACTGGATTATGAAGAAATCCACCAGGGAAAGAAGAAATGGAATCCAATGGACTTTGCTAAAACAGCTGGACGACCTGGACTTTGCAGATGACCTTGCTCTCCTTACACATAGCTATCAACAGATGCAAGAGAAAACAAATCTTGTGAATGCCACTGCAAAGGAGGTCGGCCTTAGCATACACACATCTAAAACCAAGATCCTGAAAATTAACTCCACCAGCACAAATGCAGTGACCCTAAACGGAAGTAAACTGGAGGAAGTATAGTCCTTTACTTATCTGGGTAGCATCATAGATCAGCAGGGTGGAACAGATGCAGATGTCAAAGCAAGGATCGGAAAAGCAAGAGCCGCCTTTATCCAGCTCAAGAACATCTGGAATTCCAAAGAGCTGTCTCTGAACACCAAAATTCGCCTGTTCAATACCAATGTAAAGTCAGTCCTATTATATGGAGCTGAGACCTGGAGGATTACGAAGACCACCACTAAGAGAGTCCAGGCCTTTATCAACAGCTGCCTTAGGAAAGTTCTCCAAATACGATGGCCTGACACCATCACCAATGCCAGCCTCTTAGAACGAACCGGCCAAGCTTCAATAGAAGAGGAGATCAGGAAGAGAAGGTGGGGATGGATAGGCCACACATTACGAAAGCCGGCAAGCAACATCACTAGGCAAGCATTGAGTTGGAATCCTCAAGGAAAAAGAAAGAGAGGTCGGCCTAGAAACACCTGGAGGCGAGAATTTGAAGCGGACATCACCAGGATGGGGTTCAGCTGGAAGCAGCTGGAGAGAATGGCTCAGGATAGAAGTCGCTGGAGAACTTTAGTTGGTGGCCCATACCCCGATAGGAGTGACGGGCAATGATGATGATTAAACTAGCTGTAATACCCAGGGTTGCCCGAAAAATTGAGGTGTCATGTGACACATCCTCCCCCCTCCCCTCATAATAACCATTAAATAAGTTGTAAACCCTGACCCGAATTAACACTAAAGTTAATCAAAATAAAAATCGCGAAGAAAGCAGAAATTAAATAAATATTATATAAATTGTTCACAAAAGGATTACCAATACTGTTAAATACGCCTGTCCTACAAAATGCTATTTAACATCTTCTTTAACAATGCTCTACGAAATATACGCATCATTTTATGAAGGCATACGCACATTGATAAATAAAAAAAAAACAACACTTGTATTTCTACTATAGGCCAGGTCTATGCTCACATTCCACCCAGTTACGTAAACGTAAATATAGTATTGTATCAGTCCAGAATTACACTTTCATTACACTAAGTAATTTATGAATTGTAAGTAATTTATGAATTGTTTTTAAGAGTCACGGTGTAGTGCCTCGTCATTTCATATTTGAATAATATTTTTAAATGCTACTTTATTCAAAAATGGAAATTCTGGCTTTGTTATAGTGTCATATGCGGTCAGTACAGCATTAGCCAAAAGTAAATTACGCATACGCTAACTGCATCAAGGAATTGGGGGAGGTGTGGGTGAGGTGGGGGTCGGACTCAAAAATCATAGTCAAATTTATTATATTAATTATAATAGTAAAATGAAAAATTAATAGGCCAATTAATTGTGTTCGCAGATAGGAAGCTACACCACGGGCTCTTGTATTTAAATAAAAAAAAACAATTCTGCAGAAGATTCGATGGTCCCTTTACTGTAATATTAGCTCCATGTGTGCTACTTAGTATAGTATAGAGCACAGAAGATGGCGGACAGAAGCAAAATAAAACTTAAAACGAGATTGAGAATTTAGTTTAATGTATATTCGATGGAGGGGGAATGAGACAAAATAAATTAGTGCTTAGGACAGCCTACTTAGTCTTTGAAATTTTTTTTAAAGTTTGTTACAGTTTGGTGACGAAAGAATTTTATATCTCGGTTCCCCATCCCATGCGAGAGGACTGGTACGGTAGTTTAGAGATGCCCCAGATAACCAGGGGCCCATATTAGCAATTTCACAATAACTAAAATTGTAAGGCTCCAAAAGTCTCCGGGTCTGTATTTGTACGCTTCTCAGTCAAATACTTTATATGGTACAATAGCCATATTTTTTATAGTTAATAAACTCATACATTTTTTTTTTTACGTTTCAAATCCTATTCAAATGGAATTTTAGCTCTTAGTAATATTTTTTTTATAATTTTGTTAAAACTTTTATCAAATTGCTTCTGCTTGATAACTAAAGTTAAATAATGAATTAATATTTTGTGCAGCATAGCTCTTTTGTTTCTAACATGCCCGATAGTAAACATTAAGGCGCAAGGTCGGCCATTAAGTCACCATGGCAGATATGATGCTTTCTTCTTAGCACCTTTTGTGAGTTATTTTCTTGATTTATTTTTTGGTAACTTTATGATCTGGCTATGAATGTTTTTCTCGTTGGATTGTTATTGCCTGTAATTTTTTCTAAGCTTATTATTTAATATTAGTCACGTAAAAGTTAATTTACTTCTCGAATTTCGATTTGTAATTAAGTCATTATGCCGGTCATTATATAGTCTACTCATAAGTCATAATGATTAATAAATTTATATATACCTAACAGCCACACTCATCTAAGGTAAAATTATCTAATAAAGTATTTTCAAGTATTAATTTACACCCGCAATGTTTGTATTGAATTGGGAAACATTTTCAATTATAAACTATTCATTGAAACAATAATATTTTATTATTTTAAGATGAAAATCCAATGACACAATGCAACCAAGACCACCAAGTTCTAGTGAAAGATCTTCTGGTGGTAGCCGGCCAGTAAGCTCCTCTTCCAGAGTTAGATCTGCCATGAGAAAGTCCATAGACTTAAATGATCAATCTCATGAAGGTTTGAGAAGCATTTTGATAAAATGTATCTTAAATTATATTTCTATATTCAAAATATCTTACACTGTAATTTGTCTTGATAAGTCAATGTAAAAAGCTAAAAGCCAGTGAATTTCCATAATTTTAGGGGAATCTGAAAACAACATAACAAGTTCAGATTAAAACTGGGCAGAGAAATGTGTGGAATTTCTTATAGTATTAGTCCGGGACTATGAAATTTGTGTATAGCCCTGAATAAGACATCTATTAATTATTTTAAAAAATGACACTTATAAGCTTTTTATTAACCATCCTCAGTGTTTTCTGAAACAGTTATTACTCGTCCACCATCTTCTTTCTCAAAGTATAGACTTCTTCCAGCAATAGGAAGTCCATCACCAACTCACCTAGATGAACCACTGCAAGCTATAACCCCTGTTCCCCCAAACAATTCACAAATTAAGAAGGAACGGCAGCAAATTGATTCAGACAAATATAATTCATATCAATATCTACATGAGGACAGCAAAGAGAGTAACAGTACTCTATCTTTAAGATTAAATTCATCTACCACAGATCAACAAACATCTTCTGCCTTACAAAATAATGTTAGTTTGGCTTTGGTAGGGATAGAAAAACTAGATTTGTCTCAACTTGATAAACCTCCTCATTCAAGCAGGAGAAGAAAAAGCATTTCAATTGATAGTCCTTCACATGCTAAGCATAAAAATTTAACACATGAAAAGTATAAAAACAAAAATGGTGAGCTATATGATGCTGATGATGATGATTCTGATTCTTCTGAAACTTCAGTTGGTAAAATAATTACACAAAGCAAACCAATTATTAAGAAACCTGTTATCATTCCTTCGCCAGATAATTATCCAACTAAAGATATTCTTTTAGCTGTAAAATTACCTTCCGATGGAACAAGGCATCAGCGCTATTTCAGTTCTAAAGAAAATTTACAGTCTATATTAGATTTTGCTGAAGATGTAGCAAAGCAGGACTTTGGTGGTTATATTCTAGTGTCTAGTGCTCCAAGAATGGTTTACAAAGACTTATATGTGACTATTGAACATTCTGGTCTGCAGGACAAATCAGTTCTGCATTTGGAAGAAGCTGATTAAAAGCTGAAAAAAAAAAGAAAATAATCTTTTTTAGTTCATTCCTATTTCAATGACTTTAAAGAAATTGTGATGTTTTTTTATCTCTTATTGTCAAAATACATGTACTTTGTTAAATAAATTGTGCACTTATTTTTTCTAAGGCTTTTTTTTACGTTTTATTTTATTCATGCTAGTGTTCAGTATAAAATGATCTCATGAAAAATTTGATTTATTTTTTTTTATTCTAATAAAGAAATGAAACTACTTTATGTACTTGGTAAAACAATATGGCTTTTGTAATTTTGTTAGTAAGAGCTTTAAAATATATATTTTGTCTATCAATGTCACTTATTCGCAATGGATAACAATTATCTATAGTATTATTGGATGGAAATTTAAAAAAAAAAACTTGAGGTAACAGAAAGTCTAGTCAACTATTTTGAGCTCTAAGTATTAAAATATGACCTTGTCACAACTTGGTAATATATTTCACTATCAGCAAAGAAATGCTTTACAAAAGCTTTTAAATAATGTAAAATAATTCTGAAAGTAATTGATCTGTGAATTTAAACATTCAACTTTTTTTTTTCACCACATAAAATTTTTTGATATAATTATTTTTCACAATTTTTGCAAATAGTGTAAGTAAGCAGGGGGGCACCAATACCCAGCAAGGGGGTACCTTCTCATTTTAGTTACTTTTTCTTTATTTTTTCCTCTTTTTCTTCTTTTTAAGCGGGGGGGGCACTCCACACCTAGCGGGGGGCACGGCTCCCCAGTGCCTCCCCTTGGCGACGGGGCTGGCCAGAGTACTGCTTTCATGTTTAAAGAGATGGACAAAGTCCTGGATATGCAACTATACACACCATGGACTGGGCAACGATAGAATTTGGAGTAATTATCTTTTTCCCCTTTATTGTTTTTAAGTGTTAAAGCATTTGTATTCTTAGGTATCACTGTAACAAAAAAGATGTACCGTGGAGGGGGGTACCAATATTTTCATTCATTTGGGTTTTTTTGTCTTTGAACTGTAAACTTAAATTAGTCCATGCAAAGCAATGATTTTTTTTCAAATACCACAATGGTATATTAACTTGTTGATTAAAAAAAAATGAATATTTTAATTAAGGTCTTTAATATTAAATTAGTTAATTATTTTGTAGAATCGTCTATATGTGGAATTATTTTACCTGTATATTTAAATCTTTAAAAAAAAACAGCACCATCAAATCTATGTATTAATGTTCTTTTAAATTTTTTTTTCTTGAGCAACTGTAAATGATTAGTTTAATTTTATCTTTTTTCAAAACATTAACTTTAAAAAAAAAATCATTAAATTTTTGTATTTTGAGATTACAAGAACTCGGTTTGTCAACCAAAACATTGAAATCAATTTAATAAACACAATCCATTTAAAGATGAAAGAGTCGTTCTTTTTTCACAAAGAATATGGTTATTTCACATATTTAACAAGAAATAGACAACCAAATAAATGTACCATAAAAAATTATGTGTCTACTTTTACCAAGAAAAATCCACAGCCCAGATTCACTCATACAATTTAATGAGATATTGATTCAGCAACTCAGGGCATTCTGTTGAGTAAAGTAGCCTAAATTAAATGTAGGCCAGTAAAAAAATTTTTTAGATAGCAATTTTCATTAAGGAAGATGGCCACTGTCCGAATGCAAGAATTTCTGAGAGATCGCTTTTTAAGTGTAAAGAGTATCATTGCTTCCCTCCTTAAACATGGCTTTTTTTCATTAAACTTTTAAGTCATTTGATTAAGAATGGGAACATTTTCAGAAGTAATGAGCTATTTCAACTTACTGCAGGTTTCTAAAAAAAAACATTATTTGCTTTCATATTGGCAGCATAGCAAAAGTGATAAGACCCAAATTTGACATATATTTGAGAAAAAAAAAGGATATAGCACGTGTGTAAATGATATTTATTTATGAACAATGATACATGACAAGATGAAGAAAAATGACAATGAAAAAGAATGATACAATTTTTTCAATTAAACACAATAATCATGAAAATAAAAAAATCCATTTAATTATTTCTAAAACACAACCTTTCAAACTAAACTAACTTTTTTTTTCTTTCATCAAAAAAATAGTTTCACTTAGTATGTAATATTTAAAACAGATAAAAATCATAATACATTAAAATGTACTTCCATACAGTCTGCAACACAGAATTAAAACAACACCTGCACAATATAAAAATGCTGCCTAACCTATATATTATGTCTGAACATTGCTGAATATGCACTTATTTTAAGGTTTTTACAAGAAAATAAAAATTACTTACTCTAACAAATGTTAAAAACAAATTCACAACATATATTTTACACAATTTTATCTTTAAAAAAAACCTGCACAAATAAAAAAAAATAGATAATGAAACTTTTTTTTAGTTATGTAATTTTGCAAACAAAGCACTTAAAAAAAATTAAAACAATAAGTAGTTAAATTTTGTAATGTTTGTTTTTGTTGATTCTTCAGTAACAATTTTGTTTAGAAAAATGGCACATTGAAAACAACTTTTATGTGAGAAGTCTTAATAGAAACATGAAAGACTAATAAGTAAAAAAAAACTATAAAAACATCAACTTTATATAAACAATCTAAATTGTAATTAACAAAACAAAACTAGATCAGGTTTTTTAGAATATGAAAATGTCTTTATAATTTCACTTACAACAGTACAAAAGTTATTTGATGTCTAAATAGACATAAGAAAATTATAAAAGTTAAGTACTAAAAAAGTTTTTAAAATGATGAAAATATTCAGATTTGTGGTTACAAAAAAGGCACAAGTAAAAATCATGAAATACCAGTAAATCATAATGATATGAAAAAACAACATATTCTTTATAAAATGTCCAAATAAAAAAATTATTTAAACCTGTACAAATTCGCCAAGAAATCATACAACAAAATATGAAAAGAAAGAGAAACAAAGAAATTCACTTTCAACAACAGCAGTGAACAATAATTTTAATTAATACTATTTACATAACAAGAAAAAAATGTAAAAATAATTATTCCTTACCTATTGTTTATAACAAATCTTTGAAAATTTCACACTTTTTTTTAAATTTGTAACTAAACATTTGCACCTAAGTTTAAAATCAGAGGCATACACTGCTTAACACTGTAGATACATCCCAATAAATAAAATCATGTAATAGGGTAATAAAATCATATTCTGAACTGTTATTTCATGGATTACTGACATGTTTTATTTTCAATATCCACTGTTGAAATGAATTATTCATTAAAGTTATTTTTTTTTTAATATTTCAGAGATGATTTCTTAATTCATTGATCAATAAAGATAATACAAAATATCATAAGTAACTTTTCATGCTTTAGATATACACTGCCGCCAATAGTCTAAGTGTTCCATGAAATTTAAGGAATGCGATAATCAAATTAAAAAATAATGAAAAGGTTTAATTAATAAAACATTTTTTTAAATAGTATAGCCAGAACAGTGCTTAGCAGGATATTTATTACCTTACCATCTGTTTGAAAAATTTTAGTTCTTTTTCTTCACCTACTACAATATATCGTCAGTTATTTATAACTATAAATGAAGTGAATAGATAAAAATGGTGTAAATGCAGTGATCAGTTGTTTTTTTTTTCATATGTATTAAATGTATTTTGCATAAATTTTTACATAAACCTTAGTAAAAAAAAAATTTTTAAGTTCAGTAATAAATATATCAAGATAATTAACCAACATTTTGGACAGCATTTTGTACATTTACACAATATGTTTATTAACTTTCTTTGATACAAGAAGTCGACTCGCAACTTTCCAGCCTAGTAAAAATGATTATCCAAAGTAAAATGGGTTTTTTTTGTGTCAATAAAAAAGTAGATATTTAAGGGGGGGATAATTGCCTTTCCAGCACATAAGGTCAGATAGATGTGCAGGACACAGACTATTGTCAATCTCTAAGAGTACTTATAACAAATATTTAAAATCTTCCATCTAAAAAATTTAAGTCTATTAACGAGTGGTTATGAACCAAAACAATGCTTTCTTCAAATGTAGCAACAGAAAATCTACTTCTGTAATATATTTCCGCCAACAAATTTATACAGTACACAAAAAAAAATATCATTATAATAAACAAATAACAATGTTAGAAAATGTGTAATTCTGTTGAATAAGTCAAAATGAGATTGCTGGATTTCGGGAATTAAGACCCAGGAGTGTAAACTGGCACTTTATCTATGGCCTTTTGATCCTCTTCAGTGTCACAACGTGCAATGAGCATAGTGTGAGAAACGCCACATGAGACGTGGTGAACATAGACACCTTCAATGGGTTTCATTTCTTTTGGGACAGTAGAAGACTTGATACCACATTCTCCATAGCCCTGAACAGTAAAATATTTAAAAACAATATTCACAAAAACAATATAAATTAGTTCAATAAGGAAAATTTTTATCTAACAGTTCATAAAATATTTTCAGCTAAGATGAGCCACAGTAAGCAATAGCAAGACATATTTCCAACAATTTATACCTAATAAAATAGCATTCATATGTAAAATCATAACCTACCAATTCGCCAAAGCAAGGTGAAGGACCCCAACTTACAACACTTTCATCTGCTGCAACAACAATGCTCTTGTTACTGTAAGGATGAAGAGATTAAGATTATTCGCATTCATCAGTTTAAAAAAGAAAACAAAAGCTGACTTCAAGCAGTATTTCAATTATGTCTATTGATTTAATTTTCCCCAAACCATCAGATTTCTTTGTAAACCAACTGAAATCTATAATACTTGCAAAAAAATAATTCATCAAACCTACCTTTAAATTTTCACAAATATCACCTAGTTACTATATTAAAGTATGCTTTTATGCCATGTTAATCTATACCATTTCTTAGTAGTTTTTTTTTAAATTACCGTATTTCCCCATGTATAAATCACCCCTTATTCCCAAAATTTTCAAGCCCAAAATGTAAAGGGGCGGAGTGTATGAGTGATTATTATGAATCTTGAATTTTATTTCTTTGTAAATTTTCTTTCTTTATAACTTGTTTCTCTAATAATAGAATATTTTTTTCAAAAATTCACAGTCCAAAAATTGGGGGGTGGGGGGTGTGCTTATACATGGGGAAATACGGTAATTCCAGCACATAAACTGAATTCTGTAACTAAGTAAAAACAAACAGATCAACTTAACTAGTCTAAAAAAAAATTTGTCAGCATCAGAGAAGGAAAAAAAATCATGAAAAATGGCAACAAAAAATATCAGTACCTTGTTCCTATGCTTCTGATTTTCCATCCAGAAAGATCTTGTACAAGTTTTGGATACATATTGGGGTCACCGGATGTTTTTGTCTGCCCCCAGAGGTAAAGTGCTCCTATAACATAAATACACTGCTGCAGTGATATTTCACATCAATAAAGCAAACATCTTTTAAGAAATGACATTATAGAATATAATGAAAAAAAAAGATAATTTCTGGAAGTGTAGTAGCTTCAGAATACATGTATAACATTACACTTATGTGAAAACAATATTTCATAAGTGACCTTTTTTCCAATTTATATAACAAAAACAATATTAGATAAATGAACAGCTCCAACAGTATAAATCTATAAATTCAATTGTTTATTTCCAAACGCTGTCGACAAAAGGTTTTTAATTTGACAGAAAGGCTGGACCATGAGCATATGGATAGAATGTTTATATGAACTAGATAAATTACATGTAAAAGTAATGGATGTGAATAAGCGTGTTTTAAGTCCCTGGATGAGATCTCTTAGATCCTCTAAACCACTAATAGGTTTTTATGGTGCCCTTCTTTCATCCCCACCATAGCCGATAGTGCAATGGCCATGGAGGCACCACTGGAGATATAGCTGGGACTTTAGCCATTACCTGAAAAATCCATTGGTCATCACCGGAGATCGAACCAGAGACCCTCAGGTCAACAGTCATACTTCACCACATGACCATCCACCCCTCTATGTGAATAAGTAGAAAGGACCATAATGCTGGCCAGAAAAAACAGCCAACTGGACTAGACTTGGCCAGCAGGCGATAGATTTCATACCCCTGGTCTATTATTTATAATGGGGTCAGGAAAAAAATTCATTCTAGTTCTTTTGAGGGCAATGACTCAATTTTCCCACCTTCAGATTTACATATAGAAATAATATAATTATTAAATATACACATAATATAATGACCTCAAGCATGTATTTAGTTTTAAACCAATATCTTGACTTGTTAAAATACAAGACAAATACTTACCATGTTCATTAACTGCTAAGGAGTATGTTGAACCGGCAGCAATCATCAAGGCTCCTCTATTTGGACCTTCAAAAAACTTTAAAAGCCTTGGAACCATTTCATCTTTGGGATCTGAATGACCGAGTCGACCATAGCCACCAAAACCCCAAGAAAATACTCTTTTTTTGCTATCTATGACTAACTGGTAGAAAAAAGAAATGAAACCAAATAAAATTTTATTTCAGTAGTAAAGTAAAAAATAAAGAAAAATAAAAAAAGAAACTCCATCAATTTAAAACTAATTTAGGCTAATACTTACAACATGATTAGTTCCACATGCGATTTCCCTGACATCAACATCTGTGACAGGTGTCACTTGTCCATCTCGTTGTTTCTCTAAAAATACTGTGATAACTCTTGGAGTAGTTTCACACTGGAATTCTATCTTGTTAAGTTTTGCAAAATATTTACCATCTGTGTTGTGACCTAGTTATTTAAAAAAAAATTGAAAATGTTTATTTTTCTTCGATTTAAAAAAGAAATATTTCATTGTTAGGTGATAACGAACAAATACTGATCTAAATGATAAGCTAAAATCAGTTTATCAGATAGACATAAGAAAAATATAAAAGTATGTCCTAAAAAAAGTTTTTGAAATGATGAAAATACTCAGATTTGTGGTTCCAAAAAAGGGACAAGTAAAAATCATGAAATACCAGTAAATCATAATGATATGGAAAAACACAACATATTCTTTATAAAAATCATTAACTCAACAACAAGTGACTGAAAAATGAAAATAAAGTGTCTTCTTGTAAAAGATGTTTTTCTATGAACTGGTTTATAATGAGAAACTCAATTCATGTCCATGGTTCATATAATTTATTAACAACACTATGAAATATGAATAGAATAAATCCAATATAATTCATAATGACTGATAATCTCCTCAACTCAATGAATAATACTTGTTAATAATAAACTCAACTGATTAACTAAAACTTCTGAACTGTACTCGAATACTCTCTCTCTCTCTGTACTCAAGTGAACTGAACTTCTGAACTGACTTCAACTCCCAACATCGTCTTTATATAATTTACTTGCATCCAACTCGAACATTCCACATCGCTCTCTCTTTCACTTTCTTACCCAATCCTATTTACAATAAACATCTTATTTATATTCTCTAAATATCTCAAGGCTCATCTCGGAGGAGGGGGGAATTTTAGTGATGTCATAAATCTTTCGATGCTTATCAAAAATAACTACATCGTTGTAAATCTACTAGAAATAATTAATTATAATCATTTTTATATAATTTATTGTAAAAATATCATTTTTAAATGTAATTGTTAAATAATTTGTAAAATGTGTTTGGCTTTGAAGCAATACGCTGTGTTTTGTGTCTAAGGCTAACAATGGTACTGTGCACGCGTGGTGAACCTGTTATGCAATTTTTACAACACTGTGGTGAACCTGTTATGCAATTTTTACAACCAGCTAGGTCTGGACAAAGAAATTCCTCACATGGGGGGGGGGTCTGGTTTCAGACTCCATGTTATTACATAATGGAAAACTTATGCAAATGACTTAGATATTCGAATAGTTGAAAGGCTGACCTTTACATTGATACCACATGTGTGTAATGTAATAGCGGCTAAGATCGTACATCAAAAACGGACATTTCGGCCAACTTTTTGATAGGAGAAAACTTGTCATTTTTACCCCCCTCCCACTAAAAACGTAATAAAAAAAGAACTGTCTAGAAAATGATGAAAAACCATTCATAAATTTGTGTAGAAATGATTTCTCTACAAGAATGTATAGGTTACAATGCGATGCATTAAGAATAAGGTATAGAAATCTATCGCATCAATAGTCCAGGCCATATTGCGATTGTTGTCAAAAATCTGCATCCGTAATGAAAAGGTTAAAAAAAAGGCTACTAGAGACAGGTGAGCTGTACTACACATGGCTTTATTGCACTAAAAGATTTCATGGATTTTTAATTACTGCAGCATAAAAAAAAAAAATGAAACTCTTACCTAGCTGCCCATATTCAGGACAACCAAAAGTGTACACATTGCCATTGATATCAGAAATAACACTGAAGTCTCCACCACAAGCAACACGACGTATTGGAGGGCCTTTGTATCTTATCTGTGTTGGAGTAAGAACTTGATCAGTCTGATTACCAATTCCCAGTTGGCCCATTTTATTTGCTCCACAAGCATAAACTTTTCCACTTTCTATATAAGAGATTTTGAAACCAAAATTAGCAAACAGAGAAATAGTGAAGCATTATTTTAAAAAAAACTTTAATGAGTTCTCTTTTATATTAGTGTGCAATACATTAGAAACACACTTTGCATTTCCAATTTATAGCAACTGGTGTCATCTTAAGTCAAGTAAGAAATCATTCATTTGAGAGAAATAAACTATTAAAGTGTTAAGTATATTTAAAAAAAAAAAACACAAAAGGTTCTGTTCATATGTTATCAGTTATTGCAAACTTGTTTTAAAAATATGATCACATCCAATGAAATAGTGCACAGTTCAGGACCTCTTTTTTGTGTACAGTCACCGTTCTGTGTATTCCTGTCTGAAATGTTTTAAGTTTG
The DNA here is from genome assembly GCA_021962125.1 of Bulinus truncatus. Taxonomy (NCBI): domain Eukaryota; kingdom Metazoa; phylum Mollusca; class Gastropoda; family Planorbidae; genus Bulinus; species Bulinus truncatus. Next base: position 7,762,645 of record JAGDYQ010000024.1, read on the forward strand.
TGTGTGAAGGTGTGTATGTATACATATATATATATATATATATAACCACAAGTATAACCATATTAGCCTAACCCTCACAGATCTAAAATTTAGAAAAAATTCTCAATACCCCGGCTCTCACTGTTAAATTGGGCCAAGTAAACTTAAGACTGACAAAAATGAGTTTTCAGATGGTAATGCTATTATGGTTATGCTATTGGAGATCACCAAAACAATGCTGGTGCAATGGGTAACTGAAAATTTTCTGTTAACGGAATAGGATTATTTACAGATTTCCGCAACCCTGAAATAACAGCATTTGGGTCAAATTAACCTATTTAGGTTAAAATGGTCAATAAAAATAGCAAACATCAAAAATAAAACTGCTCAGCAAATTCTAAAGTTAAAGTGAAACATTACAAATTGCTATATATTCATGCATAATTCAGGTTAGTTCAAGAATTGACATATAAAATATTCTAAGAATGACTAAATATATTAGAAGAAATATATTACCTCCTTAAGATGTAAAAATTTAATGTGTTCATATTATAATATGTGTGCTTTTGCTTTAAGTGGACATAAACTTGTACAATTTTTGACAATGAATTGAAAATTCCAATAGTGCTGGCAAGTATTTAAATTATTGCAGATAATTACTGACGACCACTATTACTGAAGGTGACCAGCAGTCCATTTATAATGTTTCTCCCTAAATAAGATTAGAAATTAGCGTAGTTTGACTCAGTAAACGTTGATGCTTCAGCAACAATATATACCTTTGACTATAGTTTTCATTATGATATAAAAATTGCTTAAAATTTAAATTTGCATGAATGACCTACATAAATTGAGACCTTGTGTGTGGGTTATATATATATACAAGGGCATACAACGGTTAATAATTCATGAAATAGGCCAGTGTGATGGGGCATGCAAAGCATAATGACGTTATATACTATAAATTGTTGATCGTAAGTGCAAAATAGATGAGAACTCTGGTGCTTTACACACAACATACAGATGCATTTCCAAATTAGTCAAACCTAGGTTTACAAGCATAAATCATTCCAAAGAAGTGCTCATATTTTAAAGCGCTCATATATCACATCGGATTTTTTTATAAAAAATTTGTGGGAAGTTTGATAATTTAAAAGTAAAAAAGATTGTATACATAATAATGAAAACTATCCTATAATTTTGTTTTGTTTAATATTAAGCAAAGAAATGTATCCTTTGGGTGTAGAACATTTGGCTGTTACCAACTGAAGCACCGTTATTTGTTTTGTCACTGTAATATTTCTCTGTGCTGCATGTAACAACATGTGCAATACCTCATTTATATATCAAGGCAAATTTGATTTTTAAATTTTGTTTGACTTATAAAACACTCATAAACCAAGATACTTGTAAACCAAGGTTTTAACTGTTAGTGTATATAGAGAAAAATAACTCTTTCCTATAAATTTAAATAAATTTTTTATTTGGTAGGCTTAAGTTTTATTATCTATGAAAATAACCAAAAAGAACCCAAAATAAATAAAAATTAACAGCACCTGTTAGAAATAAAGTGTGCTTTCGACCACAAGCTGCAGCAACAATGTTCTGGCCATCAAATGCTGAGACAATCGTTGGCACATCGTACCGTTCAATATCACCTAGTCCAAGATTTCCTTCTTCATTACGGCCTATCGATATACAAAAAGATAAATAACACCATAAAGTCTGCCATTGATATTCATGTTATTAGAAGAATTAAATTTGAATCTGGAGGTATTACTGTGCAATTATGTACTGATTTAAATATCAGCAATGATTCAAAGCACTACACAACCCACTTTGAAAACTGTTAGGTTTTAGCAACCTGTAATTAAAATTACAATTATCAAAAGAGTCATAAATTCCCCCCCGCCTTTAACTCTGGGAATTAACAAACATTTAGATTAGTAGCATACAAAAATAGAGCTGTAATTATGTAAACATAAATTCTTAATATATAAATGGAGAAAATATTTGTCCTGACCCATCCCACATTTCAAGAAACACTAAGACATAGGCGTGAGTGGCCCAAAACAGCAATGAATGTAGCCCAGAGAGATTTTAAAGTCAATAAGTTCTCAAAAAAGATATTAGAAACAGTAAAAAGGGTAAACCAAAAAAAAAAAAAAAAAAACTCACTCACTATTGCTTAAAAAAAGAAGCTGTAAAAATATTTGTAGAAAATATTAAGCTTTAGGAATTTTACAGTTTTTTTTACTACTCTTTAGATAACCACTTACCCCATGCATAAACTTTGCCTTCATTTGTAATGGCAATACAGTGAGCAGATGTACACCCAGAAGCAACTGTCCTGATTTTTACACCTTTCAGAGTGGAAATTCTGTGAGGGCTCCACAAGTTGGGGCCACCACTATTTTTCTCTGCAATAAAATATTTTTTAAAACTTGAAATTCATTCATATTATTACTGAGTTACAATGTCCAAATATTTTTAACTAAATTAACCAAAGGAACAGGCAAAGATTTATTAATACATTTTTTGTAGTTCACAAAAATAACAAGATATAGAAATAAACTATTTGGAGCTAATTTAAGTGATAGAAGAAAATTGCAGAAGAAAATTGCATACTGTACCACATAAGGATATTTAATTAAATTATAACAAGAGCTACAAAACTATAATCGAATTAAATATTTTACCTGACTGAATAGAATAGTGATCACTTACTTCCTTTAGGTGGTGCTTTTCTCCCAATAAGATCCCAATTTGTGGCACCACAAAATAAGACCTCTCCATAGAGCATTGGTGCTTCATTTTTCTGAAAAATGTATAATAGATCTCAATCTGTGAAACTTAAATGCAAGAGGCTATCAAGAGTTCCTTCAATCTTTAGGTACACATTTCATATCGATATCAGCTTTATGAGTACACTACCAATGATAATGAATAATAATAAAACTGAATGAATAATGATACCATGGCATAGACTAGCAGCCATAGGCATAGGGCATAGTGATAGATAGCAGAGTGTAAACAGCCAAATAAGAATAAATTGTAACAAGAAGTGCTGCAGTCTTATATTTCTCTATAAATTCTAAGGCCAATAAGTTAAATTACTAATTCTAAATAAAGAAAAACAAAAATTACATCTAAATTACAGTATTTTTCATTCTCAAAATTCTTACAAATGTCTTAAAAGACAATGTTGTTTCATTGCCCTTTGATTCCATACTGATGCTATCAATAAATAATAATAAATTATATCCTCCTTTAAAAATCAATATTTTGTATAATCTTTACTGTTTACTAACATAAAATTCGAAATTATTATAAACAAAAACAAAAGGTGACAGTAGCTTCAAGCTTTGTTTCCTATTTTCGATTACTTATCAATCGTACAAACTTCCGAGTAGATCCATGAATTGCCTTGCATCGGCTATTAAGATTTTATTAAAAAAATTATAGGCATAAAGTGATGGTATCCATATTGCAAAATAATCTAAGACTAAGAAAATTTGACTTACATACGATGATGATACGCCACTGTCAGTGAAGGCGCCGACTGTTTCGGTATTTATTTGCTCATCGCTAGCAGCAATTTCATTTGAATCGTCTTGATTTTGTTTACGTTTTTTTGTACCTCCATTTGAATCAGCATTACCGGTTCTTTTTTTAGGAGGCATGATTAACAAATTGGAAATATATTTAACAAAGAGCAAAATCAAAAGTGGGACACAGACGGAACCGCCAAGCGGTTCACACACGGAAAATCTCACAACTTCACGCGTATTTCTGTGTTGCCAGATGTTTTTAAGAAAATTATCAAAACTTAAAAAAGGGACCAGCCTAAAATCCGCCAACTCGTAAAAGTATATTTTTTACTTCAAATCTTTAGTCTTCTTCCAGTATTAATGACACATATTCATAATCAAACCAACATTAATATTTTCTGGTTAAACAGCCCCCCCCAAACAAAATTCTGGCTACGGCCTTGTCCGTGGGGATGGGTTTGTACTGAGGAGGAATCCAGCGGGGAGGAAAACGCCAATTTTTAATCGTTAGCAACTTTAAATTAATAGATTAGTTGTGTCAGTTAAGTGACCATTAGCACCAGAGATAATTTACCATGAGCTAGAGACACGACATTCCTTGTGATGACATGGTTTTATCCCAGGTGTTTGTCAGGATACTATAGGTAGATTTGAATTAATGAGGTGAATTGGTGAATTACATTACCGATTCATACACATGGACCAAGCAGTGTCTATGCTAGACATGGACATATTTAACTAGAGCTCGCCAGCCAGTTGGACAGTTTGATCAGACCTGAGGGCTTCAACCTATTCTTGTTGTATCAGATAATGCGAGCAATATGACGCCTGCATTTAAAGAGATGTCGTGGATAGACTGCCCATGCCATAATATTAATGTGGTTTTGGTGCGCGATTTAAATGTTTAAAAAATAAGCCCATGGTTTATGTCCACGTGAAATATCTTAACTAGTGAGGAAAAAAACAAAGACCTCGTAACAAATACCCAATCTCATCCACTCAGGGGCGAATCTAGACAATTTTGAATGCCGCCCCCCCCCTTAAATCCGCCCCTGCATCCACTACAACCTACAGCCTAATTTTGCAAACTAATTGACAAAAATGTATCACCTGATAAATCAATCACGCCTTACCACCTACGTTTGTAGGTGTATGAATTAAGCTGGAAAAATCACAGATTACTCTTAAAGTCTGATAAAAAGAGCGCCGATATTTTTTCAGAGCCAAATGGTTTAGCATTATCATCGTCGTGGTTGATCCGCCCTGCACACGACATTCAAACTTTCTTCCCGGCAGACATCAGGGTAAAGGTGGTGGCATCATACAGACCTTGTCAATGAGGTTGATGAAATGTAGAATGTTGAAGAAATCTTTCTCTTTTTTGCCCGAGGCAAAAAAAAAACAACAACAATAAATTCGAAATTGTTGTTCGTTACCAGAATAGTTCGTGACACGAAGGGTTTCACTATCTCTGGTTATTTTATTTAAAACTACTTGGTAAAATGATCAATTTTTTTTTTTGTCAAAGTTTTCCTTTAGCTACTTAAACTCGCTTCGCGAGGTTGATTGTGAGTTACTGGTAAAATCACCCTGTGCGACGTACATATTTGTCCCCCCTGCTCCATATATGAAAAATGAAAAACCCTTTAATTAATGCTAGTCCAGCGCCTCTCTCTCTGATACGTATTGGCGCTCATGCCGCTCAATGATATGTGCGCACTACATTAGAAAGGGCGTAGGCCTAACAATACAGAGGGCGTCCACCATTGGTAGCCATGGGCGTATTCAAGGGGGGGGGGGGAAGGGGGCGTTTGCCCCCCTACATTTTGGAAAAAATGTCATATAAGAGGGGAGTTTTCTTCGCTGATTAATTTCTCAGAAAAAAATTTATAATTGCCTTAATTTTTCCTATTATGTTTCGTACAGCATTCACATTATTTAAATCGTTCACGACAAGATTTAATTTATGAGAACTGCAATCTACAATTGCTGCTTTTGGGTCTTTTTTTTCGAATTATTGCTTGGACTGCTCCTTCTTTACTTGCCATTGTAGAACATCCGTCTTATCATTGACCAACAAAATTTGTAATATTTAATCAGGCCCGTAGCGTGCGGGGGGGGGCAGGGGAGCCTGGCCCTCCCTGCGTTTTGTCTGGCCCCTTTGCTTGTTTGCTCTACTTAGTAAAATGATGTCGAATGTCAAAATGCAGGAGCTCCCAAAGAGGCCAAGCCCCCCGGGCCCCCAAATCCCTAGGTTTGGCACAGCACAGATTAAAGATTATATATCTAATATGAGGTTCAAATTTGTATTATTATAAATAACTTTTTAAAAACACTACACTGTCTACACCCTTCTGATCTTTGTCCGACCCGTCTAACAATTTTAAGAATCCAAAGTTTGAGAATACCACACTGCGTGTCTACCAGGCGTGCATACTCAGCACCCTCCTCTATGGATGCGAGACGTGGACCACTTACGCGATGCACGAAAGAAAACTCAACAACTTCCACATGAGGTGCCTTCGGCGTATACTGCAGATCAAGTGGCAGGACAAGACCCCCAACACTGGGGTGCTCGAGAGGGCCAACATGAGCAGCTTGTTCGCAGTTCTTAGCGAGAGACGCCTCAGATGGCTCGGCCATGCCAAGAGAATGGACGCAAGCCGCACCCCGAAGGACCTACTCTATGACGAGCTAGTTACAGGCCAGAGGAAAACAGGGCGCCCTAAAATGCGCTTCAAAGATACCTGCAAAAAGAACATGAAACAGAGCTCCATAAACCCCAACTCATGTGAGTATCAAGCAGTCCTGGAGGCTCGCTGTTCGGCATGGTTAATCGCTCACAGACGCTGAGCGACACGAAAATGCCGCCCTGTAAAGATCAAGGCGGACGCAGAAACAACAGCTACAACAACCATCTACATTCAAGTGCGGCAGGGATTGCCACTCCCGAGTCGGACTGCACAACCATTCTCGGCGATGCTTGTAGACTCACATTAGCTACACCATCGTCTCTCGAGACGGACGGATGCTGACGACGAAAGTTTGTCCACCCGTGTGACCTAAACCTTTGTAACCCTCCACATAATATAATTTACATTATATGACTACTGACCCAACTAACTAAGAATATAGTCATCGTAAAGGCTAAAGTTATGACCTATGTGATATCCACCCAGCTGCGACAACACCTGATCTAGCCCACCAATATTATTGTTTCACATATGAAAAAATAAGAGTTTGTTTTAAACATCATTTATTTACTTAAAATAATATTAAAAATATATATAAAATAAAAAAAAAGTTGTTTTGAATTTTGTCGAATTGTTTACAATAAAATACAAGTAGTGTTTTTTGAACTAGCCAAAATGTATCAAAATGTTACTGGCAATGTTGATGATAGTGTGTTTATGTTATTTACAGTACTCTTTAAAACAGTATATTATTTGAACTTTGTCAATGATACCGAGTTATTATAAACTCAGGAACGCCGTAAATTCAGTTTGCTTTATATTATGACTCATGCTACAGACTAAAGAGTATTATTTATGTACCTTAAGTCGAGTGAATGTAAACAAACGTATTTGTTAAACTGCACTTGTTACGGGGACCGTGACCATTATATTAGGGTATAAGGAACATGACATATATAATTTTTTTTTTTTTTTTTTTTTTTTTCAGGATTAGGGTTAGGGATAGGGTTAGGGTGTGGAGCAATGTTATGGACGGCTTGTAATCCGGGGAAAAAAATACGGAAACCCAACAGTCGGGTCCCGTAACAAGTGCCTTGTTAAAAATATAGTTGTTTGTTGATGTACAATTTCTGTTTACGAAATCGCAGTGGACGAAATTACCCAATTTCTTATCACGCCACACTATTCTGGACATAGTTAGTATAATTAAATTAATTATAGAAAGTATTATTAAAATTCTTTTAATGCTTTTTAACACGTTAGTGACTAGAAACTAGTCACTACCAGATAAATTCCATTCATATGAATAATTAAGTCTCAGCAGACTCAGAGAAGGCACTAAAATTGTTACTTAGATCAGCCACATGAAGTGAATGGGACTGGGTCTGAACTTTAACCAAATAATAGGTTACAAATATAAACATTTTGTTTACTTTTATTTAACTTTCTTAATTTCCACATCAGTTATAACTATTTTTAGCAAAATAAAATGTACAAATTTCACTGAATTGTGCCTTGCCTTGGCCTAAGCAGTAAGTGAGTAAAATTTGACAGCTATGCTATGCAAAAATGAAAGTTTGAGTCGAAATGAAGTATGTACCGATAGAAATAAGAGAGCTGCATCAGGCTGTAAATTATAGCTAAACTACTTCCATCAAAATCCACCCATCCCCATAGTCTCACTCAGTACAATGTTCCAGACAGTTGGGTTTGTGCCATTTTTTTAGTTCTTTTTTTTTACATTTGGCTTAAGTGCTTAACAATTCTGTGAAATGGCAAATTTTTAATCTATCTTATGCGCCAGTCTGTATACGACATGATAAAGAGTTTAAGCCGCCAAAACCTGCGAATCAGCTTAAATTAGAGCTGCTGATTCTCTGCCATTAGTGAACAATTAATGCATTAAAATCATTAGGCGATAAAAAAATTTACAGCAACACCTAAATGCAATAATTTTTACTCAAATGCTGATATTTCAAAATGAAGTAGGAAATTTTAGTTTAAACTTACAGTAAATGATCACAAAATATCAGAACCACAAGAAAGGAAAATTGAAATAATAGCTGATAGATGACCTTGACAACAATATGATTATCATTACTTTATTCTATTTTCTGACCTTGAATTCTACAATTAGTTATCATCTGCTGATACACATGTCATGGGTTTGTAACAACTTATGGGATAGGAATTTATTGTAGCTGGGAGGGGGGTGAGCCATAATTAAGATTACTTTTTAGGGGAGCAAGGAATGAGGTAAAAGTCATGTAAAAAGAGCATTAGATAATACTTGAATGACCTCTTTCTGGGTATTCTATTACTTATAAGAAGAAAAAAAACATCAGATTTAACTGAATCCTGTGAATAAACTTGTCTGTATTAATAATTTAACATATATGCTATTGTTTAATGCAGCTGTAACGATTTTAGAGAACACAGCCACATTTGAAACTGACTTATTATGGCATTTTTAAAAATAGATCTTTATTTATATATATATATATATATATTTATATATAATACATTAACTTACTTTTAAGAGCTGCGCAACAGTCAGTTTAACAATTTTTAGTAAATAAAAGTAAAAAAATAATAGAAAATCACTCTTTGGTAGCTGCCACAACTCACTAAAGATCTGCATATGGCACTAAAAGTCGCATATCGCCACCCCTGGAACATAAAATAAGGTTAAATAATTTGTGTCAATTAAACTTGCGTTAATTTTGATTTAAAAATTAATTGATCAGCAGCTCTAGTTCAGTTAAATTCATCTTCAGTATTATGTTATTTGCTGAACAGTCATTTGTTCTTAATAGCTCAACTAGCTTGTTGCAAAAATCATTTTGTGTTTTTTTTATTATACTATCTATTAGTTAGTAAAGTTCCCTTAAGCCCCAAAGGGCACATCGGGGCAGATAAAGTTTAGAATTCATCTCTTTCAGTAACCTTGGCATATAAAGGGATTGTATGGTTAGCACAACGCCCAGCCGCCAGTCAATCGCTCAACACCACTCGACTACCTGTCCCCTACTATCTATTAGGTTAAAGTATTAAAATGTTTCAATCTAATCAATTTTCCCATATACATTATATATTATTTTTTTACCAACTAACCATTTTTTTTATAAAATAGCCCTAAACTATTTTCTGTGAAATTTTGATGTCATTACATATCATTATAAATACATTATTAGACACTATATTTATTTATTTTTTGTTTGTTTCATATCTCAGCAGTAACATTGATTGTATTTTACCAGTGCGCCTTAATCAGAATTATTTTAATAATGATGGATAGAACTGATGCAGAGGATATTGGTGAGCCTTCAGGGGCCAGCATTGTTGAATTTGAGTGGGGAATGTTTGCACCTCTTCATGAAGGATCCTCATGTCAGCTCATTCCGAAGATGTTTACTTTGAAGGATATGCCAGAAGAAATATTAGAACATATATTGGGATTTCTCTCACCATATCGTGATATGGATGCTGCAAAACTAGTCTCAAAACAGTGGCACAGGATTATTAAATGTGTGTACTTTTATTTAGTTGAAATATTTGTCTTTAGTTCTTTAAAAAGTATTTAAAAAAATCTTGTCCCTAAACTTTTGATATTCTGTCCTTAAAGCTGAATTCAAAAGTATCTGTTTTTATTTATTCATTTCTTTCCATAGCTGTTGTCAACCAGCGTAAAAGACGATTTTATCATAAGCTATCAAATGGAGAAGTCAGCTGGACAGTGCTTTCTAAAGATAACATGAATTACAGAAATGTTGAGCGGCCATATGTTAGGTAATTGTCATTATCTTCTAGCATTTTAAGAATGATTTAATTGTGATATGCTTAGTGTGTTGTAATGTAATATTTCTATTTTTTTTTTTTGGTTAATGTTATGTACATATTTGAGACACATACCTTAAAATAAAATTAATTTCATCACTGTACATCTTTCATTCTTTTGGTTGCAATAAAGTTTTATTTGAAAAAGTGCCTTCATAATTGCCTGAGACTTCAAAGCCATTTACTTACAGCTGCATCAGTGAGAGACACTCCCACAGTGCTGTTTACTTTGATGGTTCGATGTATATATTTGGTGGCTGCACATCAACAAATACAACTTTCAATGATCTTTGGAAGTTTGATCTTACTTCTAGGCAGTGGATTCGTCCTGTAGCAATGGGTGAGATAAGTGGTTACCTTTTTGATACAATTAATAAAAAAAAAAAATTTTAATGGATACCTTTGTTTTTATTCAAAGCTGATGGATTCTTTTAGTTATTATAGCATAGACATTTTTTTTTTTATTCAAGCCATCTTTGCTATATTTTGAAAAATATTGATAGAGTGGAATGGGGAAACAGCTGGTATATTTTGTTCTAGAAATAGTCAAATTTTAGTACCTAACAATTGGAAAAATAAAGCCTTCTGGTCTATATACGAAGCACCTGAATTAATTTGGCTTTTTTTTCATTTCACAAGCTTATGTGTCTGAAGGGTTTTGAGTTGTGGATTTTTTTCTCCATTGATCCATACACTACACTTTTTTAATATACTGATGTCTTTTGTAGGGACCTACCCTTCACCTAAAGCGTGTGCTACTATGGTTGTTTACAGAGGCAATCTGGTTTTATTTGGTGGATGGAGTCATCCTATCCCTTATCCTAATCCTCATCAGGTAAGCTTTTCCTTATTTCATTTTTGTTTTGGAAATGATGCACAACATGATCTATGAATCAGTGATTCTCAAACATTTGATTTTTGTTTATGTAGAGAGAAAAAAAGGCTGAATTTAATTGTGTATATATTCTGTGTGTGTATATATATATATATATATAAATAAAGCAATTTTTAAAATCTTTCACAACTCACATCAAATCAGCTTGGGACCTTACAGTGGGTCAGAACTCACACATTGAGAACCAATGATCTATAATATAAAGAGTATTAACACTGCAGATTTTTTTTTCTTCATTTATTAATATTTGCTGGGGGTGTGTTAGATAGTGAAAAATCTAAGTGGTAATGTTAATCATGTCTGTGACAATTGATTTTTCAACAGTCAGCTCATTTCTTCTCAGAACTTCACATTTACAGTCCCTCTACCAATAGATGGTCACACATTTTATCAATAGGACAGGAGCCTGAAGCCTTGGGTGGTCATTCAGCGTCTGTTGCCGGACACCTTATGGTTATTTTTGGTGGCTCTCCAAGAACTGGCGTAGGGTAATAGCTAACCAGATTATTTCAATGTTCAACTCCTCATTTCAAATCCTTAATCTGCTGCCATCTGTTATCATACATTATTCTTAAGATTGAATTCAATAGAATGATTGAAGGTTTTTAATTATATATATATATACATATAATTAAAAAGTCCTCAGGAAAAATTTAGTAAATAGGCTATAGAGCAGGGATTTGCAAACTTTTTGAGTAGCAGATTGACAGAGTGTTGACAGGGGCTAATTAATATTAAATGTTATCATTATGCGATAAATGCTGTGCCGCACTTCACTCAGAAATAAGTGGTAGGCTGGGTTAAACAGTCTTGTGGGTTTAAAACATTTTACATAAAGAAATAATTTAAATTGAGCTAACTGTTTAATATATAGTCTCAATTAAAAAAATAACAAAATTAAATTTCACAAACACTTTTATTGATTTTAGTTATTTCAACCTGAATCCAGCTGGAGGTCGGACTTTTTGACTCCGGACAGTTCGACTCCAGACAGTTAACCTCGCCATTTCAATCCCGGGACAGTTCGATCCCCGGACTATAGTTGAATTAATATTTCTTTGTTTTAAATATGTTTATTAGCTTTGTTCAACATGTGTATAATTGTTTCTGATATGTATATGTTTTATTTAAAATATGTGTTTTAATTGTTTAAAGTTTTTTTAATTGCAGTGTCGTGGGGTCCAAATGGCAGGGTCAAACTGTCAGGGGTCGAAAAGTCCAAACTAGTTATAGATTTTTTTAAAAATACTAATAAAAATTAAACATTGGGCTTTTTTTTTTTCTAATTCATTAAATAAATATATTTTTGCAGGACAAATAATCTTTGGGTGTTTAACTTCCAAAAATTATCTTGGAAACTTCAGCCTGTGATGTTTGATGTAAAGCCGGAACCAAGATATGGACAGTATCAGGTCACTGTTTGCATTTTTGTAGTTTTTTTACAGTCTCAGTCTTGTCAGTATTGAAATTTTAAAATAATTTATTTGAATATTTCACAGGCTACTTTGATAAGGTCTTAAATGAACCTTGCCATCTGAAGCCCATTTTATTAACTCTCTGCTATAATTCAAAAGCTAGTAAATGTTTTATTTTTATATTTTATTATGTCAAAATAAAAAGTTATTGTGGTGCATTTTTTTTTAAATTGGATGTTGATGTTAAAATAAAAACTTAACTAAATTAATAATAGTTTTGTATGATATTCTTATCTCTTTTTATAACACAGAGTACATTAGATGACTCACACATTCTTATTATGGGAGGATCAGTTGGACAGAACAGAGTGAGTGTTTGTTTTTTCATGTTCATTGACTTATATTAAAATAATTGTAAATAATCTCTGACAGTGAATCATCAATTTCATCATCCAACCATTTTTTTTATGTAATTCAATATAAAACTCAACTTCTTATTTGGGAGTACAGTAGACTGTTGATCTCTGAAATATCTGTCCTGGTTAAAACAATCCATTGTTCTCAGTAATAAAGCATGGAATAATTTACCTCTGCCAATTCCTTTACAGTTGGTATCATCAGCAATCCTCCTACAAGATATGTAAATAACACAAGACCTACAAAGCACAGATCAGTGGCAATGTACTGCTTGTTAAGATAATACTTATTTTGGGAGACAAAAAAAAATCAAGCTTTCATTCATGTTTATCGATGAAGAATAAAATAAGCTTAAATAAGGGTGTTTTAATTGTGTAGTTGGGATAGGAAATGGTTATTTATTTAACTTTTAAAAGTTATTCTGGTCTACGTTATTCATCAGTACATTTTTAATTACCCGTGTAAAAAAAAAAGCTTGATGCTCTTTAAAGATGTTTTTTTTTGGGTACATTTACTTAGCGTATCGCAATTCATGGAAGATATATTTCATTTTAAACTTTATTCAAAGTACCTTAATTGAATTGTAAATTTATTTCTGTGATTTCAGACAATTTTTACAAAGATTTAAATACTAAAAGGTCAACAAGTAGCTTTTTATCCCCATATTTTTCCTCAAAACCAATTTGGTTAAAAATTAGTAGAAATAAATGGAGAAAAGAATAGAGTTCAATTTGAAACCAATATGTAATGGATAATTTGAAAAAAAACTTTATCAAACGTTGAGTAAAAAAGTATTTTTTAAAATATTCTTATGTTTTTTTTATTGAATTCATGATGTGAAATGTCACTTTTGGATACCTCGTCTAATCTGTAAAACTGTGAGAACAGAATTAAAATATATTCACCGGAAATTTTCTGCTGTTACAGTAACCTGTTTAAACTTAAAATTGTATATAACGCTATGTCATAAAAGCATAGTGCTGTACATGCTGTAAGTTAAATGGATTTATCATCAATCATACGGCTAGACAGTAAATAAATCTGTTTAATAGAACATAGTATGGTTATAATGCACAAAAATAGGATACATGAAATTAGTTTTCCTAAAAGTAAATTTAAAAAAAAAAAATTTTGACAAATAGGTAAAAATAACAATTTTCTTGACCCTATGTTGCTTAATAAATCTATTCGGAGATTAACCACAAGTGTAAGGAGTTATCATAATGATAAAAAATTAAATGTGCTCCATATTGATACAGTGTCATCTCTGTAAGTGATGCACTTGATTTCTGGCAAATAAAAAAAAATCATTTTTAGTGCTTTAAAGTCTCCATCAACAAACTTTATAAACTGCCATGTTTGAGATAAAAAAATATGCTACAATTAATTTATTATGTGAATGTTGCATTAGTTTGAATCATGTGTGTTTTATAAATTTAAATATAATGATATCTGAAAACTGAAATTTTGAAGGTATTTCAAAGTTTAACAAAATATATTTAACAAGCTAACTTTTTTATTTATTTAAATATACTAATACATTCTTTAAAAAAAAAAATTATACTGAGTCCATAATTAATTTAAAAATAAGATTTGGTTTGGACCTCCTACAAGATAATTAAGTTATTTAGTGAATGAAATTTAACTGTGTCCACGGGAGAAATAAGTAAATGTGAAATGTGAAAATATGTCTTTGTCTATGATTATGTGAATTTTATTAAATAATAGAAATTAGCATTTAAATAAAATGATTTTTTTATATAAACAATTTTGATTTATAAGATTTTATGTATTTATTGACATTTCTTCATTTCAGGTGTATAATGATGTGTGGCTGTTGACAATACACGCTACTGACCCTTGGACATGGACCAAGATAACAGTTGAACATCCAGAACTTGCCGCTCCGCAATCTTGGTGTCATGCAGCTTGCAGGGTGTGAAATTTTAAAAATCTGCTAAATGGGCATTGCTTTAAAAAAAATGTTTTTCTAACACTATTGATAATGTTTTGATAAGTGCTGTTGAAAGAAATGTATGTGTTGGAAATAAGTACACTTAATCTTTATTTTGGTTCTAGTACTCATTCATGCATAATTTGAAGTAGTGTAGGCCTCATTTTTGTGGTTATTGCAGTCCACAGCAGTCTTTACTTTCCCTGTATAGTAGTTGTTACCCACCTAGAAGTGAGATCTGATGTTCCCAGACCAATGGATTAAAGCCCCCTGACCATTGGGGACCATTGTTCACATTAAATAATGCATGGAAGGTTGTTTGGAGGGAATTCAGTTTTTGTTATACTTCGTTATTAAGGGATGGGTTGTAATTGTTGATGTTTGTTTAATAGCCCAAATTTTATGTATAAAAAAAAATTTCTTTATAAGAGAGGCATGTGGGGGTCTCTGATATAAAAATATATGAATGATGCTATTTTTTACATGGCCTTTTCAGCATACTACTACATTATTGAAAGCCTTTTTTTTTAAAAGCTTTTTTTCTGTAGAATTATTCTTGTCCCCCGAGTACATGTAATGAATATTTGACAGTATTTATTTTTCATCTAGGTTAACAATGTAATAGCTGTTATTGCAAAATCAAACAAACAGCGTCAGATGCGCAACATCATGAAACGAATAACAAAACCTAGACCTTCTCAAGTATCTGCTAGCAGCAGTTGTAGCTGCTATGCCAAAGACAGTTCATCTGTTGCCTTAAATGGTGCGGCTTGTAGTGAGGAGAAGAAAGATGTTCCTCACTTGACATCCGAGCTGAAGTCAAAGTGTCAGCATCATGACTTACCAAAGCAACATGAATGTGCTGACAACTTCTCTGACCTTAGAAAGAGGACTGAAAGTAAGAGTCTTGTAAACATTTATTAATTTATTTGTTTAATTGACTAACAAGAAGCAGATAGAATGCTAGGCGATTACTGTCTAACTAGTATCACATCCTGAATGGAAAAATAAATACTTTTGTCAGAAATCAGCTTAGTAAAATGTCTATAAAAAAATAGTTGGAGCCAGCACCGAAAAATTCAGCTGAAAGTTATGATGATAATGAAGTTTTTTTCTACAGAGGAAAAAATGATTTTTAAGTTTGATATTAAGTCAAAAGTTGATTTACAGAAAATTTTCCAGCCATTTTGAAAATAAATAACGACACTTATGTTTAGACTGAGTTATATTAATCCTGAAGGAGAATGGTGCAGATTTTACATTGAAATGTTAATTACGGACACACACAGGTTGCAAATGGAGAATGTAACTATTCTTGCCGGTTATTTTTTGTAAAAAGAATATAGATACAAAATGCATGAAATATATAAGAATGTCTATTGTGAATAAACTTATGGGTAATTTATTTTAGTTGGAAAGTTAGCCTTCAGTGTCTTTTTATGAAGTTTTGATAACTCATTTACAATTTGTTTAAATTTTTAACTTTCCAATGAAACCGTTGCTTGTTTTTTTTTTAAATAAAAAATGTTCAGTGATTCACAAGCTAATTTTAAAAATAAATAATGTTTTTTTTTTACCATTTTTTTTTAAACTTTGAGATCTGTCAAATTTAGTTGACTCTATCATAACATTCCCATCACCTGTTGAGGCCCACATTCTCTGAACCATTAAATTTTGTTTTCCAATTTTTAGAAATAAAATTAATGACTAAATGTGTAATTTGCAAAATGGAACAGAAAAAAAACAACAACACTGCCTTAAAATGGTCTTTTCATTGACAGGTTCTTCCAGTAGTGATGAAGAAAAGGGTAGCAACCTGCCTAACAAAAATTTACTTGCACTACAGCAGCGACTTCACAGGGAATGTGTGAACTTGCCAGATCCTGATAATCACCATCACAATCCCACGAGCTGTGACAAAGATGACAATGAGGGTGGTTTTCATCGGTTAAACAACCGATGGGGAAATGATCCGCAGGCCCAAGTATCTCATCATCCTCATCAGCACCACCAGCAGCCAAGTGACCAGCCTCAACATGGTAGCTTTCATAGAGGCATTGCACGAGGACGAGGATCTGGACATATGCCGTCTATTCGACCTAATGCCACATCCAATCGACAGAAACAGCTGGAAGCTTTACTAAGGCAAGAAGAGATCCTCCGAAACAAGTCTCGTGCCCTAGCTGCGGCGCGGAACAAAAGACCACAAATGGCATGCAGCGATGGGCTAGAAGTTGACGAGACTCTCCCAGATATTATAACATCGAGAAATAAAATGGATATCCACGTGCTGGACATAAGTCATGTATTGACTGACCAGGTAGTGGAATGGAAACTACTAAGTCCTCTGCAACCTGTCGGCGCCCCAACTGAGACAATATGCTGTAGCTTATTGGAAGGCAGATCTGAACTGTTGTTGTTTGGTGGTGTAGTCAGAGACATGAACAGCCCTGTTTCCACAAATACAGCTATCAACAAATTGTACATATTGCAGGCGAGTTAGTTTATCAGGAATTAATTTTAACGTGATCGAAATTTGTATTATTTAAGTATTTATAAGAGTTCACTTTTAGATTATTATGTGAGATAATTTGAAAGTGTTTTATTGTGCAATTTTAAACATTTTATTAATGTTGTTGCTTTAAAAATTTGTTTGGAAAAAACTTCAAGTGGTGCTGAATTGAATACATTTTTTACATGCTTTATTAAATTGTTTTTTTTACTTACATTAAATACATCAATAAAAAAAATGATAATATATAAATCTAATTACATAACCCTGAGAAGTCATAACTGCTTGTTTCCAGTCAGAAACAATAGCTCAGAAGATGAAGCAGTTTCATCTGAGAAATTAATTTGGAGAACAAGTGACCAGCTAATGTCACTTTTCCCTTTGGCTTTGAAACTTGCAAATAAAATTGTGATGTTTTTCGAGACAAAATATTTCTGTAAAGGGTTACATCTTGTGTATATACTTGAACAATGCCCCTTAATAGAAAAGTCAACAGTTTAAGGTGCTTAAATTTTCTGGCAACAAATGCCAGAAAAATTAAGTATTACTGCAGCATAGTTTTTGTACCATTAAGACATATCATTGTGTGGTGCACATCAGTTCAATTTTTATTTCAGTTCATTTGCAAACTCACTAATAATTTATGGAATCTTATTAAAGAAATCTTCAAATTTTGGAAAGAAAATATTTTTGTTTTGAGTTTTGTTTTTTTATCTGTATATTTTCATTTCTAAAGATCACTTTTCACTCTTCTCATCTTGTATCTTTTTTGTGTCATCCTCTTTCCCCGTTTCATTGTTCAGTTACAGAATCACATCCTGTGATCATGTTTTATACAGATAATTCATTAATGACATGTTTAATTGGTTAAGACTGAATCCTTAATGGAACTGGCATTTGACAAAATAAAATCTTTTTAAATGACCAGTTAATCCTCTTGAATGTTTGAAGTTATGAATCAACAAACTGAGGACCGGATCAGGCCTATGAGGCCATTTCATCCAGCCCAATGACTACTTGAATTTGACAAAAACATGTCATAAATCTTATTTATCACATAAATATCATAAAGATGTGATAAATCTTAAACTTAAATGTTATTTTTAGTATGCTTGGAAACCTTCTCTCATAATATTTTATTAATTATGGATTTATTTTGGTTACAGTTAAAAAATTATTTCATGAGGTTGCAGTGGGGATGCCTGGGAGAAATTAATGGAAATTTATAAGTGGGAGGAGGGTTAAAGAACTGAGGGGGCTAGAAATATGCAACTTCTGGATTAAGTTTGTGAGAAAGAAAGATGGATTACATCTGCATGCTAGAGTTTTATGCTACATGTACTACTATTTAAGATACATGTATCAACCTTTGATTCTCTAATAATTTGTGAGGAAGAATTTTTCAGTTCTCTGCTAAAATTAGTGACATTCTACTGCTGTAAATGGCTTGTTGATAGAATGGCACAGAGAGAAAACTAAGATATATATATATGCAATACTACTTGAAAAAAAAAAAAAAGTAAACATGAAATAAACTACAACAATATTAAAAATAAAGTAACAGTTTATTTAGTTTTGATAACATGATTAATAAATAACATGTGAGTCCTTATTAATTGGAAATTTCTGCTCGTGTACATTTGACAATTGGTGAATAAAAATATTTATGTATATAAGATAAAAAAATCTGATGAAATGATTGCATTGTTAAGCAAAAATTCATTAAGAAAAACAGCAGTCAAAATACATGTAGTATTGATTTTTCAGTTTCAATAGTAAATTAAACCTCACAAAAAAAAATCTAAAAATTCCTTTATCAGAACTAAAAAAAAATTACTATAAAACATTAAATCATTGGGGGTGGGGGTGGGGGAGTGGTCTTTTATCACAAAAGTGAATAATTTCTTAAAATCAAAGTGGGGCTACTGTGTGTGCTTACAATCAAAATTAAATACAAGTATAAATTTACAATGCAACATATATAACAAATAAAAATTTGCCATCCCAATCAATCATATTTATTGTAATTTTTTTTTTAAATGTCAGTGGGTACTACATATAGAATCATTAAGTCATCTTTGCAATACTCAATATGTATATTTTTATGAACTTTATCAAGTAATCTGCCGATTATTAACCATTGTGAGTGCCTATGAACATAATCCAGTAACTATACAATTTTTCTTGGTTTCTTCTAATTTGTTTAAGAATCTGTTAAATAATGATAGATGCGTATCAGAAGATTGGTAGGATACAGTTACCTGAAAAAACTTTAAAGATAAAATTATATATCATAAATGAATTAATAAATAAAATAGATTACAATTTGGTATGAGACACTCTTTTTTGACAGAGGCCCTATATTCACATATGATGATTTAGAATTTAATTTGTTTACAACTGAAATTTTTCAGTAGATTCATTTAATGTACAAAATAACTTTTTCTATTATAAATTATGCGATAATAATTCCTTCCCCATGTTAATGATTTTTCTTTTTAGTTTATTAACATGTTCTAAATTTAAAGATGAACATATAAATGGTAGCAGGAAAAAGATATTTCCATCTGATGGTAGCAGTTCAAGAAACTGAGATGGAGTGAAAGTCTCAGCCAATCTTGCAAGTAAATCTGTAAAGAATACAAAAGAAAACCAAACATTTCCATATTCAAAGACATGAGATTTAATTATGTGATTGTAATGCTTAATTTTTTTTACAATTGAATTTGATAGGTTCAGTTTAAATTGTGAAATTTTGATGGTTTTTGTATTTTACACCCATTTTAAAATTTTTGCCAAAGTTAAATTTCTGCTTAAAAAAAACTTTAAATGTTTTGATTCAGTAACAAAAAATAGCATTAAAACACTAACCAAAAGGGATTTATGAAGAATTAAAATGATGTTGATAATAAATAATTGGGAATTTTTATTTTTTTAAAACGTAAGTACAAATTTAATTTCTATAAAAGATTATCTAATGTCAACAAAATAAAAAAACAAATAACATTGAAAAAAAAAAGGAGCTGATAGAGTTTAATTTATTTTCTGAGTAAAAAAAATTTGCTGATGATTTTTTAAATTTCTAAATGTTTTTATTTAATGAATATTCTGTTGATGTAGTGTAAAAAAAAAGCCATAAGAAAAACATTATTTAATAATAAGAATGACCTTTTTCTTTGATTACTGATTTATCAACTTCAGCTAAAATAAAAGTAAAATTTTACTAAAAAGAAATTCAATATTCATAATCATCGCTTACCTTTATAAGATTTCACAAAAATTTCTTCATCTAAACTGTCTGGCGTCTCCTTTATTTTCTTTATAATTGATTCCATGTGTCGTAGCAAGTATATGTACTAAAATATATATATGTCTATAAGTAGTCTATCATGCAAAACTTTATCTGTGTACCATTATAATATTTCAAAATGGGTTTATCAAAAATAAGCTGAAGCCTACCATTTCCAAATTTCCCTTAAAACAACAAGCTGCAAAAGAACCTGCGACGATGGGATACTTTTCAACAATTTGCTCTGTGGCCTTATCTATGTCCAATTTTGTCAAACACAATAATTTAATACTATCTAAATAGTCTGTCTCATCAGATCTTTCAGCTAGATCTTCAGTTCTAGGATCTTCAAGTTTTGCCAAAACAAATGTAGCCAAATCAGTTGTAAGTCTTGGAGAGCACAACAGAGACTGTACAGAAAGAAAATGTAGCTTGACATAAAATCAAACCAGCAATGGCACCTAAATTTTACAATTCTAATGCTGGTCTAAAAAAAGTTACAAAAAACTTGGTCATTGAAAAAAATACAACAACAGTAGACTCTCAGTTATCTGGCTCATGACTAGGGTTTGTACAAAAACCGACTTTTGAAAAAACCGGTTGTCAAAGGTAAATTTCTCAAAAAACCGGCTAAAACCGGTTTTCGGTTTTACTATAAAATAAGTGAAATAATGGATATTTTAAGCATTCTAGCAATAATTATTTTCAATGTATGTAGTACTTAATTAACGTGTATGAGAAAGAATGAAGGATAATGCAATTAAGTCAACCAATTTTTACGTAAAACAATAAATACAAGAAAAAAATTATAATTATCAATATGACAGTAAAAATACTACTATTGTCTACTCGGTACCTATATATTCATTTAAACTGATTTATAACTAAACACATTTCTATCATGACCTTTCTTTCTCATGTTTCATTTATATTATATTGTCAAAGACAAGAGGTTTGGTTTGCTGCACACAGACCAGTTCTGAAATCAGCCGTTGTGATGTAGACCTCAGTATAGAGCTTATTTATATATATAGTCTATAGATATTACGGTTCTCTTTCTACTCATGGTATACATTTTCTGCCTTTCCCTCTCTCTCTCTCTCTCTCTCATCCTCTATATAAGTTTCTAACGTTATCTATATATGTGACACAGTACACAAACACATCTGTACCGCCATGGACTCACATCGAATGCCCGTTTAAAAACATTCCTCCACTGTTGAACTCTTAATTCACTCCTCGCCCCTCCCTTCATACAATCATCTCCCCACCTATCCCCTCTCATCCCTGAATGTATTAGTTACACCAGTCATTATAGCGCTGTACGACAGTCCAGCCTTTTTTAGTTAGACGGGTTGGTGGTGGTGTAGGTGTTGGATGGCGAACATAATTTAGTCAACTTGAAAAAAAAAATAGCCCCGTTCTGTCTATTGCTCAGTGATGAGCTAGCGAGGCACCGATTATATACCCCCCACCCCCTGTTTCAAGTTGTTTACTTCCCGCAAGTCAACACTAAATTCGTGCGCTAAAAAAAAACATCGGTTGTTTTGTGGAATTAGTTAACGACTTGAATTTAGCTCTCTTTCCAGGTCGAGGAAACGGATGCAATAAATCTCTCAATGTGTATATACCTTCCCCTCCACTTCCATCCAATCCTCATGTTACCCCTGAACCACTTGGGCACGCCTTCTCTTTTGTATCGCTCAACAGTTACTTTCTATCAATGCCAATCAGACTGAGGAGGGAGTTCATTGGAAAGTCACAGTTTCCCAGATTTCTCTGTAATATCATGGAATGTATCAACATTTTTTGCTATTTATTAAGTTCTAAGCTAAAACCGGCTTTTAAAGCCCAAAAAACCGGTTGTCGAATGCTTCGACTTTCATCAAAAAACCGGTTTTTCGCTGCCGGTTTTTAAAAACCGACAACCCCTACTCATGACTACCTAGATTCTAGATTGACCAGCTTGAGTGAAATTTTTTTTAGATAATTTGTTTTTAAAAAAGTGGGGTTCCAGAATAAAAAGGCCATTTATAATGGAACTGAAAGTAATTCAGCCTAACTATTATAGACTATTGGCATCCTCTTCCACCACAATAGGCTAAATAATCGAGTGTCTACAGTAAATCCAATTATGAACTTTAACTTTTTAAATAAGGTTCAGATATGCAGTAATAAATAAGAACATTTTTCAACTAACACTATAAATGAGATGTGTGTGACCTAGAAGCCATTCGATGGCAAAAATACATTGTCATAATTATTGATCAGAAAAATGTCAGTTAATGTGTCATTTAATAAAATATTATTATAATTATTTCCTGATATCTAATTAAATTAGCAATTAGGATTTGTTTCACCTTACTAACAGCTATCAGATTTTAATAAAAAATTTCACACAAATATACAAATAGAATCACAGCTAAAACGTATTATCTGGAGATCACCTGAAGCTTTAACAGACTCTCATTACAAGAACAGCAATGACATCTCTCACTAGTGGCCTGCTTTGTAATTGAGGTGACAGGAATGGAGGATGTTCTGGAACCCTGACTAGGTATCTGTTTTATTTCCAACTTTACACAAGGCCTGCTTATTCTGTCAGGATCATGGAAAGGGGGAAGGTAATCCAGCCAAGCAAATCGAGCTGCAAAGTAACCATCACCTTGTGGCTGTGTAATAAAAAAAAATAATTTTGAAATACGGACATGGCCATTTTAGAATCTTTGAAGTACTAGGCACTTTTGCAGAAAAAAAAAAGATTTGTGAGCCTTTTTTAATTTAATGTCCCTAATGTCTCCTAATAAAAATTAAAATTTATAAACTTTTGAAGGCCCCCTTTTAGGCCTCTTCTGTGCCTATTAAATAAGAAGAGGAAAAAAATTATTTAAAATGTATAAAAAGTTGAAAAAGATTAAAAAAAAAAAAGATCTTTCAAACACACTAGTTACCAGAGAAAACTTCTGTTGTCCAGAGACAGAAATCTGTCTGGGTGTAGGCTGATTTTTTTCTTTCAGCTTTGCAATGTAGACTTTACACAGCTTATGCTGATAAATAAATACATAAAATTGTGTCATCAAAAAAGTACAATAGCTATATTTTAATTTAATTTTTTTTTTGCATCAACATATAAGGAATTCTGATACAATTAAAAAAAATAGCTTTAGTTATATATCTTTATTGTCAACATCTGGTTTAAATATTATCTTTATTGTAAACATTTGGTTTAAATATTATCTTTATAATATTATCATCAAAATTTAACATATGCCAAAAAAATAAAAATTGTAAATAGAATATTTACTTACAACAGCTTCATCAAATAAAAATATTCTTGTAGAATCTAAACATAAAAAAAAAAAAGTTATATAATCTGTAATTACTAGTTATCTTTAACCTTTAACAAATACATCAGTCATTAAAACAAAATAATTTTTTTTTTGCTTAAATGTAAATGAAGTTTTTTATTGATTGTCTATGTGTGTGTCAAGTCCCTGTAAGGATGAGATGAAATCTCTAAGATCCTATAAACCACTAATGGGACGGTTTTTATGGTGCCCTTCTTTCATCCCCACCAGAACCGATAGTGCAATGGCCGTGGAGGTACCATGGGAGATAGTTCTTTGTGTAGAGTATGGCATTTAAAAAGTACAGTTCCCTTAAGCCCCATACGGCTCATCGGAGCAGATGAAGTGTAGAATTCATCTGTTTTAGTAACCCCTGGCTTGTTTATAAAATTTCATTTTACTAGGTAGCATGCTGAAAATATGACATACAGATGAATTCTACACTTTATCTGCCCCAGGAGGCAGCTAATTTCATGATGTGTTCTTTTAATAACAGTCCATTTTCTTGCTACTCTAAACGTAAGTCTTCTTAATTTGTATAAGACTAAATCATAAGTCCCCTTCCTTAGATCACCATTGGTTTGACAGTAACATGTAACTAGAACCCTTGGAAAGTGAGCCAATCAGTTTACATATAACCCAGTTATTTATTTGAACTATTAAATAGCTTCATTAGGTCATTTATTCTATTAATAATTAACATGATCCTTATGGATTATGACATTAATGAAAGACAAAAACAAACATTCAACTGTTTAAAAAAACTAAATTTAGAAGTTTTTAAACCTTAATTTTGGAAGAGATTTAAAATAAAATTACCCATCAGTATTAGCTCTAACACTTCCCTCATGTGACTGTTGTAAGAATATTCTGATTGGCTCTGAAATAAAAAATTGGATACTGTTAGAAATAAAAATTCATGTAATAAAAATGTATCTGGAGTTTCTGTAATTTTTAACTGGTGAACATTTCCAGTAATGAAAGGTTACAATCACACATAAAAAAAATGAAAAAGCTTATTTGACATTAAAAAATCTATAGACTATTCATAAAGGACAAACTAAATACATGTAACTGTAGGAGAATATTTTTGGTCATAATTGATAGTTTATTTAATGTTATAGCATATTAATTTCAGGAAGCAACAGAGATCACGCTTTTATTAGATTATAATATTTTAATAAATGTAATTTTATTCATTTAAAAAATCACAAGTTAAGCTTAATCCTTGTTCTTTAACACAGGTGACTTCACATTATTTAGTACAAGTTAGCCAAAGTTACAAAGATTCTTGTAGGACAACTGCAAACGTGTGATGCAGGCGATTAAGAAGGGCAATACAAAACAGTATATGATTCTGGGTTGAAGAAATAAAAACTCATCCTTAAAGGGATATGACAAGACAATGCAAATCCTTCACCATCTTTATAAACTTTAAAGTTATTTTTTGTTCTATTCAGCTGTTAACTTACATCGAGGAGACTAAGAAGTGAATCAAGTGAAATGACACATTTGTTCAACATTTCCACTAGGACTTCCAGTAAAGTGTTGGCCATGTGCTGCCTCATCAGCTGTGCTAAAGGGGTGAAGGTGATCATGTTTTCGCAGATGAGATCCAGGTGAGACGAGCAGATATCTATCAAGCTTTGCTTGTGCATGGACATCAACTGTGAGCAGGCATGCTCTACATCACAAAGAGCAAGCTGCATTTGGACCATGGCCAGTTTGTCAATTGTACTGCAGAAGAACAAAGAAAATAAAAAAAACTCAAATTGTGATATCAAATTAAATGTAGCTTGATTTTTTTAGATTTATTCTAATAATATTTCATACTACGTGAACATTTCTTTTTTTACCTATGTGTCTGAGAGTTGCTTGATTTCATGGACAGCCATGTTTTTAAATAATGATAAGCCATTTCTATGAAGAAAAAATTAACAAACAAATCATGATTTAAATTTAGGAATTTTAACAGCTCCTTTAATGCTTAAGGTTATTCAATGGAAATATAATGTTTAACAAATTAGCTTTTAGAAAAAATTTAAACTTCGTTATCTCTATTCATCCTATTTACCTGTTGTAAAAGATTTCATATTAGATAGAAGTATAACTTTAGATAACTTCTCAGGAGCTGAACTGGCATAAATTTTTAATATTGTGTTACTGGTGCTTTCAGAAAGACTGATGTACTCTTCTTGTGAGAACAAAATACTGTCCAGATACTCCAATAAACCTTTGCCGAATTCTCTTTGTTTATTCTGTAGAAAGGGTTAAAATATACTGAAATATGTTTATGTACATATTTAAATATTTGACTTAGTTATAATCTGCCAAACAATATTTCATTTAAAGCATGTACTGCTTTTTAAAAATTTTCTTTTAGAGCAGCAATACGTAAATTATAAAATAAAAAAAGAAGGATTTGAAAGAGGAATGGAGACAGGAAATTTGGCATGGATGAATCAAGATAGTTTGGTGTAAAGAAGTGAATTCCTTAATGTTACAGATGGAAGCTATTATTACATCCAGTTGTCATCATTATTACATCCAGTTGTCATCATTATTACATTGATTGTATCATAGAGTGTTATCATGGATTAAAGTTATTACCCTAATTAGTATTCATGTTATCATTTGGAGTAAGAGAATGTTTATTTCCCAATATCATAGCCTTATTACATCCTCAAAACCCTACGACTCAGTTGAGACTAAAACCTAGTGTAGTTTTTATACATTATTGACAGAGTACCAGTGTCATTATTTATGGTAATATTTAGAAGTCAGCCTACCCTGACAGTTCTTTCTTAGATGTTATGGTCGCCTGATAACTTAGGGAAAGCTATTAGCTGTTATAGTAATTCTAGGCAGTAAATTTGTACTAAAATCCTACATATCTGAGTAAATTAAAAAAAGATTCACTGTGATAGCTTGTTCTATTGCATCTGCAACAATGTCCTGCACAGTTGCTCTAGAATTTCTGTAGTATGAACAGCATAAGGACCAGTCTTCTTGTTCTGGTCTGAAAATATATAAAATTTTTCCTTAGTACTCATATGTTTATGATATTATTGGTTTTAATTTTTTGGGCAAAAGTCTCATGTTTAGATTTTCCTGAGAAAACCAAAAAAAAGTATCATTACGTTTACTTTAAGGAGTCAGTGTTTGAAATAGTAATGGGGAAATATATCTGAATTAGGAATTAGAAAATATCAGAACTTTTGTTGTGAACTGAAATAATACAACATTTGTCAGATTTCTGATACCTAAACTTCATTATTGAATTTAAATAATATAGTACTATGTATAGGAATCAAAATTGTTACAAGTTTAGAGAAATATCAGGACTGGTATAGTAATCAGTTTAAAAAATTGGTATCCTCTCACCTGAAGTTTAAAACACATAATTAATGAAAACTTTAAAAAAAAAAAATATTTTTTCTAAAAGAGACACTTACTGTGCATAGTAATCTCCCAACAGCCTATTGACTTCACAGAGACAATATTTTACTTCGTTGTGTACTGCCTCTACAGGGTGTGTGCTTAGCAACAAATGAGCTTCCTGCAGTAAGTGAATATAAGAAGCTGGTCCAGTCTTTTGTATGCCTTTGGCAAAAGATATCTGCATCAAATGAGTATATAAAAAAAAATTACATATAATATGAATTTTTGAATACACTATGCATATTTAAATATCAGACTAGAGTATATATAAGGAACGCCATTAATTATAAATATCCCAAACACTTTTCATTGTTTTCGCTAAAATGTTACAGTGAATGACTAATCTCTAATATCCCACCAAAGTTCCTTTTAATTCCCTTGATCTGGCTGTATCTAACACTTACAGTTGGATATGCTATTAAACTATGCAATGGAACAATAAAGACGATGCTTCTTAATTTGAGAAGTATTTAATCAATTATAATCTGTGCATACCTCTTATATTTATGATTTTTTTTATTAAGAGTACACCAACAAGAAAGAAAATATACTCAAGTTTTAGCAATATATATTTGGTACTAATAAGTTAATTCAAGATCAACATGTTTTTCAGATGAATACCTTTCTATTGCAGATTTTCAGGTGGTTAACTCATCCCTGAACTTAACAAATGCCAAAAATTATTGCTTAGCTAAAAAACAAACAAACCATTTCTTTGTACTGTTCAACTAAACTTTGCATGTGAAGAACGTAAATGCCCCAGTGGGAATCTTCTTTTCTGAAAAAGAGACAGGAGTTAATTATTTATTGTCAAAGCCACCAAGTAGAATAGATAAATCCTTTGCAATATAATTTTTTATAGTTGTCAGTTTTTACACTACCATTTTTATTTTTTTAGTTATTCGGAAATAGATTTAAAAATAAAAACAACTTATTGTTAAAATGTCCTTGTGTTTGTTTTTGTACCAGCCTGTTTAATAATCAAAACTTATGTTTAACTTCAATTTTATAAATTATTTGGGTATTTTTTTTTTAAAAATGTGGCTATGATGCATATATACATTTATACATACAATAAAAAAAACCTGCTGATTTGAAATATAAAGCTAACAGGGACTGTTGTTTTTTTTTAAATGTTTTCTTAAAGAATTAAAAAAAAAAGGAATTTTCAGCACTAAAAAATGTTTTTTTAAATTAATCATTGGCTTAAATAAGCAAAAATGTTAAAACAGTTCATTAAAGTACACAGAAATCTATCACAATATGGGACTTTGGGTGTGTATTTTATGTACACCCATGTCTGTTATAATTGTAGGAAAGTAATAGTTTGGCCATAAAAGAGGGTAAGGATGACCAAGTAGTTTACAGGTAATAAATACAGGGAGTGGGTAAAGCCTAACTCTTGGATGCCAAGTGAGATGGGGTAGTTAAGTTGGGTGACTTGGATGCTTCTTAGGTTAGCAAGTGAAGACGTGTTTTAATTTTTAGCTAAGTTAATTTAAAAAATGAAAGCTTAAACTAGTTCCAAGTTTTCTTTATGGTTTTGAAATGAATTTATTTAAGAAATAATAATAATAGTTATTTTAAAATACTGAATTTTTTTTAATTGTTTCCCATGCAGCTACTAGCTGACAGTGGAATTTTATTTTATCTGGGACCGAGACAAGTGGTTGACAAAATATTTAAGGCTGATCACATAGGAATAGTGATCACTGGTCAAATACAGCCCTCTGAACTGTTTGATCAGGCCAGCCACTTGTGTTAGATTGAAGCACAGAACTAGCCTTTTATGAAGTTTACATTTTATTTATATTAATTTATGTCAACACTCTTAGTTTTCCATACCGGTCAATTTTACGAATCAAATGTGTGGTCCATGACACTAAAAGTTTGTCCACCCTATGAGGAGGATTAAGTCAGTGTGTCTGGACAATGGAACCCAGTAATTATGTAGGCTATCTGTTAAACAGTATGAAATGGTAATTACATGCCCTAGTAAGAACTGAACTGACTCAGGCTAACCCATGAGGTGGGAAAATATTTTGAACTGCGAGACACATTAGGTATGTAAATTTGACTGGCGGGCAAAATCAAGAGCCATTGGGTGGAGTGTTGACATGATCTAATATGCATCAGAGGTAAAACCTTAACATAAATGCTAGGGCAGTGCACCACTCTAAAATAAGTGGTGGGCCGGATTAAACAGTCATAATGGA
Organism: Bulinus truncatus; assembly: GCA_021962125.1. Lineage (NCBI taxonomy): Eukaryota > Metazoa > Mollusca > Gastropoda > Planorbidae > Bulinus > Bulinus truncatus. The sequence goes on from JAGDYQ010000024.1 coordinate 7,792,191, forward strand.
TAGTCTGACCAATTAGCCATAGTGAGTGGATGTAGGCTTGAGTGAGCCCACTATGGTGCAGAACAAACTAGCAGTAGATTAAGCCAGATAAAAGCACAGTCAGAGAACGATTTTAGTAGAGACAAACAGATGTACAGAAATATAGACAGTAGTATAGAGATATCTCCCCTGGACAAACTTGTATATGAATTTTTAATTGGACTGCTTATTGGTATTGATGTTCTAAAGATAAATTTTCATTTATAATGAAATAAATAAAAAGCTTACATTTTATCTCTTATTTATTTGGAATATCTATAAATTGTTATTCCATTCCAAAAAATTTGGGCAAAAAAAAAAAGATATAAATTTCCTTTGTCTCACTTATTTTTGGAAAACTTTGAAAATTGATTTCGCAAAATTTTGAATAAATTGTACCTTTTATAGAAGTTTTTGTCATACAGTTTGTGTACAATACCTATTCATATAAATTATATGTTTTTTAATAAGAAAGACAAAAAAAAAAACAACAAAAAAAACAAAGCTGAAAAGGAACAAGATATGTGAGGGTCTTTGATTCATTAAGTAAAAAAAAACATAAATTAACATATATTTCTCAATGACTAACTTTTTATTGTCTTACCCCAAAGGATCATAAACTTTAGAAAGTAGGGCTAAAAAGTTCCTCCCCACAGACAAATTCACTGCACCAAAGAAAGGTTCATGACCACATAGACAAATGTCCAGACTAGAAGAAGGATAACTCTGCCAAAAAAAAATCACTTCGTAGTAGACAATGACTAAAACAAGAAGCTTAACAAACTTATTACTGTATTCAAGTGTCAAAAAGACAAAAGAAAATGAAACCAACCTTCTGAGAGCTGACATCATGATCCTCACATTTTTTACTCATCTCCACAGATACAATTCCCCAGCGTGATGTATAAGTTTCAATCCCAGAAGTGGTTACTACATGTAAATGACTTTGGCTAACACCAACCTATGAGACAAATCAAAACAGTTTCATTTCAATCGCTTTATTACTACGAATATAGCAGTAAAAAAAATGAGTAGATTTTTCAGATATTTCTAATTCTTACAGTGATAGTTAATTTTTAAAAGTAACACTTGTACTGGCCATTCTCGATATTAACGATAGCAATGTACTTATGTATCATTATCATTGATATTTTAATTATTTTAAACATTTTAATTCACATTCTTTAATTTTATTCTGATTGTCATAAAAATATATACTAAAAGGAAATTTTGACAAAGTTAAGCAATAGCTTACTTGTAAGGCTTGTTCAGTATATTTATAAGATGAAACCTGCCTTAGCAACGGGTACATCTGATACAAGGAGCCTCCCCTGCTACCACTTATATAACAGCACATGCTAGTTCTGTTCGTATTCTGTGATGACTTCATTCTGTCTGTGTTAGTACTTGTCACCCGCACTGGCATGGACATCTCTGGAAGTAAAAAAAAAACACAAAAAAATCAGGTAAAAAAAAAAACAATAAAAAACAAACAAAACAGGTTCAGATAGAGTTTTTAACATCTCAAAATGTAGTTAAATAGTCTAAAGATTTTTTTGTAGGACACCAGTTAAGATTTATCACCTGATCTGTAAGTAGGAACTAATGTCACATTCATCCAATCTTCTTTTTCTCTGCTGTCACAAAGATGCAAAATCGTTTCAGCTTGAACGCCTGTGCTTGACTTTACTTTGCCACCTTTTTTTAAAATAAAAAACTTAATTTCAAAAAAAAAAAAAATCTCAGTTGAAAATTCAAATTTAAACTGTTTACAAAATAAAGGATATAAAGACATAGCAGTACGTGGAATATGCACTTATTCAAACCTGAGAAGTCTGACAATACAGGAGGGCTGATGGTGTTTGCATGATGATGACACTGGGAGTGTGTCGTACCAGTATGCAGACCAGGTAAACAGATGGCACTGCCACCTACAGCTTCTCCGCCACGATCAAAGTCCCACTCCAAATAATGCTCATCATCCACAAACCTGGTCTCTGACATCTTACCCTGTGAATCTGAAGCTGGTTTTGGGCTCTGTCTCCCAGCAGGTCGCATGCCAACTACAACAGAATGGTGAAAGAAAAAATGCTATTTACAATGAAGTTGTGAAGGCAATGTTTAATATTTGTGTTAACATGCTCAGCTAACGAATGCTATCAGAGCCTCTAACTTTTAAAGCACTATTTTAACTATGAACAATAAAAATAATACATAATAAATGAAAAACTAATGTTAACCATATTATATTAATAGATTCAGCATCAAATTTCCCAGTTACCAGTTGAAAATTCTTTCCCAGGTGAAGATTCATTATTCATGTCCTTATCTTCAGGGTCAGCTTTCATTGTTAAGGATGTTACTCTCTCTGAAAAATGCTGGTTTCGAAATTCCAATGACTCGCCGATGAAAAACTTATGAGTTCCAAAATCTTCTTTATTCAGGTTAGCAGAAGGAGAAGAAGTCACATCATCAGAAGATGACAAGGAACTCGATGTAAAAAGTTTCTTAGGAGATCTCTTTTCTCCTTCATCATATCTATATATTACAGTTCAAGCAATAAGCAGTGTAGAAAGTTTTTAAAAATTATTAACTAAAAAACTTTTGATGAATTTTATTTTATAACTAGTTTCTTTTGTTCACGTACGCTCAATTTTTTTTTAATGTACCAAAAGTATTAAAACTGACATTACACAATTCTAAAAAAAAATAGAAATTCCCCGGCACAACTCACCTGAGTCTAACACCCTGTACCTCTTTATGAGAGCAACAAAGAATAAATTCTTCATTCAGTGACATTGATTTGATTGGGAAACTCCAGCATAACTCTAAAAAGACCTGGAGGATACAAAATTTAATAATTATGTATGATAATTACTATTCTGATTTATAAAAAAGCACATTTATAGATTGAAAAATGTAACATTGCCATACAATTAAAATATGCTTTACACTGCACATTAAAATACAGTGTTTGGCAAATGTCTGATTGCTGTATATTTGGAATACAGACATTTTTTTTTTTTTTTTTAAAGCTATGCTTCCACCGATCTGAAATTCTGGTATTATGTTTTATTGCAATGATATTCTAATGAAAACGTGCAAACCAGTTAGGATTTCCACAGTGGAGCAGAAAGAATTTTGAGTTTTGCTACATGCAGAATTTTTTCTGGAGAACTATATACAAACCAAAATGGCTGCTTAGAAATATCGATACATTTTTAAAAATATGAAAGACTTTTGACAGAGAAACATAAACTAGATAAATTTTGAGACAAAATTATCAGAAATATGAATTTTTGAAAGTAAAATAATACCTTGTCAATTTGTATGTTTATAATATCCTTATGATAAAGCTTTTCAATCAATCAAAATATTCAAAGCATATATCTTACCAGTTTTAGCAAATTTATATAAAAAAATTAATTGATCAAGTATATAATATTTTGAGTAATATATTATTATGATGTTAGGTTCGATTGTTATTATATAGCTGGAGACATAAACAATTCAACTAGGTCAAGCCAAATGTCTACAATGAAGCCTTTAGGAAAGCTTTAGTCTATTTTTAAACTCGAACAACAATCTTCTTGTGCCAAAAGAAAAAAAATTATAAATGGTCTTCTTTCCGGTCAGCTGAATTTTGGTATTTCACATAATTTAGTTTTGAGAGAGGTTTACTGCATTACAAAAACTTCTGCGAAGAAATTTTCTGACCAGTGGTGGCTTTACTGAATAATTTATGTGTTTTAAGCAGTAAATGAAAGGAAAACAATGCAAAATTAACGGAACTTCCGACAGCATTAAAAAAAATTGAAAATCATTTTGAATATGATTCTGACTCACCTCTATATCTAGGTAGGTTTTATCTGAATTGGCCACTGTTTTCTCTATAATGCTACAAAGTTTGACCTCTGAATTGCAGGCTATGGCAAAGTTTCCGGTGTATCTTTTATTAAAATGATTGTAAATAAAAAAAAAAATGGGAGAAATATTGAAAGATATAAAAATATAAGAATTTTTTCTTGAACTTAGTAAATATTTTGTGAATAAATTTATATTCAAAATAAGTAAACATAAATAAAAAAAAGTGTATTTACTTGCACACAGCAATGCATGATGCATTCCCTTCCACTGGAAGCTCAATGATTTCCATGATATCAGAGGATGACGGAGCAGCTAAATGTTGTATGTGAGACTTTCCAGCCACACTGACCTTCGTTCTAGGCTTGATATTATCCTTGTTATAATGATTCCAATTGAGGTAAACATACACAGACTTCATCTCACGTTTCCAAGACTTTTTCAGCTCAATGGTGACAAAGTAGTTATCTGAAAAATCGAATTGGGATTAATAATTACATTCAATTCCGTTGGTACTTCCAAAACTACTATATAAACAATCAGCTCTATTTATCTTTCCATTTTATTCCAGAATATTCGATAAAACGATGATAATCAAGTTACATACAATGCTGACATTCTCAAGAGCATTTATTAAAATCTAAATTCACTAGGTACAACTGAACTGATAAAAAAAGTGTTTTTCAAGTTTTTAAGTTAAAACAAGGAGTGTCGATGATTATGTTCAATTGTTCAAAAGAGGGTATAAAAATATTAGCTACTATTTTTTCAACTTGAAATGTGGCTTTATGTTCCATTACAGCAACATTAGGTAAATTCTTTTCCTTAGTCTTTGGTGCACAGTCAAAAGACAGTTTTATTGTACTTATACTAGAGAAGTTTAGATAAAAAGCCTTTTTTATTTTCACTTACTAAAACTATTGTACAGAATCATATCTACTTCTGATATTGTTGGAAATTTCTGGACCTCTTTTAAACATTCATTGATGACTTGAAAAACAATTATTTCACAGTCTTTAGTAGCAATGAAAACATGGTCATTATCTGCGCAGATTGCAAGCGGTTCTTTATTAACTGGTATGACACTTTGTGATGCAAAGCTGTGACATTTAAAGACCCGGACCATTTTGAAATACTAGTAACTTTTTGTAACCTGTAATATAACAAAAAGGGAAATTTATAATAAAAAAAAACAGAATGTATTTTGATTTTTTTTATAACATTTTCAAGTTTCAGCACTCTTTTTGAAGAGCAAGCAAAAATCTTTGTATTTTCCTTGATTCGGAAGCTCTTTGGTTGCTTAATTTTGTCTGTGTAATTCAAGTGCTTTAAGTTTTAGTTAAAATCATCTAGCAACCTGGGTAATCATAGTCCTGAGCATAATAGGCCTACTCAATGGAGTAGTGTGGCTATTAAAACTGCACATTTATATATATATAGCCTTATAAGATTTAAAGTAAAGTAATACTACATGATTAAGTAACGCTGCAGTCTTCGTCAGGCCTACGAAACTCAAATCAACATCAACCTTTCACTGAACTACACTTACAGTACATTGACTTGATATACATTAGTTTTTGTATTAATTAAAATTCATAGAGATGTTCTTTTCACCTGACTAAAAGGCGATCGACAATACAATTAACAAGATCAAAGATCATAAAGATGAGACATCTCTGCCTTTGGTAGGTGTTTCAAAATGTAATATTATTACATTTCTGCTGACACAGTTCATAGTAATTGTGACTGTGTATGAGTAAAAAGTAAGTAGTTAAAAGTTATATTATTGAATGTATTTAATAATCTCGTTACAATGGCTGAAGAGTGTTTCTCGTGTGCTTTTCTGATATGAGACAGAATAGCTCCATTTTGTTTTCTTTCAATAATCATAGTCATGTGACAGGGTAAAATATTATAAAAATAGACCATTGGAGAAATCTCGAAGTGAATGCATCTAAAGTATTGGTCGAAAATCACTTCCTTTTTGTTTGTTTACAAAGCGCCCATTTCGAACAATATTGAGTACACTCTAAATAATAAGAAAAAAAAATACACATATATATAATTATAGTGTATGATTTCTTTTTGTAAGTTTTTTTTTTGAAATCTGAAAATTAAAAGCAGATTTATATTAAACCCTATTTCCATATATAAAGTAGTAAAATTTAACTTATAACAATTCTCATAAAAATACCATCATCCGAAAATTTTCGTCATTTAATTTTAAATTCAGAATCATAGCCCAGTGGTCGGCAAAGTGCGGCTCCGGAGCCGCATGTGGCTCCTTAAGTGCGGCTCTGGCATTTAGTTTTATTTAGTGTACTATTTATTTAGTGTAATAAAATTTAGTGTATTTAAAGTTTTCTAAATCTAAACAAGCAGATTTGACTCCCACTATTTTTTTTTAGTTGTTGTAATGTTCTGTTTGGCTCATAAGTTTGCCGACCACTGTATTAGCCTAATCAAAGGTATGATAATTAAAAAAATAATTTAATAATCGGTCCAGTCGCTACAATGAAGCCACCCTAATGAATGTTTTGAAGACAACTAAACATTATTCATTAAACGAAGTGGCTACGGTACCATCAAGCGCCATTATATTAGGGTTAGGAATATGGCTGGTGCCCGTATTTTTTTTCGGGTACCAGCAATTATATTAGAGTTAGGATTAGGGTTAGGGATACGGTGTGGAGAAATATCTATTGCTGGTACCTGGAAAAAAAATACGGAGTCCTGCTTGATGGTACCATAGCCACTGCATTCATTAAAATGTTATGTATCTCAACAATTAAAATACACCCAGCCAAATGTACTCCGTATTTTTTTTTTTTGGGATACAGCAATTTTTTTAAAATTTTTGTTTTCGGGGCTAGGGCTAGGAATAGGGTTAGGGTTAGGAATAGAAGCAATATCTATAGCTGGACCCCGAAAAAAAATAATTCGGAATCCAGCAATCGTGCATGCGTAGAAAAAAAATAGTCCGTCTAGAGCGCATGCGCAATGGCTGCATCCGTAGCCACTGCGATTAAAATAATACTTGTTTGGAAGCAATTATTATTTTGATAATATTATTGATATTTTACCTATATAACGGTTCCAAATCATAGTAATAATCAGTGCTTTTTTTGTAAAAAAAAATAGGTGCCGGTACTCAGTGATGGATTGCCTAACTTTTAACTACAAGTTCGCACCTCGATGCTAGCTAAATCACAACTGCAAAGCTACTAAACATCTAAAACAATTTTATTTTATGATTAACCAACTTAAATCCTCTTCAAATACAAGAAAAGTAATAAGTTTTTCCCCACATTGAAAAAGGTGCCAGTATGCCGTACCGGTGTGTACCGGCACAAAAAAAGCACTGGTATTAATGTAAAGTATTAATAATATTTATCAAAATAATAATTGTCATTAAATAGATAAATTACCCTCCCTCTGCCACTAGTCTAACTGTAACTAAGGGCAGCATAGCCCTAGGCCAAACTTACAGTTACACTAACATAGTTGTATGCTATGACTTGAGTCAGTATGAGTGCATACTGCATGATTACCTGCACTAAGCCTAATGAAAATGGCAAATGCCCATGGCTATCTATAGCTATGCTTCATATTTTTTAGATCACTTTGACTTTATTCTTAAATTTTTTGAGTGAATCACAAATGGCAATTGTTAACAATTAATATGTGTATTGTCATTTTGCCTCCTTTTTTTAAAGTATATATTATATTAGTTATAAAAAATTTAATATATTTATGTTCATGTTGAAAGTTTTTAAAACTACTGTAGGTTACTAGCTTCAATTCGGCCTTGCACTAGTAAATAATAATTTTTTTTAAACTTGTTATAGTTCTAATAATTTAAATAACTGTCTATAAATCTCAATAACTATGAGCTAGTAATGGACTCCTAACTCTCTGGTTTGCGATTATATTATTAAAATTAATTATCTTGAATAAATAAGGGTTTTATTATTAAAACAGGCATTTTTATTGGAATGTGAGAGGCAGAAAATGATTATTTATATAGCAATGGCCTATACGACTTTGACAGTCTGCATCATCCACAATCTTTACCAAATTTCATTAGTCCATTAGTCTAGATAGTGGAAAGTCCTGTATATGTAAATGTATTTGTTGGATTTTACTCTTGACCTTGACTGCAGTAACTGTTATGGATTTTTTTTTACTGAACCTTCAGTTGTTCAGACATTTTATTTTTTATTCTCAGCAATAGACAAGCATCATGGAGTTTATTATTCCAGCATCAAAAGATGACTTATTAAGTAGAAAAGATGTCAGACACTATGCTGTGGAGGACTTACTCACTGTAAGGCAGATTTCAACAGCACTCAAAGAATACAGGTCTGTGTGTAAAAGCAATTCTCTGGCTGTGGCTGAACACTTTGACACTCTGTTTAGTATTCTCTGGTAAGAAACTTTCTGATTGGTTTGCTGCATCTGCAAATTGTATGTGACTGCATTATATTTGTCTTAAATTATAATTTTTATTTTTAAATTTTCAGCCTGCAAAAAGATTTGGACCAAACACTTATAGAGGAAGCATGGACTTTACTGATTTATGGTAAGACATAAAATTTGTTTTATTAGTGTAGACATTTTAATATAAAAATGACTGTATAGTGTGCTTTAGATATTGGTACAAAAATATCTAGTTAAATTCTGTAAAATCTCATCAGATCAATTTCTCAAATGATCTTACATCTAGATCTCTAATAGAAAATTGTTTGCGTTGCACTAATTCAGCCTTATTTGAATTAAAAAATCCTCTACACGGCTAAGGATAAACTTTGAAATGTTATATTTATGTTTTCATAAACTATCAAACAAAGGAGATAAATATTAACAAAGTTGAGATGAGCTTAAATCTCTCCTCAGGTTGTCAGACATTTTTGGACAAATTGCCCTTTATCCTGGATGAGTCAGATCTTAGTAGAGAGGAACGTCTTAACAATCTAAATGGTTTAAAAATGAGCTGTTATCTCTTGTGTCAGTTTATGGAGCTGTTTGAAAGCATAGACACAAAACCAACAACAGTCGCTGTAAAGGTAAACTGTTGCTGTCAGCACCATAGTATGTTAAATTACTGATTCATTTATGATTTATTGAAGAATTTATGTAATACAGTATTAGCTGGTTTTTTTCTTTATGGTTTGTATGTTTTTATAAGAAAGTTGTAATGTAAAATGACCTAGTCAGATTATGTCAGATATTGTTTCCGATAATTTTCTCCCATTGTCATGAATTCATAAAATTTCATTTTCACTCACTTATTATTATGTAAAAATTATGGCTAAAAAATGAAAGTAGTTATTTCTTCTTATGCTAGTACATGTATATAAATTGATTTCCTCAGGGCAAAGGAAAAAAAACAAAGTCAAGTAATCTGACCATGGATTGGAATATGGAGAAACAGAATGGCCTGCAGCTACTTTATGGATTTCTAAACTTATCCTTGTCAAAACTCTGGGACCCTCCTGTTGTAGAAGAAGAATACATCAGGTACACAGAAAATCAAACATAACTAGCATATGTCAGTACTTTTTTTCCTAATCTGTAACAGCTTTAGAAAGTACATACTTTTTTTTTTTAAAGCTTGGTTAGCAGTTGTTGCTGCAAAACACTCGAAAATCCATCAACTTCTAAATCAAGGGAATCAATAGTGCTGATAGCTCATATTTTTGGTAATCTTGTACAGCGCTATAATCATGGTCTAAGTGAGTACATTTTTGCTATATTTTAACTTGGGGTGACAATTTAATTTAAAGGAAATATGTATGATGTAATATTTTTAATCTTTTTGAAAAGCTAAATATGTTTCTACTGACATTATTCTTGTTAACATTCAAATTTAATCTAACCTCAGGTTTGATAGTATTTTGTATGATGAATTTTCCAATAGGCATGAGTCTGAAAATTGATCAGCTGTTGAAACATTTTGAATTTCTCACATCGCCATTGGCTCAGATTGTTGAAATTATGGTCAATGAACACAGGTGTAAATCAACTCTTACAGACCTGTTTCGGTAAATTGTTTTATCTGCTATTTAAATCTTAATCTTTAAACTCTCATTCATTATATTAATATTAGTGCATGTATTGCCTTTCATACAGTAGCAAGCTGGCCATTAAGTCAACATGCCCAACGGCACGTGGGCCCTCATAATGTAATCAAATTATAGAGTGGGCTCCTGTTGCATGCTGGTCTACTTTCTTGTATCAGTCTGAAACATTTCACCATGAAACTCTTGCTGTTAATATTTTTTTGTAAATCTAAACCACAGTGAAATAGGAAACTCTGATAATAAAGACTCTTCAAAAGACACTACAGCTGCTAAAGCCTATGGCGGATTTATGGTGGAGCTGTCAGAAAAGATACCATCCGTTGTTCTTGCCTATGTTCCATTAGTTATAAAGCTGTTGGATGATGAGGTATAAGTATATTGACCTTTTTAATTTTTATGTAGCATTAAACACTTCTGTTTTTTTTTTAAATTGTAAAATTGACCAAGATTTTATACCTGATTCAGGTTAGAAAGAACTGTTTTTAAATTTTGATAACTTTCAATGTTTTTTTACAGCCTTATACCTTACGTAATGGTGTCCTTGGAATGTTAGGAGAGATACTTATTAAATTTCTGACTAAAGACAATCTGGATGACAAAATGCGTGCAGCTAGAGATAATTATTTTGACAAATTGAAGGTCAGTGAATTTAAAAACTTATTATCCTATAGGATATCTCAGAATTCAAATGACTTGGACATCTTGGAATCTTGCCAAAAGTTTTGAAAGAATTTAGCACCATAATTCCAACTGCTTTGTAATTTTAACATCCAGTGCAGTATTTTTTTTTTATGGGAATGTTTGGCCTCCTTTCTACCCTCTAATATTTTCCCTTGAATTCGCAAAATATCTTGTGATTTTCACAAGTATTATATTTTTAAATACATAATGCACTTAGAGATTTTCACATTTTATATTTGCATCAAAATCAAGAAGAGTTGGTTCAAGTATTTATTTGGAATAATCGAGTTTGTTGAGCTAGGAAGGGATCAAAAATTATGTATGATTTATATGGGCAAAAATGATTGGACTTAAACGATTTCCAGGAACAGATTAAGTTTGGATTCTATGGTATCACTGCATATGGTTCTTACAGAATGGAATGAATGCAAACAAATATTGAGGTTATTTTTTGTTTGAATTATTATTATGATTTTCCGAGATGATAACCCGAGAATTAATTTTGTATTGGTAAAATTGTCTGTTACACATTGTAGGATTAAGTCTTTTTACATGTATTTGTTTTTATTTCCTATATTTAGACTCATATAATTGATGTCAATGCCTTTGTTCGGAGTAAAGTGCTGCAGATTTGGCAGAATATAATTACAGAAGGTGTAAGTTACTTATTTTTTATTAAACAGTTTTCTTTCTGAGCTTATAGGTACACCTATCATTTAGTTGAGAGCACTGCAGTTCTTAAACTTAAAGATTATATAGTTGTAGTCTTTTTTTCTGGCACTTTTTGTCTTCAATATAGATATAAATCAGGATTGCTATTAACAGACATTATTTAAACAATTTTCTTTATATAGATTATGTAATTATTATAATTTCTTTGTTCATTATATTCTTTATTAAATGTTTGCCTTGTACATGTATTAGGACCCACTATTAAAAAAACAACTAATTTTGTTATCTTTATATAGTGCCTTCCGATTTTGCTTCAGGAGTCACTAATGACTTCTGTTGTTGGTCGGTTGCATGATAAATCAAGTATTGTTAGACGCCATGCACTTCAGTTAGTAACTGCCCTCCTCAAAAGCAATCCTTTTGCAGCTAAGGTTGGTTTGAATTTGGATTTATCTTTTGCTTAATTAAGGTTAAAAATTTGTCTATTTGTGTAATGTAATTAGAATCAAATGTCAAAACATTCATTTTGAATCGTCATATTAAAATAAGAATTATTTGCCTAGCTAATTTGTCCCTGTAGTTTTATTTCTAACTACATTAAATGTTCAGATTACTTTGTGGGTCACTTTGATTCATTTTTGTTAAATAGAATTTTGTTGTAAGCTCTTTTAAGTGGATCAAATGCTAGTTATTTGCACTAAATATAATAGAGGAATTCAGGTTGTAGGTAGTTTTCATTTAATTTTTTCACAGCTTCCTGTTGAAGATCTGAAAATAAATTATGAAAAAGAAAAGGCTATTTTGGATCAGATGACTCCTGAAATTTCAAGTCTAGTTGGTTCTGCTGTAGTAGATGGTGAAATTAGTCAGAAGTGGAGTATTTTACAAAAGAAATTGTCTAGCATTATGGAGGAAGATGAATTTTTGCCTAAGGACAAAGATATTTCCTCTCTTATAGCGGATGGAGAAAATTCAGACAAGTGAGATCATATTTATTAATTATGTATTTATATCTCTTATTTTGAGACAGAAAAAAAACAACAGATTTTGGAATGCTTATCCATGTATAAGTAAATTTTGTGTTTCCACATAGAAGTTTAATGAAGAAAAATAAGAAGAATTCTGTTTGAATATTCTTATTCTATATTTCAATTTCATTCTTTTTTTAAAGTGTCTGTTACATTATTCCAGAGTAGTCCAGTTTAAGTAATTAATGGCATTTTATTTTTGGTGAGCATGACATTAAGTGATAACACCAATGTAAATAATAACTATTGGCTGATTAATAACTTCAATAAAAACATGTCATTCTGTTATGTTTCACAGTGTACTATCTGCTATTGTCAAGCACTTGGATAATGGTGAATTTCTTGAGGCCCTAATACTTACTTGTGCAGCAAGGGAAAGTTTTCCAGACATCCCTGTCTTTTCTGTACCAAGTGCTAAAGAAAAGTGAGTTTCATTATGACTTACATTTGTAGACTACATCATGCATGTAGTTGCAGTGAGCCTAGCTATTCATAATGTTATTACATTTTAAATGATGTATATTTAGCAAAATAATTTAATTGCTTAGCAGCTGGTAAAATAATTTTATTTTCAGATTTGTAAAATTAGCTAAAATTTTGTAATATAGATTTATTGTACTGCCCTGCAATGTTTTTTTTTAGCCAAACTACTACTGTATCACATTTTATTAAAAAAAAAACATTTAATAGAACATCTTTATCCATTTAGTTTAATTATGTTACAAAATTTAAAAAACAGTAAAAAAAAAAAAAAACAATCTTGCTTTTTAATGAAAACCAAAGTCTAAACTCTATAGATAAATTGCCAACCTAAATATTAATGAATTACATATGGTTTTTTTTTAAATTTCAGAACATCTGATGCAGAGGATGAAGAGATGGATGTATCTTGTTCTAATGAAGAAAATAAAACTATAGCGGATATAAAAGAAATTTACTTTTGTAAGTACAATTTATCAAATCTTAATTACACAGACATTCTAAAATGAACTCTGCTATATGGGATCATCTTAAGATGCTATAATGAGGCGTGGTGAAATAACATTATTTTTTAAATTACAAGTAATGTACATGTATTTGTTTAATAGCCTATATATTTTGTAACATTTACTGAAGTTTTTTTATTATGTAACTTGTAAAAAAATAGTCTAATAAAGCTACATTTTTGAATAATTATTAATTAAATATCCAAGAAGATAATCAATATTAGAGTGATCATGTTAATATGGAAGGTTATTCCTGATTTAACTTTTTTTCTTATTGTGGACACCAATCTGGTGGTAGTATTAGTGCTGTAGGGCATAGATAAAAGATCTTTACATACTATACACATAGTTTTAGTGCAAGATTATGCACCGTCTTTTTATTTAAACCCAGGATAAATTTAGATTAATGAATATATTTTGTAACATGTCTCCTGGCTGTCTAAAGGTAAAGTCATGAAAAGAATCTTTGAACTGAAAGAACACATTTAAAACTCAGACTTAACAGCTACTGTATTTGTTTCTATTAATTTCTAAATCCTAGAGACCATTTCTTTCTGAAACGTGCTAAGTGTAATAACTAATCAAACATAGATTTTGTTATCATGTTATCAAATTTTTCAATTCTTTTCAACATTTTAATGATAAGACGCATAATGAATTTGTTTCTCCATCAAACTAAACTCAGAAGTGGCAAGTATAGATTTCATTTAAACATGTCACTGTGTTAGTTTTACTAATGCATGTATTTATGATAGACTTTCATATAAAAAATGTACTATTAAAACACAACACAATAAGCAGAAAAATAATTTTTTTTCAAAATGGACTTAACAGCTATCGGAATTGAGCAATTCAATTGTCCATGGGGCAGTCTATTTTTTTTTCAAATTTCCTTTTAATGCTGAATAACTTAATGCATGTACATTATACTATTTAATAAATGATATTGATTAGATGTTCACATGCATCTGTTCCTCTGAGCACCTACTTTTTTTTCATGATTAGAACTTATTTATAATCATAAGACAAATTGAATGACATTTTTAACTATGTCCCACCTGTGCTCCTCTATTTAACCAAAAAATAAATATATACATGTAGTATTTTTATTGTGACTGTTTATACTTATTATTTTAAATATTTTTAAAGAAGTAAAACTATGAACAGTTTACACAACAAATTTCATATAAAATCAATTACTAAAAAAAAAAAAAAAAAAAAAAAAGTAACAACCACTGTTATTATTATTTAAATATTTTTGCTGTTGGACCAATATAAATGTTATATCATTTTTTTCAGGGGTCAAATGTCCAGTAGTAACTCAGGCGCTAGATGAAAGTAAAGAAGATCAAAATAACTCTGACTTAATTAAGCAAAAAACTCTAGTTCAGTATCTTAAGGTAAATTTATATTTTTATCACAGAAAAAAAATTTCATAGCTTCATAAAAAATATCTTTTTTCGGCTTTTAAACCAATTTCATCAGCTCTTGCTATTAGATTGGCTTGATAGCAGCGGGATTGTTTGCCTCATAGCTATGCTGCTTATCACAGATCTGTACCTTTTTGGTAACATTTACCTCTTGAGCTTAGCATTCATCACTAAGTGGCTAAAATTTTTAACCATCTCAGTTGAATATCCCTTTTTACTTTTTAAAAAAAAATTTTAAATATCCTTTATAAAGTTACTGTAGATACTCATACGCATAAGTCGTTCTTGCAGATAAGAGCATTTTTAAGCAGAAAATTACAAAATTTGTTATGACCCGGGTAAAACTTAACCATCATATTCTATAAATTTCATAATCATTACCGTAATTACATTTAATTTGCATTTCTTAACGCGCTTTATCATCATGCACTGGGCACCAACCGATGGACACGGGGTGACTGAATTCCAACCCTTACTATCACATTGCAATCACTCTACCTAATGAACTATCCAGCCACTTTGCCTCATTTAGATTAGAAGTCTATATGCTATTTGAAAATTAGATATGCTGTGTGTACAGAAACAACTCAATGCAAATTTAATATAGAGCTGCAAAACGATGTGCCAAATGAATATTGAGTCTATGTTTCCGGGTATCCACCATTGCCCGCATTGCCTTGCGGTGTTGAGTGTACAATGTCTTTACCCAAATTCTATGGAAGATTGTCTTACCCGTGGACAAGATAACCCTGTTTTTTTAAGTCCTGTTACCAATTCAATATGTGTAATTATCTTTTAAAAAAAAAACAACAACACTAATAATATAGGGACTGAAATTCAATGTAGTTTTTACATTGGCAATGTGATTGCTTTTGTATATTGTCTTCTGTGGATCCACATGATTTTCTAGTAAGTGGACAACAGACTGCTGACAGCTGCACTATACCAGAAAAATTCAAATACATTTTTTAAAAGTGGACAAATATTCTTTGAGCAATTTGGCACTTTGGAATCTAGGTTGAATGTAAACATTTTGTTTACTTCTTGTTTCACTGCTTAAGCCTCTAAGCCCTATTATATGCGGAGTAATTTTTAATTAGATGTAATTGCAGTTTATGCTTGCGTTTGAGCAACAGTTATATTTTATGTTATGATTTTTTTTTGTCAGTCAAATAACCTCATTGTGCTATTCATGTCATCAGAACTCACTAACATTTGCTGCCCAAGTGCAACAGTGCATCCCGGTCATATGTCAGCTTCTTGGATCAAAGAATACTACAGATGTCCTTGAGGCTATCCAGTTCTTTGTTACTGCTGTGGAGTTTGGCGTCACCGCTGCAACTGTGGGTGTTCGTAAAATGATGGTGTTGATCTGGTCCCAGGAGACATCTGTACGAGAAGCTGTGGTTAACGCTTACAGAACATTATATTTAGAACCTAAGGAGAAGAATCAAAAGTAAATAGTTTGGGCTTTGCTTATTTCTTTTTTTTTTGTTATTTTGACTAATTCTAAATTACAGTTTTCTAAATTTTATATTTTTACATTATAAGTTTATAAATCCCTTTATATTTAATGTAATAATGAGTATTTAATAATTTCAGAACCTTTGCAGAATCTGTTGTAAAAAATTTGTCATCTTTATTTGTTGGGATAACTTTTGGTGATTTGATGTCTTATGAGGCTTTGGTAAGAAGTTCATGTCTAATGCTTTTTCTTAGTGACTTAATAAAACACTTCTTAATGTCATATTTACATGTTTTTATTTCATAGTAAATAAAAAAAATCTTGAATTGTTTTTTTAATTTAATAAGGAATGCAGGCTTACGAATAAGCCACTTATAAAATACTATTCTTGCAGATTTCACAATTTGTCAAGAGTGGTCACATTGGAACTTCAGTTATTAAAGTATTGTGGGACAGATTTACCATGAAGTCGAAAAGTGTCACGTCTCAAGATTCTAGATGTGCTATTCATTTGATAGCAATGTGTGCTCAGTAAGAAATGAATTGCTTGTTTTTATAAATGGTTAAAAAATGTTTTTGTCACTTGCCCAGTTTCTGTGCGTTATCCTTTCAAATCGAAACTCAGATTAAATGTAAGGATGTATGGATGACCGAAAAAGACATCTACCCATTACCAAAATCATTGGCCAGTAGTGGTTAATCAGTAGATTATTTATTTTTTCATTGGTTTATATTGAGGCTTACCTCTTTTTGAAGTAAATGTTAATGACACTTACGTAATACTCAAATATCATTTTGTGTTAGTTCTGTCAGTTTTAAGATGTCGATAAACTTACTGCTGGAAATTAATTTTTTTAGAGGAAAAAATATTTTGATAGGTTTTTGTAAGTTTTCTGCACAGGTGGTTTTGGTATTTTACCCACATATCCCTTTGTATTTGTTATCACTCTATTTTTTTGCTTGTTTGTCAAAAATATACTTTTATTATGATTTTGTTGATGTATTAAAAAAGCAGTGTGTTTTTAGTTCAAAGTTCATGTATTATACTTTTCATTTTCATAAATGAAATAGTATTTACTAAGATCAAGTTTTACTTTTATTTGTGTTATAATTTTCATATTTAAATATTTACTTTTTGAACAATTTGTTAACTAAGGAAAGTAAAACTATGTACATGCACTTTAGCTTAGTGATTAACTTTGCGGAAATTATATACCATAATTTTTGTAATAATAGTGTAATAAATATGATCCATTACTGATAAACCTACATATCTCCTCATTAAATATTAAAATGTTAACATTTGACAGAGCTGAACCTGAGATTGCCAAGAGCAATATTGAACTGTTAGTTCAAGAAGGATTGGGACCAAGGGGAGAAACAGATTATCTGCTGGCTCAAGGTACTTGTCAGGTGCTTCTTAAGTTGGTGCCAGGATCTAAGGTTTGTTTTCTGATAAATTTATGAAGTAAAATTAGCAAACATTCAAAATTTACATATACATGTACACTGTACTATGAAAACAGTTACACCATTAAAATGTTCTTGAATGAAATAATCAGGAAATAATCTTGTTTCTAAGTTCAGGCATAATTATTTTAGAACTCATTTCAACTGAAATTATGAATATCAGCGACAAGTAGTAAAAAAAAATATGTGTAGTATTCTTTAATCGTAATCATTTTAGAGATGAGAATTGAAAAAACATTTGCACAGACTTTTTTCTAGATATTTTTTTGAAGAAAATTTTGCTTAAAAAAATGTCTTAGCATTGTTTTTGTTGTAAAAATCTTGAAACAGATATTCTCCATGTTATATATACTAACAAGTTAAGACTTCATTGCTCTCAATGTTACATGCGTAGCAGTTAATACCCTCTTCACATAAAATAATGTATTGAACAGAAAACACATTTGAATTATCAATATTTTAAAATATTTTTTTTAGGAAAAAGGGACTTTATCTTCTGAACCATTCCGATTTGAAGCTGAACATAGCATGTTTCATCATCTAAAATCTATTCTTCTTAAAGGTAAAAGAAAATGTATTGGTTGTATTAATATAAAAAAAATGCAGGAGTCATATCTTTAATATCCACAATTAATTATTTGATCACAATCTAAAACTTTTTCAAACTTAGACAAGATTTTTCTTACATTTTTTTTGTACAGGTGTTACAGATATGGGCTTACATCACTGGATACCTTTAGCAGATCTGGCTGTGACAGTCATCTATAAGCTTTGTGACACCCCAGGAGTTGTTTGTGTTGATTTGCTAAGACAGCTGCTGGTTGTTCTGACAGAAACATGTAAAAATGAGATGCAGCTAGCAAAAGATGGCGGAGATGGTAGGATTTTTTTTTTTTTTTAATTTAAAAAAAAAATGTACGTTTTTCCCTCTTTCTCCCTTTTTTATTTTTTAATTAAATAAACATTCATATTTCTATAAATACATATCACAGAAGATTATGTGTAGAAATTCATTTTTTTAGCAGTGCACAATTGATGGATTTAAAAAAAAAACATAAAAATATATTTATAACACTTTTATAGCAAAAAAAAAAAATCATTGAGAAACTAATACAAGTATGTACAATGTATATACTAGCTAAACAGCCTGCACATAAGGTGAAACAAAATAGATCAAAACAAAAGATAAAATTCATAGTAGTTGAATTGAAACAAAAAATAATCCAATCTTTTAACAAGACACAAAACAATTTTTCTTTTTATTGGAATTAATGCATAACTTAAAAAATTAATCAAAGTTAATGCAAGTTTAGTCAACACAAATTAATTAATGTATTATTTGTATTCAAACAAGAATGTCTGTCATTTTATTCCAGTGGTAGCCAAATGCCACTCTTCGAGTTTAGTGTGGCTCGCAAAGAGCGATTTTCTATTATTTTATTAGTTTAGTTCACTAATTATTGTTAAATTGACTGTGGTGCAAATCTTTATAGAATTTTCATTACATAAAAGTGCCTTAGTTTGACCCATTATCTATATAAATAAAAATGTAAACAGAATTCACGCTATTAATCATAACTCCAAAAGTTCTTCACCAATTGCCTTAAAATTTACACAGAAAATTACTTGGTGTGTTGTTATATATATTTTATATAGACATCACATCTATAATATTTAAAAATAATATTTAATTGAATGGTTTGGTAAAATTATTTCTTTACTTCACTTTACTTTTTTTTAAACCATGGGAGGTAATTCAAAAGTCACTGAGTGCTAACATATATTGTCAGTATTTGTTTTAAAATAAACCAATCCGCAGTGTGCAAACTAATAGTTCGTCAGTATTTTGTTTTAATTAACAAACAGCATCGTAAAATATCGTAAAATTGTTCTCTTAACTTTGGTGTTTATTCTTTTGCAAAAGCTTCAGGAGGTCTCAATATAGTTTTAAATGATTGATAATTATTTGTCTAAAAAATTTTTTTTCTGGATTGTTTATTTTCTTATTTGATCAATTTCTGTTTATAGGATTAGGTTATTTATTTACGTTTTCTTCTTGATTTTTCTTTCAAAACTCTGACAGCATTTGAGTAAAAATGAAGGCATTCAGGTATTGCATTAAAAAATTTAATTACATAATTTTTTCAACACTTTAATCGCACGTTAATGGCGATGAATGAGTAGCCCTATTAAAAACGCAGCCATCTAAATTTGTATAATGTAATAAAAATACACTAAAAACCAATAATCTAATTGGAAAACCTGTTCGGCCACTAATTTATTTTCCAACAAACATTCATTTCAGCTTAACTATGAAATGGGAATTTCCTTTTATTGCTTTTGGGCTACTATTAGCTTTATTACTAATGGACTACTATTAGCTTCTGGACAGACTACAGACAGGCAGGAAGTGGATAATGGGTTTTGTGTATGGTCTGCTATTCGTACATTTAAAAAAAAAATTTATTTTTATTTAATTTTAGTCATTCATTTTACAGAATCAGCCAAGTCTACTCTGGTGTCCTGCGTACTGGCTAGAGTTTTGTCTGTAGCTGGACAAGTTGCCTTCCGGCAAACAGTTTTCATGGAAGTAGATGTATTAACTGAAATGAAAAGGCTAATGGCTCTGAAAGAAGAAAACAAAAAGGGGCATCGGAAATCTAGAGGAGGGAATAATAGCAAGGTAGTAAAATATTTTGGAGGATTTTTTAAATATAGGAGTTATTTAATCTAGATAGGCCTTATTTAAAGAATCATTTCCCCGTTAAAAAAAAAAAATCATTCTATGTAGGCATCTGAAATGGAAGAAGATATGGCTTTAGCTGGTGCGTCTGCTGAAGATACAGAGGCAGAGTATATTAGAAGACTATGTGAACTGGAAATTTTGAATGGTGAGAACTGGCTCAATGATTTACACAGATTTTGTGATTCCCATTACATTTTAACATCTTCTATTTCTTTGTCAGTAGTGATGGATCATACAAACAAAAATGAAAATTACATTTGTTTTGTTCCCACATCTTTTTCATAAAATATTTTAGAAAATATTGTTTACCGAAGATAATTTTTTCATTACATACTTTTTATTTTTTGGTTTACAGAAGATAATTTTCTTATTAAATTCTGCCCACTTATACATGATGTTTGCAGTAACAGTGCCAGATTTCCTGACCCTGATCTTCAGAAAGAGGCTAGTTTAGCTCTGGCTAGATTTATGATAATCAAGTGAGACTGGTTTCTGGTGGTTCTTTGAGAATAATTTTTTTTTATTCCATGTCAATTGTTTGATAGTATCAGTTTATTTTGTCTTTTATTAATTCTCAGTACTAACTATTTTTTATCAATATGTTTATTTCCTCAGTCCGAAATTCTGCGACAGCTATCTGCAGCTGTTGTTCACTTTGTTGGAAAAGTCCCCATCTCCAGTTATTCGATCCAACCTAATTATTGCGCTCGGTGATCTGACGTTCAGGTTTCCTAACTTGATAGAGCCATGGACATCTCACCTGTATGGCAGGTAAGCTCACTAAATTGAAACTAAAAGCCAAATTTGATTTCTTATTTGCATTTTTTTATGTGTGGATAAACTTGTTTGGTGAAATTCAATCTGGCACATAATATAAATAAAAAAAACATCAATCTGAATGTTTAGTGCAAGGTTAGAGTTGGGAAAGAGAAGGCAGGTACATAT
Source organism: Bulinus truncatus (assembly GCA_021962125.1). Classification (NCBI taxonomy): domain Eukaryota; kingdom Metazoa; phylum Mollusca; class Gastropoda; family Planorbidae; genus Bulinus; species Bulinus truncatus. The sequence goes on from JAGDYQ010000024.1 coordinate 7,813,579, forward strand.
ATCATAGGTATTTTATGCATACATTAATTCTAATAAGTAAAAACAATATTTAAAAAAAAAAATTATTAATCATTTAATTATTATCCTATACTTCAGAAAAAATTTGGTCATTTTTCGTCAGTCAACATTGTGCTCTTCCTATTGCAGCGTCATTCACCAACATACATTGTGTACAAATTTTACCATCTTGGACAATATGGAATCGGTCCATTCAATAGTCAATTACACATTTGCGCATGCCATTTACCATCATCAGTTCATAATGCTTCTTCACGGGTGATGTTTAAACTAAGAATGAATATGATTAATGAATATATTTTTGTAACATGTTGTCTCCTGGCTGTCTAAAGGTAAAGTCATGAAAAGAATCCTTGAACTGAAGAACCCATTTAAAAATTTTATATCAGATGTTGAATGTAAGCTGCATAACATCATTTTTGTTTGATTATTGCACTCATTGCTTCAATTCAAAAACCAAAATGAGAATGACCAGTGGCATACTATCAAAGTTTTCATACATAAACTGAAATTGTTTCAAATCAATTTTGGTTTGACATCCAAATGCAATGACGACTCAACATTTTTTGTACTTTACTCATAGTTGTGTAAGAGGTTCGAATGGAACTTCTGAAATTCAGGGAGGGTACAGTGTCTTACCATATGCTGATGCAATGACCAGTCAATTTGGTTACTTTCTGGAATAATACTGTTCAATATCCAAATTTGAGACTTATGCGAGTTCAATACTTCACTTTGGTAACACACACATATATTTGGAGAGTAATCAGTGCACATTTCTCACTAACATCCATTTACAAGATCAACTGCATTTTTTAAACCTCAAACCACAATTTTCTACACTATCTACAAAAATTACATTCAGATGAAACATAAGAAACAAAAGATGAATAAACGCTCACTATTTTCTTTATGTCTAGAACTGTTTATATACCAAGGGTTATGTGCATGCTTTCAGCATGCCTTTAATAAGAAAATAGTTGATGGAAATTGAGAAATATACTGCAGTGTTATTGATTGTAACGTTCTGTGTCCCAGTTTAAGGAGATTGGGAGGTTGAGCACATAACTATCTAATTGTCCGGATTTCCAGCCATGATGTCCATGTATCTACATAGCATTAAATGGGTACTTGACATTAGATAGGGAGATAAAAAGGCAACTGGGCTTTGTGGCTAGCCACACATTTTCCATAGAATATGGTGATACTTGTGGTGCTCAGAGCTCTTTAGATACAGCCCAATATAGGGCTCAGCCAGAATGATATTTTAGCTCGTAATGCTATACAAAACTTCGATTTACCTGTCCTGTAAATTTTACTTTTTAATAAATGTACAATGGTCAAATATATTTTTGAAATTTAACCCACTGCAGATTAAGAGACAGCTCATCTGATGTAAGAAAGACCACTTTACAAGTTTTGAGTCATTTGATCTTGAATGACATGGTCAAGGTGAAAGGTCAGATATCAGAATTGGCCATTTGCATTGTTGATCATGATGAGAAAATATCTGGTCTTGCCAAACTATTTTTCCATGAGTTAGCAAAAAAAGTATGTTTTTTTTTAATATAGCAATATTACTTATTTAGAAATGTTATGCAGCAGATTGTTTTAATTCATTTCTGTACCTTGTGCGATATATTGTTTTAATTCATTTCTTTACCTTGTGCATCAGTTACTTTTTTTTTTTAAATATTGTTTGTTATTCGACATGTGGTCAGCATTTTTTTTTCATGATCTTGTAATGTAGGCTTGTAATGAGTTATTCATTGTTGTTTTCAGAGTAATTCCATGTATAATATGCCAGACATAATCTCCAGGCTGTCAGATCCAGACATTGGGGTAGAACAAAGTCATTTCCAGATCATCATCAAGTAATTTCCTGTTTATTTTTTTATATCCGTAATGTACAGTGCACAATCACAGGTTTTAGGACCCACTGTAGCATTAATACAATTACCCAGTTGTTGCTGTTTTTTTAAATAAATTCTTTTTTTTAGACTTAAGGTCATTTTCATGAAATGTATTGAGTCTTTTTTTCTTCAGTTTATAATTTATGTTTTTTTATCTTTTCATTTTTAAAAAAAAATCGCAATTTGGAATTTAATATTTATTGTTTTGAAAGTATTTAGTTAAAATTTTTCTGTAGCTATTAAAATAATTTTTTTTTTCCTGCAGATACATTTTCTCCAACATTGAAAAGAACAAACATTCCGAGAGTTTAGTTGAAAAATTATGTCACAGATTCAGAGGAACAAGGTATTTTATATATTATGTAGCACAGGATTAAATAACTTGCCGACCATTAGAAAAGATTATAGTTTTTCATTTTATTTCAAGATGACAAATGTATACTCTTGAGTGAAATATCTTCTATGCTCCTTAACAGAACTGATCGTCAGGTCCAAGATCTCTCTTTCTGTTTGTCTCATTTGAGCTACTCTGAGAAGGCTCTTGCCAAACTGATGGAGAATTTCACGTGCTTTGCAGACAAACTGGTAGACCCAGTTGTATACAATCACTTTGTTCAAATTATCAGCAAGTCCAAACAATTTCTGCGACAGGAATCAAAGGTTATTTAACCTAATTTGTACCTAAATTTATGTAGTTACTTTTCATTTATGTTTTTATTATTATTTAAAAAATTGCTCACCAATTAGTTGAAAAAAATAATAAAATAAATTGGAAATTTCTTTGCTATGCATTGTATTGAAAAATGTTATTTCGTTGTGAATTTTTAGTCCTGTTTTGCTGAATTGGAAAGCAAAATTGAACAGGCTCACACAAAGGGCTTAGAAGGTGCAGCAGTAGAGGATCATGCAGTAAGCAGACCTTCAGTATGTGTTAAAGCAAATAATACAAGGAGGAAAACTAAAGGTAATATATAGCCTATACAAATGTATGCAAAAAAAAATCTTTTTTAAAAACCTTTTCTTTTTAATTGAATACAAATTTTAATGAGCTAAATTTTAAAAAATAACAAAAGATTTTTTTTTTTACAAGGACAAAGAAAAGCTGCTTTAAATAAAGAAAATATTCAAGAAAGTGATGAAGACGTTGAAATAAATTCTCAAAGTCCTCTAAAGCAAAGAACTACAAGGGGAGGCAGGAAATCCAACAAAATGCGGTACACCATTGATTCTAGTGATGATGATGATGGATTTTTCGATTTAGGAAAAGAAGGTATAAAATAAATTATAGACATTTTATCTATTTTGTTTAACTTTATGTTTATTAATGGCATAATACAGCTGTAAATTTTATTGTGAATTGAATCTCACCCAGAATTTAGTTAATAGTTTCACATTGCTTGTGTGTTTGAATAATTTTTACTCTGGCATCATCAGTCAGAAGCTGAAATTCATGTTTGTTTCTCTTAAACTGTTTTGCTTTTGTAAACTTTAAAATTTTAAACAATCAATTTCTCCAATAGGTCAGAAAGAGCAAGATCTTGATGCTGATGACAGTTTGGTGACAAAACCTTCTCAAAAGAAAACCAGACGTGGCAAAGTTCCTCTCACACCTGTATACTCCCCATCAGCTTAATCTAATCTCACATTTTTTTAAGTTTTTCTTATTTTTTTTGAAATTCGCAAATGAATGAATTTACAAAAAACATACTAAAATTATACAATATTTATTTAAATATTTACAAGTAAATGTATATATATTTACAAAAAGGGGTTTGTTGTACATGTCTTTTTTTTTGCTCTTTTTTGAAAGATTAAAAAAAAAATTGAATGCCTAATACATGTATAGATAGTATTTTGCATTAAATTTCTTTATTAATCTGCTTTAGCCCCTTTTAAAAGAATTTGTCTCATGATTGTAATATTATTTTTCTGTAATCAACAGAATATTAAATGTACTAATAAAAGTATTAGCATTACTGAAACAAATTGTACTAAAAAAATGTTTGATTGATACCATGTGCCTTAGGTTTAATTAACCATTTAAAAAAAAACATTACAATATTTTTTTTTCGAAAATACTGTCTTGAATGTCAAGTGCTATTATTAACTGTATTGGTATATTTTTTTAAGAAATGTTACTTACGGTAAGTTTTTTTGTAATTACAAGCAATAATTAAATTATTTTTTTTCCTCTTGTTATAGAATAAGTATTTATCAATTACAGTCTTTTAAATGCCTCATGTTTATACATGTATTACATTTCTAAATTTTCCATTGGCTTAAAAGTTGAGGTTTGAATTTTTTTTTTTAGTAATTTACAAGGAATTTGATTTATACTGATTCTTCTAAATACACTGAATAATAAAAGTAATGCAATATTTTCACCGAAGAAGTATGTTAACTTAAATCATGTATGACAACCTTCTCACAGTAGTTGGTAACATTGTTTAATCATATTTATCAGTGTTAATATTATTCATCCATTTGAACACATTACAAGTGCATGTATCAAATTATGGGACTTGTTTGCATTGTTTTTTAACCACTTAAATTTATTTTCTTTATTACAATGAAAGAATGTTTTCCATCAGTAGCTGGATGATAATGATAAATTATTTTTGTTGTAATTTTTGAATAAAATGTTGTACTGGCATATATTCTTTTTTATTTATTTATTATTTGGTATTCTGAATTGCACTAAAATTGCTGATGGAATAAAAAGCATGTCCCACTTTTAAACCATTTGAATGAACACATGCACTTATGTAGAATATCATTATTAATCAAATGCTGCTGAAAAAAAGAAGTGTATAAACATTGTTTAATTTTCTTGTACATGTATTTTAAAAACTGAATCACATGAGTTCACACCTGTCAGTTGAGGTCAATCAGTGTTTACTGTTCTTGTCTATGCAACTCTGCATTATAAAATGGAGCCTCTAAGAGAACTGAAAACACCTCTCAATGCCAAAACTGATTTGTTTTACTAAGATAAAATATCTACAAAATATGCATCAATTATCATTTTTTATTCTGAATATTTATATGAAGCAGTTAAGTAAGCAAACTTATTCCAAAACTTGGACATGTTTTGTCATAATGCCCTGAAAGTCATAATTTACAAAAAAAAAATCTGAAGTCATAAAGTATGTGACTCATAATTTAATAAGATTTTTGTGCACTTAAAAAAAAGTGTATCTTATCCAAAGCTGATTCAATGAAAATATTGTAATATGGATTTCATCATTGATTATATAATTATACAGCATTTCAATTATTATGCTGAAGCTAATTGTTTCACAAGTGTTTATTCTCAATAAGTCAGAATCATTTCAAGTGAGAACAAATATCTTATAATTGAATTCAGTTAATACAGTAATCTGTTTTAACCTCTTTTTTTAGTGATAATAAAATTAGTAACAAATTGTGGAATTTTATTCTTTAATTAAAAAACTAATTTATTTTTTTTTCATCAATTTGAGAAAGAAAAATGCTTGAATTGAATTATATACATTTAATAAGAAATGAGTTTATCACTGTGACACATCTTCCAGAATGTAAAAGACAATCTTGTCTTGAAGATTTATGTTAACTGCCAGGTAGGGGACCTTCCCATTTTTCACCTGTATATAAAGTTGTCAATAAATTCATTAAAATTATAATTATATAGTTAGCAAAACGTTTCAAAATTAAAAATAATTTGAAAAAAAAACACATAAGTAAGCTCCATAAGTTAAAATATTAATGTGCATTGAAAGGATGTGATGCAAACTAATAAAATAAAAAAAAATCCAAGATGATATCAAGTGAAAAATAAATTTATTAGCCCAAAAAATTACATTTTTTAAATGTTGCAGATGTTTTTTTTTACATTGAAAAAAAACAAAAACACACATTGTACCAACATAAATATGTCATCAAATAAAACAAGCAATTAAGCCTGTTCCATTCTGGACACAGGACGTGTTAGCGCATTTTCATGTTGTAAATATTTGTAAATTTTAGAAATGTTTATAAATTCAATTGTGTAATGCATATATCTGAAAAAAAGATATTAAAAGGACAAGTAAGTCATGTTGAATAACTGTTACAAAAATAAATAATGATTATGCCCCTTTGATTAGCTTTTATTATTTATATTTAAAATATAAGCAAAACGGTACATTTTGGCCCTGAGAGGTCAAATCGCGAAATGGACTTTTGATGTACACTTGGAAGGCCAAGACCTACACAATGATATATACATCATGGGTCTAGAACTTATGGTTGCTGAGATATAGGGCGGTCCATTATTAATATAGCTTATATAGTAAAAAACGGTACTTTATAAGGCCCCTTTTACGGCCCTGAGAGGTCAGATCGCGAAATGGAAAAAAGTCATTTCTTGGCAGGCCAAAGACCTACAAAATGATATATACATCATGGGTCTAGGACTTATGGTTGCTGGGATATAGGGCGGTCCATTATTAATATAGCTTATATAGTAAAAAACGGTACTTTATAAGGCCCCTTTTACGGCCCTGAGAGGTCAGATCGCGAAATGGAAAAAAGTCATTTCTTGGCAGGCCAAGACCTACAAAATGATATATACATCATGGGTCTAGGACTTATGGTTGTTGAGATCTAGGGTGATGACAGACAGACAGACAAAACGGGGACAATAGAGCATTTTTTTTCGAAAATGCTCTAAAAATTTCAAATATCATAAAAAAATAAGAAACCAGTGTACAGTAATTATCAGTCAAATTTACTTTACTAAATGCAGTAAGTAACAGATTTCAAAGAAGGAATGTGAAAAAATTTTTGTGCTCTGTTCTTAACAGTATTATCAGCACAGCTGAACGTGTTTTTTTTTATCATATAACGCTTGTCCTGGCCTAGGGAAATTTTAATATTTTGTATTCTTTCCATTTTAAGTCATTTTCAATTAAGGTAAGTTCCCCGAAAGATAACCAAATCAAATATAATCGTTAAACAGTGGTTAACTAGAGTCCAAAGGTAAGCAGCACACATTTCCACAAGTCAGGGGTGGCAATCTCATAAGTTCAAAGGGATGGGAATATGGAGATATTTTCTAAGTATGCCCTGCCCATTAGTAACACTGCTGTCAATTTGCCTTAAAAAATCCTTTGTAATAGATAATGCAACCTTGAGGATGTGAAAGGGCACTGAAAAATAATTCCCTAAAGTGGTAACAAGGTCAAGAGATAAACATCTAATTCAAGGACATCACATGAGATGTGCTGTTAACTCTTCTATCTATCAAATATCTATCTTTAACTATTTTCTTGATAGCAGATGCTGTTTTGATATAAATTTTCCTTAAAGCAAGGCAATGTAGTTCATTAATTTTCTTTTACTTCATCTTTTTTTAACAGTACAGTAATAAAATATAAGCATTAATTTTTCTTGTGATGATTTTTATTTTTATCAGCCTTATAAAAGCCTACACTTTCTTCTAAAAACTAATGTGACTATAAAGTGATAAATTTGAGATAGACACATTAACGTAATGTCAATGTTGAATTTTATTCTGAAATAAGACAATGACAGTATTTGTTACACACACATCTTTTAAGATTTATACTGGAAATCCGACATAGTGTAATGGTATCTCTGTGAGAGGATTGAGGGTTTGAAGATTTAACAGCCCTCTCAACCAGCTATCTTCCCAAGAATCCAATACCTTCTTTTATCTAAGTAGACCAAGATCCCAACTGAAAAAAAACAAACAAACATTATTTATAATAGGTATACAAAAAATAGATTTGAGACTAATTCAGTATTTATTAAAATTTATTTTTACAAGCATACCAATTTTACTAGTTTTCCTGTTGTCCCCTTTCTTTGCATATCGTTGCTTAAGTAAATTATTTGTAATGGTGATAGTATAGGGAATGGATCATCTCATACATTAGCCAGCAGCAGAATACTGTTCATCCTCTGAAAATTAAGATTTAAAATATATGGAGTTTAATTCTTTTATAATTCATTAGTATGTAATCGCATAATTGATACTCAACCTACCAAGAAATCATAAGCTTTTGTTCCAATGACCAACTTTATTCTTATTCGGTTACTAATTTATCTTTTAAATGATTAAAATGACTTTTTAGACATGTCTTCTTCAATATTAATTAACTTTTTAATAGAAAAGAAAAAGTGGAAAGATAATTTAAAACATGAGGTTTATGAACCTTGTGGTTGACTCTAAATGGACAACACTGTCATTTAATAAAAAAATTTGATAGATATTTTTGATTTATCAATAAAACAATGCCATATAGTTAGCATCAGTTATTAGCATTTCTACTTACCATCTGAAGGAATAGTGTTGAGTAAATTCACTTAGGACATTGATGAGCAATGTGCACCGTAGGGTTAAGAAATACTAAAATTATCGGGTCTCTTCTTACATGGTCTTGTCAATGGCCAAAGAAAGAATGTGACTATAATTTACACATTTTAATAGAATTTATTTTTGCAAAATAGCATAAATAATAGTTTCTGTGAAAAAAAATTAGCGGTTTAGAGTACTCAAAAAATTTTTTAAATAATAATTAGTTTCATAGGCTTTATTTGAACTATTCAACCGTCTTCAAAATGAATCCCTCAATAAACTATTAGGTTCTCTTATCATTCCCTAAAACTAACTAACTTGTTTTGTGTCAAGTAAAATTTTCTCACCTAAGATTTTAGCTAAAATGTGAAATCTGTCACTTCCAAATACCCATTCTTTCTTTCCGTTGACATCAGTAACTATCATTGGTGACCCAAATGCCTGATAAAATTGTCAAAATAAAAAAAAAATAATAATCCCAAATATGTGATTAAAAAATAATACATCTTTCATTTCTAATACTAAATCATCATTGTCAGTAAAAAAAAGGTAATGACTTATAGAGCATATAAAGTTATTGGGGTTAAATGAAGTTCACCTGTTTCTGTGGGATGGTGTGGTTCGTATTAAGAAAAACTGCCTGAAAATTGCTAGAGAAAGTTATAGTTGAAGGTTTTAAGCTGAGGGGGCTTAGAGATATTAGCTGGACCCAAGAAAAGCCCTGACTCCTGAAAGTCCTTGACACCGGGACCTTCAAGTCAGTGCTCTACCATGCTGTCTTCCAAGCCCCCAATAACTGACACTATTAAATTTCTGAGTAAAAACTGAACACATAAAAAAACAGGAGCAGGTCTCATGTCTCCCATGAATTATCTGAAAACTTGTACTTATTGAGAAATGAGTTTTCATAACCTATCATGCTGTCCATCTAACTTACATCCTAACCAACAGAATATACTTTAAGGAATTTTGACTGGAGGATGTTGGGAAAATTGTCAACCATAGAAAAACACAATTTTCGCAGGCAGAATAGATCACATTTTATAAAAGAGTGACCACTTTTGATAAATGTCACCCAGTTATATAGATGAAGTATGCCCTATTAACCTTCACATATGCTTTTTTTTAGCACAGTTGTCTAAAAACCTGGAATAACAAATTTGATTAAATGTAGGCTCAGTATCCAAAGGCAAGTCCCATTGTATGTGTGTGAGTACATTCCAAAACTATTGACAAACATATACAATTTGTCACATTTAAAACGAGAGTTATTTTCTGGTAGCAGTATTCTAAATAATAAAAACTATAACAGCCATCAGTGTGGCTAAATAGTTGTATAATTTCTAACAGAAGCATGAAAGAATGAAGCTTATAAGTGACATGAAGGGTATCTGAGCACTGTGAAAATTACTCAAAAAAAACCTCAACACATACAATTATACTCTGAGCATCTAAATTCCCAAATAGCATTAGGATTGAGGGGGCAAAGTTTATTTAAAATATTAGTTTGGCTTCCAAGCATTGAGTTTTAGGGTATTTGGATATAGGGCAATAATGTAGAACTCCTGTAAGCAAAATTTTAACTTCAATAATCTGATAGCTTCACTTAATGTCGAATGACTTGATGATTTAGACTTTCACAGATGCATAATACTAAAATCTAAAAAATTCAGTTATAAAAATTTTTATTCGCTTATCCAAAACTTGAAAAACCCAATTTTTTTCGTTTTGAATAACTGTAAAGTATCTGAAAATTTTACCCCAAGATCAAGAGCTTCTTGTGTTGTGGCTTTCAATTTTTGCTTCACTGCCTCAGTTTTCACCAATGGGATTATGACAGCTAGATTCTCCCTGGACAAGCCAGCTTTTTTTCCAGCTTCTGCGAAACTTTCAGCTAAAGTAATATCTTCATCCTTGGAAAAATATTAATGGTAGTTAGAAAAAAGAAAAAATACAACTTTTGAGGCTTAATACAAACAGGAATTGAAGGGTTAAATGATTAACATAAAGTTTACAAAAAGAAATGTTTGCCATAATTAAAAAAAACTCATTCTTGAATTATTTTCTTTTTTCAATTTTTTTTTTTTTCAATTAGGCTTACAATGTTTCATTAATCTTCATTGAATTTTTAAATGCTCCTCATTTAAACATTTTAAATGAGTACTTGTGAAATTGTTTTATAAAATTTCTAGTAGAGAAGAAAATTTCATGGTACCCTACTCCAATTTCTCATCCAAAATTCTCTTGAAACATTTTCTAGCATATCAGAGCATTTCATATCAACAGCTGTTAAAAATCTCTGTGTGGACAGTGTTCCTTTATCAATAAGCACCTCTTTCAAATTCTAAAAAAAAGTATATTTAGAATGATAGATAAATATATTTATAAATATCTAAAAGTTGAGAATATTCATAATCATTTCACTTCTCTATACAGATAAAAAAGATTTTTCAAAGCAGAAAGTAAAATTACTCAGAATTACAGATTTTTAAAAGCCTGTGATGTAAAAAAAACTTTGAAACATGAAAGAAATCATAAAATATAAGTATTTTCTAGAAAAAAATCTTGTTATTAAGCTCTGACCAGTTTAGTCTTTAAACCCTAACAATGAAATTCATTACTTCGGGTAGATTTATTGGTACATCAAAATAATCAGCAAGTGAAGTCAAATCTTTCTTCATATAAATAAGCTTATTGGGTACCACAGCTGGTGCTTTGTTACCTGAAGAAGGAAAAAAAAAACTTTAAAGAGACTACAACATAGCTTAATATATATTTCTAAATACTGTAAAACTGTCAGAATCCAACATATACAATCTAATTTCAAATTTTCAAGAATTGATTGTAAGTCTAAAATAGTGAGAGGCTATTGTAAGAACCATCAATGTTTTCTACTTATTCTTAGTTCAGCAGTGCTCATCCCATTTGACTACAACACCAGTTTTTTCCCATTCTTATCAATCTTGGTCTTACCTCTAGGGCTTGCCTTGTTGCATTGTCATTTGTTTCTTGACATATGAAACCTATTCAGTCAATTTTCATTTATTATATTTATTATATGTCGATATTTTGTATGGACAGTTTGAATTTTTGACCACTCAGTACTAATAATTAGTAACAAATTAGTTCATACTTTCCACATGCAGATTAGCTTTTCCAGACTTTTGGCATTGATGTTAAACTTGTCTTAATTTCATTTCTTTTATCTTATTTTGTAAAAAATCTTAAGTCATGAATAAGTTGAGCCCAATCATGTAAAGCTTTTTTTTAACCTAAGCCGGCTAAGTATTACTGCTGCACATGTATGAAACCTATGAGAGTGAAACTATCTGTAAAGCCTATGCATATAGGAAAATCATTTTTTGCATTAGATGTGTAAAATATCTGCAACATTAGTCTTTTCCTTGAAAGATTTTGAAACTATATCTTTGAATGATTTTAAAAGTGTTCTTTCTTAAAAAAAAAATAGAAATATGTGTCACTTATGTACATCAATTTCAGCCATGGAAAATGGTACCTAACTTATGTCTTAACTATTATTTTCACCTGCAAACTGGAAAAATGGAACTTGCATAACATTAATGTAGACTAAAATGTGAGAATATTTTAAAATTTCAAATCAAACAATAGATGTGCACAAACTGCTAGAGGATGCAACAGTGGAGTGAGCTTTTTCATATCGGTCCTATGGTCCAAACTAATTTTTAGTTTGCAGTGGCTACGGCACCAGCCAAAACCATTATATTAGCGTATGAAAGTCACTGACCTATAATCATCAAAAGTTGCAATTAAAAAAAAATATTTTTTAAAATATTTAAATATAGAGTTAGGATTAGGGTTAGGGTAAGGGTTAGGGTGTGGAGCAATATCTATGTCTATGGCTGGTATCCGGGAAAAAAAAATTAGGATTCTGTCTGGTCAGAACCGTAGCAAGAGCGTTTTTAGTTCTGTATTTGTCAGTACTTTCCACCTTTTGCCCATAGGACTAACCCTCTAACCAGTGTCCATACTTAGCATCCAGAAAATTTGGTAAGCTTATAAATTTAATATGAGTATTTGTAAGTTATATAAAATGTACTAATGTAGTGATGAAATAAAACTGAAAATGTCTTTAGTAAATTAAGACATTTACTTTTTAAAAAATAAAATGCAAAAAACAACAAAAAAATACCTGATTCTTTTACAATGCCTCCAAGGAAAAAAGGTCTTAATTTTAAGTTGATATTCCATCTGTGTTGATACCTACATAATACCTGTTAAAATTATAATTTGAATTTACATTCTTTTAACACTTAAATGTAGTTACATGTAGTGTAAATTACTAGGTCTAGGACTAGTAACTTAGACTAGAGATAGACTTAGTTTAATACCTCAAACGCGAACCATGAATAAGCTGATATAACATCATAGAAAAGCTCAACAGTTTTCTTAGTGTTAGCCATCACTGCAACATGATATAAACAGTGAATCTAACCAACGACAATGTATGAATGCAAAAAGTTTGTTTACTGACCTATGTAAACTTTCAACAGATTCATGAATGACCCCCCCCCCCCGGCGACCCAGTATTAAAAAAGGAGGCAAGAATTTTGGTCCAAATTTTAATGTTTATTTTTATTATTATTTAAACATAAAGTTATACGATTATATTAGAGGGTTTATTCAACTGACGGTTAGCTTACTTTACACTTTACATCATATGATTATTAGATAGGCACCGGTACATTTTAATTTTAAAATGCCGATACGGACTTAGTCATTAATTTAGCACTTACGTCATATTTTATATGGCACATAACAAGTTTTGTCTCTTGGGGGCCTTTCTATGACTTGAGGCAGAGACGGCCTTAGCAGCAGGCCCGTAGTGTGCGGGGGGGGGGCAGGGAGCCGGCCTTGCGTTTTGTCTGGCCCCCTCTGCTTGTTTGCTCTACATAGTAACATTTATTTCATGCCCCCCCCTACTATTAGCCTGGCCCCTGCTGTGGAATGCCTGGCCCCTGTTGTAGCTACTACTTCAGGGACACTGCAGTGGACATTTCTCTCAATTCCTCGCTTATAGTTAGCCTTTGGGGGTGTAGGTGACGGGGCGTCGTAGGTCAAAAGGGCTTATAGTGGTGTCACTAGGAGGTGCAGGGAGCTTGGGCCGCTTAGGACAACACCATATGACTACAACATTGGAGTGACACCAAAAATGAATAATTCTAAATTTCACAGCAGTAAGAACTAGTCGCCATCGGGGTTTATAACCGATCAAAACATGTGCCATTATGCAGAGCGTCTGGAGATTAGGAATATGAATACAAATCAAACCTGCTCGGATCAATTTGCTAATGTGATAAAAATGTGCTAAAAATGACACATATAACTATTTAGTTTTTTGAAAGTAGAGACATTGTTTAGAACACAATTTTAATAATGTAATATATAAGCATATCTTTCTGAAATAATGCCAGTAATACCATCTTTTTTTTTTTTTTTTTTATAGTTAACGATTTTTATAGTAAATTAATGTAAATTAAAGGAGAAAAACCAGCGAAAAGCTTTAACTCAACTATGGGTGGGTTTTTCACAAGTATTTATTTGAAGCAGATGTTGTTTCTAATGAGTCACTAGTACTTTTCTGTTTTATTGCGATGATTACCTACTCCATGATACTCGTTTCACTCGATAGCGCAATAGTTATTTACTCTAAATAAATCCAGCATTGCCACATTAAATACAAAATACATAAAATAACGCTTCTATCCTAGCATAAAATTCTGACAGAGCTATTAATAGATAGGGCCTAATTAAAAAGTTAATCTTACAGCAGATTAAAGGCTTAATGCTTAAAGTGGTAACATAAGTAAGAAGCATTACGACTTTTTCTGAACGAGAAGCGAAGTTGTCTTGTGGAGCTTGCAATTGAACAGACCCATGTAAAGTAAGACCAGTATGGAATTTTGATGAACAGAAGATTGAGGTTAAAAAATAGAATGGCAGGGAAACAACTAAGAGATGTTGGACTCTTTCTACATGTAGAAAACAATTAGGTGTTGCTTGAGTGTATTTAACTTCAGATCAGATCAACAACAATTAAAGAAGTAGCAGTTATATCAGCAAGTGAAGAATCATTGATGTCTGTTTCAAAATTGACCACATTCTATGATGAGTTATTCGAAGTCAAGCTTTTAAGAGATACCAAGACTAAGAGGGCATGCAGATAGGTCTCACAACTAATCTGACACATAGTCGATGTATATGTTTTGTCCATTTTATAAGTTTTAATCAGTTAAAAAATGTATATATTTAGTAATTGTTGATTACTACTTTTTAGCACATCTAGCCTGTTTTGGTTATAGTAAAAAAGAAGTCTCTTTAATTTTTTTCTAGATATGTTACAAGTATCCTTATCATTTTGATTATTCTATTTTGGTCAATATTAGTTAGCAATTATATAAAAACATGGCCAGTTAATAAAAATAGTTTTAGTAAGTTTCAGAATTCATTTGTAAATTGATGAGAAAAATTTGTGATTTATTCAATATCAAAACATGTGATAATATATATGTATTATCAAAGTGTAACTATTAACAAAGAAGAAATGAGTGTAATAAACTTTTTAGTTTTATATGTAGGACTATTTTATACATTTTGAAATGAGTAGATTTTGTGTCTCAGTTAACAGTGAGAAGTACTAATGTCTAATTAATATTCCTTTACATCATATTTAATATTTCTCCACGTATACAACAGGGATGGATGTTCGACCGAGGGTCCTCTGATTTCCGGTGAGGACCGATATTTTAAGGTATTGACAGTAATCAATAGTAAGCACAAATAAATATGTACTTTGTTTTGAAGCAGTATAATTTTATCGTCTGCTGTACATTTACATCTACACCACTGCTCTATAGTACATTATTTGAAATATATTTTGATTAAAAGAAGAAAGCAACATAAGCTTTATGAATGGTGATTTTTATTTCTTATTGAAAATTCAAACAAAGTTTTCATTAAAGAAATTCAAATTATATAATTCATTCAACTTTTTTTTTGCTCTCACATTTAGCTAAGTCACAGATGCTCTACTTAAAAGAAACACAACCAATAAAAATTCAGCAGCAATTATAAGACATCTTATTCGACAGTGTGTTAAATGAGTTTACATATCAACCAATTAGCATTTTAATCATAAGAACTCAATTGCTCAGTCTAAGTTAGTATGTGACTACTTTTTCTCTTCTCTTTTCATATCAGCTCATCCAATGCCTGTAGAAGATGCTTTATTCATTCATAAAATGTATTTGAATCTAATGGTTAGATGTCAATATACTTCATAAAATCTCCGGTACATGTTGAATGTTCATTGGTAGTATTATTGTCATCAGTGGTGAATTGTTTTTCCTGATAGTTCATATTCTTATAATATATTGTTCTTTCAAATTGCTGCCTAAGTTTCAGTCCAAACTTGTTAATTCAAATTCTCCCATTCTACTGTTATCTTTGTTGTTTGTTTTTGATTGAAACCTGCCAAAATAATATCTTGAGAAATTTTTTTATCATATTACAAATAAAAGCATGAACACAAGGGTTAGTAGTGTTAGCAGATACTCAAATTAAAGGAATTAATATTAATTATTGAAAATATTTGAAGGGCTACTTACCATTTACTACTTGAATAAAAACAAAATACTTTCCCTTCCTTTAAATGTACCCAGAAAATACTGTCCCTTTCTTTCAATCTGGCACTGTCCCTTTCTTTCATTATGGTCAGGGGCTAACACCTCACTCCAACAGCAGACTGCCACCAGACCATCATTTTCTGTTCATCTGGTAAAGAAGGTTCTTAAAATGAATAGAAGGCTGGCTAACATGCACACTTAAATAAATTAAAGTTTTTATTTTTTAGAAATCTAAATAGTATGCTTCACCATAAAAAATTTCTGCTAATGTAGGATGGTCTTTGAATCTTCCTTACTGTCATTGGTGGAGGGTTAATTTTTCTTCTTGCTAGATCAAATATGTTGTTGCTTCAAAAGGCTTGCTATGTTTCAGTTTCAGCCTGCTTATTGGACTCCTGGCATTTTGTTGTTTTTTTGCTTGAAACCTGCCAAAGCAATATTTTCTTGAGAAAGTTCTTACCATATTTAAAATATAAGCATAAACACAAGGGTTAGTAGTGTTAGCAGATACTCAAATTAAAAAAGGAATTAATATCAATTATTAAAAATATTTGAAGGGCTTCTTACCATTTACTACTTGAATAAAAACAAAATACTTTCCCTTCCTTTAAATGTACCCAGAAAATACTCTCCCTTTCTTTCAATCTGGTAAGGAGCTCAATTTTCAATGGATTCAGAAATTGCTGCCCTTTCTTTCAGTATGATCAGGGGCTAACACCTCACTCCAACAGCAGACTGCCATGAAACCATCATTTTGTGTTCATCTGGTAAAGAAGATTCTTAAAATGAATAGCTGGCTGGCTAACATGCACACTTAAATAAATTGAAGTTTTTATTTATTAGAAATCTAAATAGTATGCTTCACCGTAAAAAATTCTGTTAATGTAGGATGGTCTTTGAATCTCCATTACTGTCATTGGTGGAGGGTTAATTTTTCTTCTTGCTAGATCAAATATGTTGTTGCTTCAAAAGGCTGGCTATGTTTCAGTTTCAGCTTGCTTATTGGACTCCTGGCATTTTGTTGTTTTTTTGCTTGAAACCTGCCAAAGCAATATTTTTTTGAGAAAGTTTCTTACCATATTTAAAATATAAGCATAAACACAAGGGTTAGTAGTGTTAGCAGATACTCAAATTAAAAAAGGAATTAATATCAATTATTGAAAATATTTGAAGGGCTTCTTACCATTTACTACCTGAATAAAAACAAAATACTTTCCCTTCCTTTAAATGTACCCAGAAAATACTCTCCCTTTCTTTCAATCTGGCACTGTCCCTTTCTTTCAGTATGGTCAGGGGCTAACACCTCACTCCAACAGCAGACTGCCACCAGACCATCATTTTCTGTTCATCTGGTAAAGAAGGTTCTTAAAATGAATAGAAGGCTGGCTAACATGCACACTTAAATAAATTAAAGTTTTTATTTTTTAGAAATATAAATAGTATGCTTCACCATAAAAAATTTCTGCTAATGTAGGATGGTCTTTGAATCTTCCTTACTGTCATTGGTGGAGGGTTAATTTTTCTTCTTGCTAGATCAAATATGTTGTTGCTTCAAAAGGCTTGCTATGTTTCAGTTTCAGCCTGCTTATTGGACTCCTGGCATTTTGTTGTTTTTTTGCTTGAAACCTGCCAAAGCAATATTTTCTTGAGAAAGTTCTTACCATATTTAAAATATAAGCATAAACACAAGGGTTAGTAGTGTTAGCAGATACTCAAATTAAAAAAGGAATTAATATCAATTATTAAAAATATTTGAAGGGCTTCTTACCATTTACTACTTGAATAAAAACAAAATACTTTCCCTTCCTTTAAATGTACCCAGAAAATACTCTCCCTTTCTTTCAATCTGGTAAGGAGCTCAATTTTCAATGGATTCAGAAATTGCTGCCCTTTCTTTCAGTATGATCAGGGGCTAACACCTCACTCCAACAGCAGACTGCCATGAAACCATCATTTTGTGTTCATCTGGTAAAGAAGATTCTTAAAATGAATAGCTGGCTGGCTAACATGCACACTTAAATAAATTGAAGTTTTTATTTATTAGAAATCTAAATAGTATGCTTCACCATAAAAAATTTCTGTTAATGTAGGATGGTCTTTGAATCTTCCTTACTGTCATTGGTGGAGGGTTAATTTTTCTTCTTGCTAGATCAAATATGTTGTTGCTTCAAAAGGCTGGCTATGTTTCAGTTTCAGCCTGCTTATTGGACTCCTGGCATTTTGTTGTTTTTTTGCTTGAAACCTGCCAAAGCAATATTTTCTTGAGAAAGTTCTTACCATATTTAAAATATAAGCATAAACACAAGGGTTAGTAGTGTTAGCAGATACTCAAATTAAAAAAGGAATTAATATCAATTATTAAAAATATTTGAAGGGCTTCTTACCATTTACTACTTGAATAAAAAAATACTTTCCCTTCCTTTAAATGTACCCAGAAAATACTCTCCCTTTCTTTCAATCTGGTAAGGAGCTAACTTTTCAATGGATTCAGAAAGGTTTAGTATTGTTAGCAGATACTCAAATTACAAAGGAATAAAATATTTCTGTCAATGTAGGATGGTCTATTAAAATATCTTAAACAAAGACACATCTTTGGTATTAGTTCTAGAAGATTATGGATAATTACTCAGCCAAAGAATGCACAAAGTTAAGTTCCTTCAAAGTCATCAATACTTAAGGCTGCACATATAGATTTCTTGAAATATATAGCCATAGCATTCAAGGAGCACTGATTTCTTCGGCATCACATTCTAAATCTTCAACTGAGACAGTATATGACGTACGGGGATAAAATCAAATTAAAAAGACTTTTTTTCATTCAAAAACCGCTTTAGATGGTCTTCCTGTCAGTTTTTTTTCTTTTATCTCAAAAACTAAACGCGAAACATGAATTAATAGAGATACAATTCGACACTTACTAATTCAAAACAGCGAGACTGTTAAAAATGTGCATAAATTTAAAAAAAGAGATAATTAATCTGTCTCTGACACATTGATTTGATGAATATGCGAGTTGTGTTAACCTTTTTTTTTAACGTAACTAAGCATAGTGACATGTTAACTAACCAATGACTTAGCCCAGTTCGAGTAAGTGATAATGTGTCAACTGATGACGAAAGCTTCTTCGAAAATATCAAACCATCGGAATCCCGGTTTTCGAAAATCTTCAATTACGAAATTAACAGTTTTTGTAAAAGGCGCCGTTATTGCGACCCCTTGTTAGAATAGACTTACTTCTGCCTTTTTGAAAACACAATGCTAAGCCGCCTTTACAATATTTCATTTCCTGTATCACCTGAGCTGGGCTCACTATTCAAGGTTATTGTCTATCAGCCTTAACTGCCCGATTTTATTAAAACATGTTTATTTTTGCATAAAATAATTATCAATCATGCTAATTCCATCATGTAGGCTCTGTTATTGAATGAATTTTAAACTTTTAAGTCGCCCGCGTTTTAAGTAGTAAAAAGAGCTACTCAACACATAGTGTGACCTTGCTAAAATATACAACTTTTTTTTTAAATTATATAAGTAAATAAATCTCAAATAAGCTCATATGTCTTAATGAACATTTAAAAAAGCATACACTTTATATTACGGACAAGTTAACATTTTAACATTTAAAATGTATTTATTGTAATGCACGAAGCAACTAAACTGCAATGGATGAAATATAAATTGTATTACTTTTGTTCACATATTAAAGAAGAATGCAGACACTGAACCCAAACCTGGACGTTTTTTTTTATTTGTCATCTGGAGATAAAATCCATTCAAATTGTAGATTCGTAATCCAAATGAAAAAAAATCCAACAGAAAGCGAACTCTGAAATAAACACGTCGCAGGTGGACACGAGACTACTCAGATAACTGAGAAATAGCAAAAACACAAATAACACACTGGACACATCTCTGACCACACAACCAACGGTGGTATAATCTTCTGTGAACTGGGGGGTCACAGAGCCTAGTAGAACATGACTAGAAGACAGATTTTTGTCCGACTTGCCTTATTGGACTGCTATGTCTTTTTTGTTGAATTTTATAGCCTTTTAGGCTACTGGTTGGTTAAAACTTATATTTCTTAGAACACTAAAGAAAGGATAAATCATATTTGGATTTATTTTGTGAATAATATAAAAAAAAAGCTTGACTTACTTAAAAGCTTAATGTACTAAATGAGACCCGATCACAGCATCACTTGTTTCCAAGCCACGCGCTATTTTACACAGCCACGTGTCCTTGTTGGAAACGCTAAAATCTATCTACTTTGCTTTTACTTATTACATTTCTTCATACATCAACGTTTCCCAGATTCGACTCTCACAGAGCACGCGCCCTACCATAATTTTATACCAGTGCGGATTCCGTTGAATTCGTTATTTTTATTATTTCATTACTAAATCTTGTTTAAATTACAAATGGTGTTTTTTTACATAGAAGATCAGAATACATCTCTGAACAATGTCCTCATGAATGTCCTTCCAAGTGTTATGGTAGGCCTACTGCTAGATATATTTTATCCATCTACACCAGGGGTGGGCAACATTTTTGTGCTAGGGGTCACATAGAAATGGTGGTGGTGAGAATATAATCCCATCAAATCATCATATTTACTGGTTAACATTACACTTCATTTAATTCATGTTTGAATGGCGTACCATCTACTAAATAGAACAAAAAACAACAACTTTAATACCCAGACAAGTTTTTTAAAATCAATTTACACTCACTAAAGAATCAATAACACGATGGCTGAAGACTGAAATGATATCATTGTCTATGTGATCTGCTATTAGTTTGTTCTCAATCAATTTAATTGTGCAGCACATACATTTTTGACAAGGTTCAATTATTACGTATCGCTTTAAAAAAAAAAAGCCGGGATGCTGAAGTACTATAGGCAAGGATAAAGGAATGGGAAAAAATATACAAAAAAGCGCTATGCGCGTTGGGGTGGAGGGGGGCGAAAATCAAGAAGAATAAAAAGCTCAAGTAATAAGTGAATAAGTCTCCAAGTATTAATAAACTACTTGTCTTTACACAGTACATAATACACTGAAATCAGCCCTGAAATGTAGTGATATTTTTTACTATTCCACGGATAAATATTAGTAATTGAGTTGTGTTCATTGCCAAAGAATACCAGACAAAAAATTTCATTCATTCGTACTGTACTATGATATTTCTCTTCAGTCGTACATCACCTGTATGTTACGATATCGTTTTTTTTTTAATCATCTTACTAAAATTCTTCCAGAAGTTCTATCTACTCGTTTGTTATCTATGATTGTACCATCTAAAATAACACCAACAAAGCAACTTTCCCAACTAAATACACCTATGTAAATGTGTGTAAAACTAGGTACGCTAATGAAATCAAATCCGCCCCCAGATCAACGCTAAATTAATAGTATTGAGAACAAAGATTTTTGTTTGAATCAACGAATTATAAGTGCCACATGTTCCGTCCGTGGAGTACCCCCCCCCCCGCTTAAAAAGAAGAAAATGAGGAAAAAATAAAGAAAAAGTAACTAAACTGAAAAGGTACCCCCTTGCTGGGTATTGGTGCCCCCCTGCTTACTTTGACTTGGCTACGGGACTGGTGCTTGGAAGTCATGACATAATTTGTCTTCGCTGTTCTAAGGCTCTTTGGAAGTTTTTCACTTGTTGTGTTCATTGTCGATTACTTAACTCGTTCATTACTTCCCAATTAATAAACAAAACGTGATTATAACGGATTAAACAAATATTTTGAGTAGACTATTAAAAATCTGGTTTAACAAATGATTTATAATTACATATTTTAAATCAGCGGAAAAAAATTGATCTAGAAACATGTTTAAAAAAGTCAGACCTCAGAAAAAAAATGTCAAACGCAGACCAGTATAATATATGCAAGCAGAGGCACACCCTGGAAGCATATGTTTTTTTTTATTGCGGAAGGTGGGTTCAGTTAAAAATAAAAGGACAACAAATTTTAATGCATTATCTCAGTGAGAACCTTGGAATTTTTGAAGGTCCTGGTGAAAGTCCCCAAGTCCACTGTTACGTTTAGAAGTTACCCCCCCCCCTTTTGCACGCGCACCTCCCGCCAGTAGCGAGTGACTCATCAGTTGACCATGGAACATAACCCAGGGTCATGGTCAGAAATGTTACATCTAGAATTTACCCTCCCCTCCCCGTTTCCACCTCCACTGCCAATTTAAATTTACCCCGCCAATACAGACCCTCTCGCTCCTCATCAGTTGACCATGGTATGTAACGCAAGGCCATGGATATGTTACGTCAAGAATTCACCGCACCTCTCCCCCCCCCCATGTAACGTGTCAAACTTAACCCCTTCCATACTAGTTAAAAGTTGTTTCTATCAGCTCTCGCTGCCTTTGCACACGGACTTTCTACTACTGTCCCATTATCTACTATTCCCCGTATCCTAATGACTCATGCTAGCTGTCCCACCTCCCCGCCCACGCACGGACTAAGTCCCCCCCCCCTTTGCACACGGATTATCTACGGTTCCACTCGCACCCCGCCAGCCTTTAAAAAAGTGGACGTGGAAGGTATCTCGACGGAGGGCGGCCCAGTAGACTTATGGAAGTTTTAGAGAATATTTAGAGTAGACTTGAATTGTTAAACTTGTAAAATACTATTTCACTAAACTTGTATCATAGGGCATTAAATCAGTGTTGTAAAGTACACTCCTAAGAGTTGTGTTGTTTATATACCTATACAGTGGGTTATAGTTAAAGATTTGGTAATTAAGTTAAATTACCTGGCGAGCCTGCTATACATAGATATATATCAAATACTAACGCAACATCCACCCAGCTTTAAATGGGTACCTGACTTTAAGTTGGGGGGGGGGGGTAAAGGCGGCTGGGCTTTGTGCTAACCACACAACTCCTTCATATGCCGAGGTTATTGAAACAGATGAATTCTACACTTCATCTGCCCCGATGAGCCCTGCCTTTTGGGGCTTCAGAGAACTTTACTTACTAAAACTTAAAAAAAAAGGTGGTTGCCGTTAATTTCGCCTTTGGTTCCAACTCAATTGTGTCTACTGCTATACAGTTAAATGTAAAGGCCAGAGTCCAGGCCTTAGTAATAATCAAAACTTTGATCACAAGAAAGTTGTAACACTGGGCACTTGCCGTGTGGGGGGTGGGAGGGGAGGGGTGGAGGTTCATTATTACCGTGTGGTGCATGCAAGTCGACTGGCTAAATGTAATTATTTTGTAAGTGTGGAGAAATAATATAGTCTAAGTTTGATGACGCAATTCGCTAGGCTCCGCCCACCTCAGTATCTATGGCGTCATTCCGCCATCTTGAGTGTAAATATTGGGAGCTTTAGTGTATACGTCATTTGGTACGTACCAAATGATACCAAATGATAACCGACAGTTGGGAGCACATGCTTTGTTTTATAGTTAGTCTAGCTTTGGGCATCGATGTAGATGGATGCATATTTACAGTTTGCTATTGTACTCCTCCTGGATCTACCTTTATGTCAGTTCATGTTCAAGTATTAAATGATTGTTTGATGTTACTTCACTGGAGTTAACTTCGTGATTTGTGTTGTCTGATTTATTACACCTTCTACAAGTATCTTCAATATAAGGACCCGTAACATATATTTGGCACCTCCGACGTCGAACTGACTGACTTAGCTGGATTCAGGAGCAGCGGAGTGAGTACATTAAGACTCGTTGTAATTACCGGTTAAGTATTCATCGGTGAATTACGTGGAGGCCACCACCCTGGGTGCGCGCCGTGAAAACTGTGTTCTGAAGTGGCCAACGTTACTGTTTGCTGAAGTGGCCAACCCTATTGTTTGCTGAAGTGGCCAACGTTACTGTTTACTGAAGTGGCCAACCCTATTGTTTGCTGAAGTGGCCGACGTTACTGTTTGCTGAAGTGGCCAACCCTATTGTTTGCTGAAGTGGCCAACGTGACTGTTTGCTGAAGTGGCCAACCCTATTGTTTGCTGAAGTGGCCAACGTTACTGTTTGCTGAAGTGGCCAACCCTATTGTTTGCTGAAGTGGCCGACGTTACTGTTTGCTGAAGTGGCCAACCCTTTGTTGCTGAAGTGGCCAACGTTACTGTTTGCTGAGGTGGCCAACCTAGCCGTTTGCTGAAGAGGCCTACCTTGCTGCTACTGAAGAGGCCAACCCTACTGTTTGCTGAAGAGGCCAACCTTGCCGTTTGCTGAAGAGGCCAACCTTGCTGTTGCTGAAGAGGCCAACCCCACTGTTGTTGAAGTGGCCAACTTTACTGCTTAAAGTGGCCAGAGTTGCTGTGTACTGACGGGGCCGACGTTACCGTGTGGCTGGGAATCACCTCCTCATCGTCAAAGGACCCCACCATAGGATCACCGAGGATCAACAAGGGATCATCGAACATCGCGGACAGGGATCACCAAGGATCAACCCGTGTGTTAGTCAACCCCACATCGAACATCACGGACCGGGATCACCGAGGATCAACCATCGAAGTCAAGGAACAGAATTTACTATTGTGTATTTCTTTATATGTAAGTTGGCATATTTTTTTTATATATATTTATTACTAGAATATTGAAATCTGTGTAATTATTTGTTTGTTGTTCTTGGTGGAATTCTGTATTTAATACAGTAGAGGTTAAAATAGGGTCCACCCTGAGCAGCCGAAACATTTAATTTGCTGGTTTTTGAAAAGGAATATTGTATTCATTTTGTTAGTACTTGTATGTTGATGACATAATAGAATATTTTTTTGTGTATGATATATAGTATCAAACATTTTCACTTATTAGTTATAATTGGTTTTGGTTACTGCCATGTCATCAATTTTAAATATTGTTGAAGCTGGTAAGCACTTGGCCTTACAGGCCAAGAGTTACAAACCTGGGTATCTGTAGAGAGAGAGAGAGAGAGTGGAGGAAGAAAAACAGAGAGAGAGGGAAGAAAGAAAGGAAAAGGAAAAGAAAGAGATGGAAGAAAACAGAGAGAGAGGGAAGAAAAACAGAGAGAGAGGGAAGAAAGAGCCGCAGAACGGGAAATGAGGAAGGAAGAAATCGCGAACGAAAGGGCGCGCTTAGAGTCTGAGAACAATAGACAGTCAGCTAACTTCGGAGTTAACGGAGCAGGTGATAGAGTGACCACATCACTTAAATTACCTTATTTTACAGAGGGCGTTGACAGTATGGACACATACTTGTCTAGGTTTGAAATGCTAGCTACTAGCGCGGGTATGCCGAAGAATACATGGGCCGCGTCAATTTTAGGATTCATAAGAGGCAAAGCTCTGGATGTATGTTTAAAACTAAATGAAAATGAAATAAAAAATTATGATGTTGTGAAAGAATCATTAATGAAGATTTATGGTAACACATGTGATGGTTACAGGGAAAAAATTTAATAATATTCGCCCATCACGAGAGGAAGACCCCAATTTATTTATCACCAACCTTAGTTTGTTTTTTGATAGATGGGTGGCTCTGTCTGGGGCGAAACAAGAGTACCATGATTTAAGGGAACTGATTTTAGTAGATAGGGCAATTAATGTGTGCCATAAAGATTTAGTGGCATTCTTGAAAGAAAAAGGGCCAAAAACTTTAGAAGATGTCACTGATTTATTGAGAAAGTATAAGTCTGCACATCCAGAAAAACCCATATCTAAGTTAGAACCAGACCATAACCAGGATGTGCTGTGCTTTGCTAAAGCTGTACCATATCCTAACCGTGGCCGTAGCTTAAGTCCTGGGAACAGAAATAGATCCAGTGACCGACATGACGGGGACAAATTATGTTTCTCATGTGGGAGAGCCGGACATAGATCGCGAGACTGCAAAAGGGGAAATGGAGGTAGTGATAGTTTATGTTATCTGTGTAACGGAAGGGGACATTATGCTAGGAACTGCACTTGGTCCCGGGGAAATAGTCAGGGAGAAAAGGACAACAGACCAGAACCATGGACAAGACCAGACAGAGACAAAGAGATAGGGTACAACAGGCAATGTTAGTTCAGGGGAGGTAATGGTTTACATTTTTACCCTGGGTTCGTTGGTGATGTACCTGTGAAGGTGCTACGTGAAAAATCCCCATGTTGGACATGTAGTAAATTTTAATGAGCCAGAATTTATCCTTCATTACCACTGTTCATGTAGGACATGTTTGTTGAGATGTTGCAAGAATGACTGTAAGATTTATAATCAGGGTGGAAGAGCGAACTATGGTTTCACTCCAACCACGGAGAGAAATATTAATGGGAATTGGAGAGATTTTAATATTTTCTCTTAACCAAGCTATGTCCTGGCAGTAAGAAATTTGGTTCACCATAATGTGTATGTTTACATGTATATTATGTTCATATGATGACATGTTTGCATGTATATGTGTATATGACGACATTATATGTTTGATAATATTTGTTGATTATGATGAAAAAAAGAGAAGTCACTCGAAAAAAAAATGAAGAATAACTAGTGACATGAAAAAAAAGGTCACCTGGAAAAAAAAAGATAATAGAAAAGAAAAGATATACAAGTGAGATGAAAGAAAACAAATTAACAAGTCACATAGAAAAAAATATGATAAAATAATAAATATCAGTGACAAAAAAAATGATGAGAAATTTAAATTTAATTCAATATGTTTATACATATATGATTGAAGATATTTATTATATTGTTTGCATGTATTGGTTTATAATTCCATGCAATATTGATTTGATTAATCATTGTATGATTTATTTAGTTGTTATGATGATTTGGATATGTTCTATGATTGAACTTTGTTTTATGTGGCTTCTTTTTGTCGGTATTAGTATTGGATTTTACATGATTACATCATGCTTAGGTAGAGGGGAGAAATGTGGAGAAATAATATAGTCTAAGTTTGATGACGCAATTCGCTAGGCTCCGCCCACCACCGTATCCATGGCGTCATTCCGCCATCTTGAGTGTAAATATTGGGAGCTTTAGTGTATACGTCATTTGGTACAAATGACGTATATTAAAACCGACAGTTGGGAGCACATGGTTTGTTTTATAAGCAGTCGAGCTCTGTGCATCATAAAATGCGGATGCATGTTCTAATAGAGTCCAGCTTTCGCCATCGATGTAGATGGATGCAAATTTACAGTTTGCTATTGTACTCCTCCTTGATTTACCTTTATGTCAGTTAATGTTCAAGTATAAAATGATTGTTTGATATTACTTCACTGGAGTTAACTTCGTGATTTGTGTTGTCTGATTTATTAAACCTTCTACAAGTATCTTCATTATAAGGACCCGTAACAATCATACACATCTGATTATTGACATCGCATCACACAGTCTGATTTTTTACATCACATCACACATATCTGATTATTGACATCGCATCACACACATCTGATTATTGACATCACATCACACACATCTGATTATTGACATCACATCACACACATCTGATTATTGACATCGCATCACACACGTCGGATTATTGACATCACATCACACAATCTGATTATTGACATCACATCACACACATCTGATTATTGACATCACATCACACACATCTGATTATTGACATCACATCACACACATCTGATTATTGACATCGCATCACACACATCTGATTATTGACATCGCATCACACAATCTGATTATTTACATCACATCACACATATCTGATTATTGACATCGCATCACACATCTGATTATTGACATTACATCACACACATCTGATTATTGACATCACATCACACACATCTGATTATTGACATACATCATCACACATCTGATTATTGACATCACATCACACACATCTGATTATTGACATCACATCACACACATCTGATTATTGACATCACATCACACACATCTGATTATTGACATCGCATCACACATCTGATTATTGACATCACATCACACACATCTGATTATTGACATCACATCACACACATCTGATTATTGACATCACATCACACACATCTGATTATTGACATCACATAACACACATCTGATTATTGACATCACATCACACACATCTGATTATTGACATCACATCACACACATCTGATTATTGACATCACATCACACACATCTGATTATTGACATCACATCACACACATCTGATTATTGACATCACATCACACACATCTGATTATTAACATCACACATCTGATTATTGACATCACATCACACACATCTGACTATTGACATCACATCACCCACATCTGATTATTGACATCACATCACACACATCTGATTATTAACATCTGAACACACATCTGAACTTGCTGCGGCCCCAAATGTCAAACTTTATTTGCTGAATTTTGACCCGCTGTTAAAATTTTTTAATGGTACTCAGCAAGAATGGTCAATTTTTAAGGAGATTTATTACATGACATACATTAACAAAAAATAATTCAATAATTTATTCGATTAGGTCAATGAAGGAATCAATCAAAGGACAAACAATAATCAGGCACTAGTTGTAATTAGGTTAGTTATTGTCAGCCATAGTAAGTTTTAGCTGTTTCATTAGTGACAAAAGTGATTTGTAAATAAATAAATAAATAAGATAGATAAAGTTGACGAATAAAACTAATCAGGGCGAAGTAGATGGACAGAGAGAGGGTAAAAAGGGGGAAGCATTCTATCTTTTCTGTGTCACTCATGACCTTCCCAAATGTAACATGTCACCTGTTCCTAAGAAACACGAATGTAAGCATACTGCCACGCGGGTAACCTGTGTTCGATTCCTGGTCGATGCACTTTATATTTTTATATTGGCACAGGCTCCTCGACCGTCAAGACGGTCGAGGTATTTTTTTTTTACCTCTTCCGTCAAGCAAAACTCGTCATATGACGGTCGATGTATTTTTTTTTACCTCTTCCGTCAAGCAAAACTTTGAGGAACTCTTATGATTTGAAGTACGGAATGAATGAGAACTCTTATTTACTGCAGACGTTGATGACGTCATTTACTGTTAATAATCGGAGATATTTTTATAATGGGAAATATTTGTATAATATTTATTTTTTTGTAAATAAATACGACTTTGAATTATTTCGAATTACAAAATAAGAATATGGGCATAAAACTAAGTTAAAAGGAATAAAACATAACCGAGCAATTTTTAATGATACGTTAAAGTTTTAGCTTTGTTTGAGTGATGTGCTGGCAGAGTGGATTAGGAACTGTGAGGTTGACTTACATTTATGCAGGCTATCCAGGTTCAATTCCTGACACAGACATTTATTTATTGTTTTTTTTCCTGTACAAAATGCCATTTATGAAGCAGTTTTTTTTTTTAATTTAATGTTGCCTATGGGCTATTAAGTGGTTTGTTATAGTCAGAAGCATGAAGAATAAATTAAAAAATCTGACTTGAAGTACTTAAGTACATTAATTTTCCCACATTTTTTTTTAAAGCTTATTTGCAGGAAACATCTTAATTTTATTTCAAGTCATGCAGAATAATAATTTTTTTATATTATTTATTAAAAAGTTGTTTCTATAACCACACAATCCCTTCATATGCCGAGGTTATAGAAACAGATGAATTCTACACTTCATCTGCCCCGATGGCCTGTTAGGGCTCAGAAGGGAACTTTACTTTTATTAAAAAGTTACACTGCAGGGAGTTCACTGAAAAAGAATAAAAGGCCAGAGAAAAAATAAAGCATCTTCTTTATTTGCCATCAATTTTCAGATAAACAAGAAACCAAGGGTACAATGGCAACGACAAAATAAATACATTGAAATACATTAAGTTTCTCCATGATTCATAGAAAATAGTCTAAAAATCTATGTCACTATATCATACAAACAATATTTTTTATCCAAGTCACTGATATCTGACCATACACAAAATGTTTTGTATCAAGCTTAAAAAAAGTGCACTCAATTAAAGAACACATAAAATGGAAAGGACATTTTATCCCAGTTTTAATAGTACTTAAAAATGTTAAATAATATTTCTTTTTCTAAGGCATATTAGCGCTGAATATTTCAGGGATTATGTGAGATAATAAAAGCAGTGACAAATGGACTATTATATACAAAAAATATTTAAATTGAAATGAATTTCATACACCACAAAAGGCAGAATAGACTGCAAGAGAAATGCAAAAGAAATATATAAAATGTTTTTCTTTTTAAAATAAGAAAATTTTTAGGAATTACTAAAAATGAACATAAGTTTTTGCACCAGTGAAAATATTTTTGTAAAATTAAAACTAAATATGTTGAACAACGTATCCAAAAAAAAAAGATGGTATGATAAGTTAAACTAGAAATAACATGTTGCCGGAAAAATTCACAAAAAGAGCATTGCGCCTCACCAAAGGGCATAAAATATCATGACTAATGTGTATTTAGAAGACTATCTCAGTATAAATGCGTAATCAATTGTAAATGGAAAAATATATACCCCTATCATAAAATATTCCATGAAATGATTCTTGCTGCAGTATGTAAAAATAGAAAATACAGCATGCAGAGCATTTATATGGGTTTTAATTTAAAATTATGTGTGTTACAATAAAATGAGAATAAATGGTAGAAAGATGTACAAATTAATAGGCGTATTTAAACTAAATTATTGATACATAGCAAAAAAAAAAAAAAAAATCAACTGATAGTAAATAGTTTAAAAAACATGTAATGATTATAAATGCCTAAGTTAATTTAGTACTAAAGATTTATTTAAAATCTTTGTCCAAGACAAAAGGATATACAAGAACTAATTAAAACCATAAATGATTAAAATAACAGAAGTTTTAGGAAAATCAAATAATAAATAACACACAGAAAATAATAATCTGAACTAAACAGTGTTAATTTTGGCTTATGAAGTGAAAATTTAAAAAAATTAAGAAACATAAAAACAGGAAAATAAACTTTTCTATTATTGAATTACAACATATATCTTACATCTCCTAATTATCTTTAAAAATAAAAACTCGCACAAAATAACATTATAAAAAAAAACACTGAAGTATGTTGCAAACTTATATAAAATGAAAATATAAAACGAAAAAAAAAAGGGTTCAAAATATGTACATTTATAAAAAATTTCTAAACATCATTTATACATTTGGTTACAGAACCATTTTTTTGTGGGTTTTTTACTAATGTGAGCACATTTGAAATGGTACCATTCTAAGCAGCTTTCGCATTCTATGCAGTGTTCAGTAGCTGTATTTTTGTGACAGGTTGGGCACTGCCAAACAGCCATTTTCTTTCGTTTTCTTATTGATGACAGTATTTTTTTCCAGGCTTGATCTGTAAGGAAAGGTTTTAAAATGTCTGCCACAACATCTTGATTTATAAATGATGATGGCAAATCAGTAGGGCTAAGTTTGAGTTCCTCCACATCTACAGGCCTTGTTGGCGTATATATCTTCAGGTCTTCCGCCTACAAGTAAATGACCCAGCAGCAATTAAAAATACAAAAACAAAAATAGGTGAATTAGTTCAAGAGGCGGTATACAACATTTTGATAGATACAGAATGAAATGTATACATTGCATTATAATCGAACTTGGTTGTTATAGTAATTAAAATCCCACTTTCAAACATTATCATAGAAATCTGTCTATACAATTATATAAGTTTGAAATTCACTTACAATTTACTTTTTGTTGAACTGTCTTCTTTCCAAATGTCTGACATATTTTCTGGTGCTGTTTTTTTCAAACCTAAAGCGTTTTTTCACTGATGTTTTTGGGCGCCCACGAGCATTGATTTTAGGTGGAAATTTAAGCTTGCTAATGGCCAAATGATTTGTTTTATTGCTAATGGTTACTTCTTGAGGCTGATTCTGTTCATTTACAGGTACAATGGACACATCTTTTTCTTCCATAACCACCTCATTTTTCCACAACAGTCCCATTATCTCCAACAATATGACTGCAACACTCTACTGGTGTAATCAAAGCTTCATTTACAGGTACAATGGACACATCTTTTTCTTCAATAACCAATTTATTTTTCCACAACAGTCCTATTATCTCCAACAATATGACTGCAACACTCTACTGGTGTAATCAAAGCTTCATTTACAGGTACAATGGACACATCTTTTTCTTCAATAACCACCTCATTTTCTTCCACAACAGTCCTATTATCTCCAACAATATGACTGCAACACTCTACTGGTGTAATCAAAGCTTCTGGTTGACCCCAAATTGTGCTAAATCTTGCAGAACCTTTAATCTATTTTCAAATTGTGATGTTCCAGCACCTTCTGCTGCTAATTCTGCTAGGTGTTGGAGTAGACGATTAGCACGGCGAAACTTTTCGTTCTTGGATAATGGTCTGTCCACGCTTAACAGCTTTGATGTGGGCATCATCTACATTGATTATCTTGAAAACCCTGTGGTTTTCCTGCACTTGTTGCTTAAGCCATCTAGCAGCAATCCCTACCTCAGAATACATTGATGATTGTTTGATCCTGCGAGCAGCTAACATGTGCTTACATGGTAGATTCATACATTTAAAAAATAAACAAATACAGTTGTTTTCATGTATTGGTTCAGTTTTTCCTTCCATTTGAGCAACTACAGTTCCATTTTCAATATGGGTTTGCACACTTTCTGATAAATCAAACTGGCGCTTGACAAAAGTAAATGCGAAAGGTGTTATAGCTTCTCTTGTACTGACTTTCTGTTAAAGAATATTCAGTTGCATTTACAGGTACCCGTTCTGTTGTATTAATATAAGCATGGTCTCTCTCTGACGCATGCAGCCTATGACTGAGAGTATATCTTTAAAAAAAACAGGCAATGGGCTTAGTAAATTTACAACTGCCTTGATCCTTCTGTTTACAGACTCCAGCCTGTTTGTTGTCTTTTCACCATAGGTAACATTTTGCTGTTGCCAACAGCGTACCCATTCTCGTCTGCATTCGTGCCAGTTCGCCTCCATGTAATGAACAACACTTGCAGGCATCAGTGTATGGAATTCGTCGCGAAGTTGTCATATTCTTCTTCAGTGTTTGAGTATAACATTTTCTGCAATGCTTTGAGAGCACCCAGTCTTTGTTCATTGGTGATATTAAATTTTGTTATAGTGATTTCTCTACTCATGCACCGTAGAACGTGAAATATACATAAAAGGAGTACAACTTGCGGGAAAGCCTGTTGTATGCTGTCACGCTCAGTCAGCGTCTTTATCAGTAAAAATGGTTAATATTTTTGTCCAATTTTCATTCTTGCCCTTGAATATCTCCAGCATGCTACTAAGCATGATGAAATCTTCAGATGTTGTCAGAAACAAAGCAACAATCTCACTTTCACCATTTGGCCTAATAGCAAGTATGACATAAAGTGGCATTCGCAAGTTAATCAGCTTGTAAGTGGCATCAATTAGAAGCAACTCAGGATACAGTGAAAAAAACGCTTCATTTCTGAATCTTGGTAAAAAATTCCATTTATTATTCCATCTTCATTTGTTAACAGTTCTAGATCATGCCCTGTTTGAAAAAAATTGTTTTTAATACTTCTAACTGAAGTGTAAATTTTGTATTTCATTGCTTTTAATTCATATGCTATTAAAAAAGCTTATTTAATTATTATCAAGGCCGTAGCCAGGGGTACCCCCATTTAATTCTAAAAATCAAATTTTATTATAGAATATACTTCTTTATCATTGCGTTCCAATTTTTTCTTATATGAAACTCTCTGCACAACCCCCCCCCCCCCCCCCCCCAAAAAAAAAAAAAAAAAAAAAAACAAATCCTGGCTATGGCCTTGATTATTATTCATAACACTGCAGTTTTATGAACGAGTTTCGAAGAAAAAAATATTTAATAACTGAATTTAATTTAGCGTTTATCTAAAAATCTTATAACATGTTGCAGAACAATATATTTTTAGGAACTCGTTCTCTTATGAAGGGTTGGGGAGTGTGACACAGTTTTAAGAAATGGTAAAATCATTTGAGTAATAGATGTTGTGGTCTACATTCACCACGATAAAAATATAATACGCTAATAACCAATAATAACGAACACTGCCAATGTATAAAAATTACCAACTAAACTAACCATTGCAGTCATCAAAAACAGCTAAAGAGACTCCATATCTGCAGATCCTTTTTGCCTTGCTGCCAAATTGTGCAAGTCTTTTAGGGTTATCTTCTTGCCTAATTGGAAGAAAACAATTTATATAATAAAAATAATGTATCCAGTTTATTTCCACACAGTGCTTCCATTAATTAATGATAACTGAGTAAAAATAAACCAGGTATACGTACTATAACTATAAGAATATTACATAGTTGTGGTCTTAATATTTAATATTTTTTGACACTGCCTACCTGTTTCCTTTAAAATATGTTCTTTTATCAGCCATTTGTTTGCATGCATGCTTAACATTCGAGAAACATCTTGCTTTTCATTCTCATTTAGTTTCCTTCTTTTTTGGTAGACTTTCAAATATTACCTAAATGCGAGAATATTAACAATTTTTTTTATTTGTACCACATACAGCTGTAAATATAATATGAATACGATTAAAAAAATTATTGAAATATATTTACCTTGTCTATCATATGGTTATGCTCTTGAACTATTTTGCTAACCACTAATTGCTTTCCATCTGCTGATGCTTTAAACCACAATCCAAAAGGACAATCTATCTTGTAAGTACTGTAATAGAATTCTTGGATTAATGTTAAAGTTTAATTTTTCAATGTGGGTTTTTTTTTTTATTTTCTTATAGTTAGTTATAAATTATTATATTAATTAATTATTTAAAAATGTATTATTTATGAACCTTTGTTTTGGCCTCGTTCCTGTAGAATAACTCTTAAATCTTCTTCCACCATGATAACATGCAAAATGAATGGTGTAGTAGATTAGATCCTCTTGGCATTAAATGTCTTTTCACACCTCTCTTTTGTGCCACATCAATTGTTCTGCAGCTTCGTTTGTACAATGATATAAATGAATCATTTTCGTAAGCTGTTATTTTTTTCTAACTCTTTAAAAGAGTCGAACCGATCTCCGATCTTTATCGCCATTATGCAGTTTACCGCCAAAAGAAAATAACTTCAAATCATAAGAGTTCCTCAAAGTTTTGCTTGACGGAAGAGGTAAAAAAAATACCTCGACCGTCATGACGGTCGAGAGCCACTGTGATCAATGAATTTCAAATTATTATTATTATATTATCTTTAAACCCAATATGGCGGAAAAGGAAAATGAATGCTGATCTCGCGCGAATAATGCCTTGAATAAATAGAACAGAGTGCTCGCCCTTTGTGAGCTCGGTTATTTTTGTTACTTTACCATACGATTATACAAATCAATATTGAAAAATATAAATATTAATTCACATTTCAAGCTGATGGTTCTTCTCCAAATTAATTCATTGCAAATGCCAATAGTGTTATATATAAATGAAATAATATATATATATATATATATATATATATATATATATATATATATATATATATATATATATATCAAGCTATTTCGATTTTTCATTATCAAGAATTTTGATCAAAAATGCCCTTAATTAATCAAGTTATTTTTCGATTAAATTCCTTGAAATAACTATTCAAAGCTCACCAGCATGCCGCTGGCGCGCCGACATCAGACCGCTGTAGAAAACCGACAGCGGCATGCTCGCTGGTTATTCGACATCGGTGGGCTGTCGGCGCATCAGCGGCTTGCCGCTGTCGGCATGCCGCTTGATTCTCGATAGCGGACCGATATCGACTGCTAACAGGGTATGTACATCACTTATTAATTTATACTAACTACACAAACAAAAACAAGATAATTACTTTCTGACACTAAAAAGTATAAATATTGATTAAATAAAAGCGTGGCCGCCAGAATAAAAATTAAATAACTGAATAAATTTATTTAAATGTTTGTATGATCTAAGCTATTTTATTAAAAGTATTTTTAAAAAGTTTTTTTTTTTACATTTTTTAAAATGCAAAACAACTATAAAACACAAAAGTATTTTTACTTTTTATTGCTAATTAAAATGTGTGCTGTTCCAAATCATAAAGATGCAATTTATCATTCAATTATTTTTTTACTTTGAAATGTTGTCATTAAAAAAAGTTATTTCTGTGCCTTTAAGAATACATGTATAACCAAAAGAATTCTATATGGTTTTAGGTGACAATACATACTATCTCTAGAACCTTTTATGGCATGAGAAATTGAATACTTTTTATGATCAAAGGATAAAAAAATTGTTTTCAAGATATCAAAAGCCTACAACTATTTTAAAATAAAGCATTTTTGTAATTCAGAAAGTTTTTAGTTCTAAATAAAAAAAAGACAACTCCTGCATCATATGTTTGACTGTTTATATTAAAAGATATTACACACTACTTAGCTCAATAAAAGAGCTGTGCTTTTGCATGACTCAAAAATGATATGATAATTTTAAAAATAAAGATGCCTAATAGTATTAGTTGATAAGCATTAGAATATCTTTACTTGTATGGATATTTAAAGTCTTTCATCTGAGATTCTGTTATTTCTTATTTGGAAATCTGTTTGGATTAAAATAAGTGCTTTGGATTACAGGCTTTTTATATATTAGTAGCCTATAGGGAGGCTTAATTTAGCTCTTAGTAGTCTTATAGAGCTGAATTTGGTGCTTAGTTGAATAGTATTTGTATAATTTAAATAGATACGAAGTTACTGTCACCGAAAGTTATTTGGTTGTTAAAAGTACATCATTTCTCTATTTTGATACTATAATCATACTATAATGGTAGCTTTCTTTCTATAATTAAGATTGGGCTATATATATTAATGATATATATATATATATATATATATATATATATATATATATATATACAGGGGCATAACCAGGAGGGAGAGAGTGGGGGTTCCAAACTGACTCGAATGCCCCACCTGGCCCCCAAACATTTTTTTACAAGAAATATTAAGTACATTATTTCATATCATGATGTAGAAAGTCAAAATACAGGGAACCCCCAAAGAGGTCAAGCCCCCTCCAGGTCCTCCCAGTTCCTAAGTTTAGAACTGTATATCTATATAAGTATAGAACTAGAACAGGGCTTCTTAAACTATGGGTCGCGACCCCATTTAGGGTCGCGTAGCAAAATTCTAGGGTCGCGAGAGATAACAGAAAATGTTTTTTAACTTGTAAAATATTAATTTATTTTTCTTTTATATTTGTATGGGGTCGTCAAGAAACTTGCAATCATAAATGGGGTCATGAATTACAAAAGTTTAAGAAGCCCTTAACTAGAATAATGCTGTTCCTGGTTAAATGAATAAATAACTTGATTACTTAACCCTACAGTTCCCCATGATTCATGTATGAATCAACCATATTTTCTCATTATTATAATCTTATTATTAACTTTGGCCTAAAAAGGTGAATGTATTTATTCATGTTAACTCAGAGGGATGTAAAAGTTGTTTAGGTGAGTGCAGTCAATTTAACCCTTTCGATTTGCTGTCTTTCCCAGTGCTAAGCTCCAAAATACAAAACTTTCTACCTGTGCTGAGTTATTTTTCCGACCTCAGGTGACCCCAGGACACCAACGGTGTTGGTCATTTTTAGTGTACCCAGAATATTTTATCAAATTGGTCTTGTTCTTTTTTTATACTTTTGCTTTGAATTTTTATAGTACGTTCAAGATTTGTCATTTTGTTTTTGTTGTTGTTGTTTTCACAATTTATAATAAATCTTTTTTTTATAATTTAAAGCTTTTCATAATACTTGTCTGACATGATTTGTTTAGCGTGTATTGTCACTTGCTCTCGCCCGACGTTACAGTAATTGCACTTAAGCCGTTCAGGTGGAGTGTGATGGGAGTCGCCAGCAAATAATGGGGTTTGGCAGTATCACTGTGTCTCTAATTATGACCGTTCAGGGTGTTTGGGAGGAGCGATATTAACACGTAGAAGAGATAGATAGTTAGATAGATAATATATATATATATATATATATATATATATATATATATATATATATATATATATATAGAGAGAGAGAGAGAGAGAGAGAGAGAGAGAGAGAATTTAGAGAAATAATCATAGTCACGCTATATAAACCGTGTTAAACAAATAATTTATGATTTTGATGTTTTTTCTGTATTGACATTTTTTTAAATAAAATAACTTAGCAGCCACAACTGGGACAAAACAAATACCCCTAAAAAAACAAATGATCTTCACGCAGTAAGCCATACACATCATTTGCATAAAATTGTTGTAAATTATAATGAGTCTAATTTTGTATTGTATGTGATTATTTAAATTGTTTTTCCATGATCCAAGTCATTAAAAAGTAAGTAAAGGTAAAATGTGATTTTATTTTGAGAAAAAAATAATAAGCATATAAACTTAATTTCAATACAGTTTAAAAGATAACCTAAATTATTATCCCTAGCATCTTACGCTCATGTTATTAGATGGACCGATACTATAAATTTTCTTCAATTTTTATTTTCTTTTGTGGAGATGGTCAGCCGTGTTACCACTATGTCATTGTAAAACAAGCAATAAATCTGACTTTTAGCTTCAAGTCCCAAATTAAG
This sequence comes from Bulinus truncatus, assembly GCA_021962125.1. Taxonomy (NCBI): domain Eukaryota; kingdom Metazoa; phylum Mollusca; class Gastropoda; family Planorbidae; genus Bulinus; species Bulinus truncatus. Next base: position 7,852,041 of record JAGDYQ010000024.1, read on the forward strand.
CCAAACAGTGTAACGTTTTCCATTCATAAATAATTTCTTAGTCCGTCTAAACATACCACGCTTTTCTCCTTTAGATGGAACAATAAACGGAGGTTAGCTATTGTGGAGACATAGTTTAGAAACGTCGCAATAATATTTGCCTTTCTATCTCAAAACTCATACTAGTATTACTTTCACGCCCCCTCCACCTGAACGTGTTTCTACTCTGAATAATGTACTCTGCGTAACCTCTGTCCTAGCGAAATCTTAGCCCCGCCCACTCCTTTCCCTGCTGATACTATCTCTTGTGGTCAGCTGTTTCCATTGTACAAGTGTCTCCCTGTCCCTTATAGTCAAACTGGCATACCCCGACCCCACTGAATTTAATGTTTCTACTCTGCATAGTCTTGGCCCGTCTTTCCTTGGACAGACTGATAACTAAATATTACATTTCTGACATTATGTATCGTTGACATTGTCACCCTTGCCATTATACAAATAGTAAATGACAATCTCTGTCCAAGGCCCTAGCAATATAACATTTAAACATTCCTATCCGACAATCACTAAAATCAGTAGGGGTAAAACTAGCCATGCGCTGAGGTAAAAAAAGTCAGTTAGAAAAAGTCAGTTAGAAAAAGTCAGTTAGAAAAGTCAGGTAGCAAAACTTGACCGATCACCGGGACAGAAAAAAAGGCGTGAAGTGGGCTTGTCGCCGTGATTTCAGTCAAATTATTCCATAAAATGAACATAAATATATATTTTCTACATCTTTTTTAAGCGAACCAAGTGAAGAACTAGACAATGCACTTCCCCTCCAACTTTGGCTGAAAACAAACGTTTAGTTTTAGTACAAATGAATGAGAGCGACTATAGTCGTCATTAGCAATTTTGCGTAGGAAAAAGAATGCGACTAAAGTCGTCCATAGCAGCGAGACTGTGAGCGACTATAGTCGTCAATAGCATCGAAAGGGTTAATACAAACAGGAATTGAAGGGTTAAATGATTAACATAAAGTTTACAAAAAGAAATGTTTGCCATAATAAAAAAAACTCATTCTTGAATTATTTTCTTTTTACAAAATTTTTTTTTTCAATTAGGCTTACACTGTTTCATTAATCTTCATTGAATTTTTAAATGCTCCTCATTTAATCATTTTAAATTGAGTACTTGTGAAATTGTTTTATAAAATTTCTAGTAGAGAAAAAAATTTCATGGTACCCTACTCCAATTTCTCATCCAAAGTTCTCTTGAAACATTTTCTAGCATATCAGAGCATTTCATGTCAACAGCTGTTAAAAATCTCTGTGTGGACAGTGTTCCTTTATCAATAAGCACCTCTTTCAAATTCTAAAAAAAAGTATATTTAGAATGATAGATAAATATATTTATAAATATCTAAAAATTGAGAATATTCATAATCATTTCACTTCTCTATACAGATAAAAAAGATTTTTCAAAGCAGAAAGTAAAATTACTCAGAATTACAGATTGGCCTGGGCCCTGCTGTACAATGCCTGGCCCCAGGTGTAGAATTTTCACGCTACGGGGCTGGACCTAGGGACAGTTCACTTTAAGGTACGTTTGGAGAAAGGGACGAAGTGTGACACCAATGATAAAGAATGGTTGAAATAGCGTTACACGTGTTTGTGTGTGTGTCTAAATAAAGAAAACAAAATTATGTACGCGAAAGATTGTGCAAAGGGTACGCAGCGACATATTTTCGTTTTATACAACCAAGAATTTGAAGAACTTACGTGTAAACGAATACTTTCGGACTTAACGTGGTACAGTCGCGGAAAAGGTATGAGAACCGTCCCCCCCCCCCCCCCGGGGCAAGTATCCTATGCAGGGGCTTGAAAAGACACTTTTGTTACAGCTAAGTACAAAAAATATTCTAAGAACGGGAACCCGGCCTCATGTGCGCAGCCCCGTAGCGGCGTAGCGTGAAAATTCTACACCAGGGGCTAGGCATTCCACAGCAGGGGCCAGGCTAATAGCAGGGGAGGCATGAAATAAATGTTACTAAGTAGAGCAAACAAGCAGAGGGGGCTAGACAAAACGCAGGGCCGGCTCCCTGCCCCCCCCCCCCGCACACTACTGGCCTGCATGTGCGGGGTCTGAAGCTACTTCTTCAGGGACACTGCAGTGGATACGTCTCTCAATTCCTCGCTTATAGTTAGCCTTTGGGGGTGTAGGTGACGGGGCGTGGGAGGTGAAAAGGGCTTTATAGTGGTGTCACTAGGAGGTGCGGTCGGGGAGCTTGGGCCGCTTAGGACAACACCATATGACTACAACATAGGAGTGACACCAAAAATGAATAATTCTAAATTTCATAGCAGTAAGAACTCAGCCTAGTCGCCATCTGGGTTTATAACCGATCAAAAATATGTGCCATTATGCAGAGCGTCTGGAGATTAGGAATATGAATACAAATCAAACCTGCTCGGATCAATTCGCTAACGTGATAAAAATGTGCTAAAAATGACGCATATAATTATTTAGTTTTTTTGAAAGTAGAGACATTGTTTAGAACGCAATTTTAATAATGTAATATATAAGCATATCTTTCTGAAATAATGCCAGTAATACCATCTTTTTTTTTTTATAGTTAACGATTTTTAAGTAATTTATGTAAATTAAAGGAGAAAAACCTGCGAAAAGCTTTAACTCAACTATGGGTGGTGTAACAATAGCTTTAGATAGGTCTATACAATTTTAGAACCACTGTCCAAACTCATGGGTCCATAATAGTCATGTTTTGATAACTAGAATTCCAGCGGTTGATCTTTGTTTAGGGTAAAATTGGTTGTCATCACAAGTCTATGACCCCAGAGATAGGTGACGATAGATGTAATTAGGCAGACAAAGGAATACTAGCCCATAGTGAGTTTTTAGCCGCACCAATCCCTACCCAATAAACAATACCCCCACGGACAGATAGAGGTCACCTAGGGGCATAAATAGGGGAACCCTAGGGGCAGCCACCAGGTGACCCCTATTTATTTGCACCCTGGAATTGTTAGGGGGCACCTAGGGGATGCCGATCGGCAGTCGCCTAGGTGACCTCTAATGGTCATATTGTGACCTAGTGAACTTTTTTGGCCCTTCCCTGGATAATATTGCTCACCCCTTATAATATACCAACTCATTCAGAAAGTACAAACATTAAAAATGTGCCACTGTAGTTGACATTTTGCATTAAAGTTATATTTTTTTTTTTACAATTTACAAACAAACATCACACACAAAGAAGGAAAAACAATCTTTTTGAGATATACTATTAATTTTATTCTAATATTAAACATCAGTCAAAATTACATATTACAACATCAAATTTAATGAAATCTAACAATAAATAAAATAGTTATGACATTTTACATAAACACACATTTTATAAGCCAAAATTATCAGATAACCAAAACAAACACAAAAAAATTCAAAATGAATAAAATGCCACAAATTATACATTAGTGAGAGCAAAAGTGCAGATTGTTTTATCATCTGCTAGATTACTTTAGACAACTTTTATATAATGATTTTGTGGTAGGCTATGTAAAATGTAGAAAAAAGACAATGTTTACTTTTATTCAGAATTAAAAAAAAAGAAAGGTAGAAATAATTTTTTTTATAACAATGCCCGTAATTCTTATGATCATAATAAATCTACACTAAAAATACACAATATACTAAGGATTCATAAATATTTATATACAGATATGTTTAAAAAATCAGTGAAACATGCATGAACATTTCTTTATTGAAAAAAATAAAGATTATTTTCCTTTATTTTCCTGAAATTAAGTGAAAGACATTTTAACATTTTGCTCATTTCTTCAGCATGTATCAGCTAAAACCCAAATATTCATCCCCCATTTAGTTGGCTTTAATGTATTCTCTAAAACTATATTTACCAATGTATATTCTTTCATCTATATTAAGATTGTCACAAGCCTGGCAGTATTTCATACACTTTTTTCTTCTGAAAAAATAATGCATATTTTACCATGGCTCGAAATTTTGTATTTTTAAAATCCATGAATTAGTTTGAATCTGAGCTTAGATATGAATGATCTCGCCCAAAGTCCATGGAATGGTACATCGGTGGAGAAATATGAATGTGTGGAGAAATATGAACATTAAATTGGTGTTTGTGAAATACTCATGCACAAAACAATAAATATGTAAAGCTCATTGGGTGTCACTTAGTCCAGTACTCCGACAGGGAACTTTTCAGGTCTTTCTCGTGTTGTGCATTGCTGCTGTATATTTCCCTATTCGTACCATAATAAAGTTTGTATTACATAATTTCTCCATACATGTAATAGTCAAAATTCTAATGATATAAAACAAATTAGTAAAAGTTACCTTTTTTCCATAATATAGAATACATACGCACCAATGAATTTATTAGTAATTTATTACTATTTATTAGTAGGCTATTTAATTTATAAATGATTGTTACCTGGCATTAGAAATTCAAGATAACATTGTCTTGTTTCTTGTCAATCATCATCAAGAAGATGAAGATCTGGTGCCCTAGCTGGAAGTGTCAAATCGCAATAATGCCAGTCATATATTTGTTCCCAAATCAACCGATATATTTTCTCCAGATGTGGCAGATGATGAACTCTGTTCCATGTCTTGGAGCGTCTCCTTTACCTCACTAATTTGATTATGTAGTACCCTCATTTCTGATTTCAGTTCCAGCATGAGGGAAAGCAGAATTTCAATTTTTTTATCACCTGCCATGAATGAAAAAGGATAAAAAAATTAATTTACAGCAATTTTAAAACATTTTTTTTTGGTCAGTTTGTCACGAATGAATGTCAGAATCAGTCAGCCTGGTAATTCTAACTACAACTGGCATTGACATGAATTTAGAGGCAGAAATGTAATAAAAACAGCCTTACCAACAACTTCTACACTGGTTGCGATTGCATTTCCTGCAACATCAGATCTTGGAGCTGACTTTGCATTTCCAGGTCATCTGATTATTCCAGATGAAGCTGGTGTGGTGTCCAATCTGTCATCCTGATGTTAGTATATGGTGCCCAATATGATTCATCACCATCTAACCAATTTCTTGCTACAACTGCAACACTTTCAGGTCTTTCTCCACCATCACCCATGAATACAACCACTGCAAACAGTCCTGGCATTCTAAAGAAACAACAGATTCATTAAATTTATGTTCATTGAAAATTGTTAATTGAAAATTGCAAATACCAAATACAACATAATAAGAGAGTAGTCAATGTTTGAGAAACACAGGAGGAATGGAATTTAGACACTATGGCAGGCTTTAGTAATACAATATCAGGTTCCATTAATCCATTATTATTAATATAAATGTAATATGCAGAAATTTCACCTTGTTAAAAGGAAGTATGTATGATAGAAAAACCAATGTTCGAACTCTTGTACTGAATTACAAAAAATTTCCTCTGCATGTCAAACCTTCTGCAGTAGTTCAGAGTTCGACCCAGAGAGACTACATTTTACTATTCCAATCTTCTCTGATGACAATGGATACGTATAAAAACACTAACCCTAATCTAATACCAACCCTTAACATTAACTCCAACTAAAACTAAACCTAACTCCTAATACTAACCCTAACTAACCCAAACCTCGAACTATAATTATATCCTTAACCCTAAGATGATTTACATTGTGGGTCCTGTGGTAAAAGTAAATGGTTCTGCCTACCTACAAAGTTTGTGTATAATTTATGTTTGACTTTTAGTGAAATTTTAAATAAAATAAAACGCAAATAAAATAAAAATAATTATTTAGGGTTAACAACAAGATAAAGCTAATATGTCCACAACAATTACATAATAGAAAATTTCATTGGTAGGCAAAACTAATATTTACTATCACCCTTTTTTTTAAATCTTTATTTTGCCTTTGGATAAAAACAGTTACAATGACAGATAGCATGGTATTATATACATAGTAAAATGGATAAAATAATTATATTATGTTAAGTAATATACATAATTACATATAAGTAATTTTAATATTAATATAATCTTAATTAGAAATTCTTAGAAGTATTTCAAAGTATTTGGGTAAAAATCCATATATATATATATATATATATATATATATAAATTTATATTACAGTAAATTACACTATCTATAGGCCTAATAATAGTACAGTACATAGATTGATACCACTTTATACATATTTCAATTACAAAAGCATTTTGTAACAACTTCAAATTAGAATGTTTTTAAAGTACTATTTAATTAAAATCAACCGACCTTTCAAAGAAATGCAACGCAAATCAAATGAATTTGAAATGAACCTTTTCAAAGAAATAATATCAGCGCAATCGAGCTGTAAAGATGGCCGCTTCCCGATTCTGTTAGAGGCTTAGAGCGCATGCGCCATCCAATATGGGACACTCAGGGGCTTGCCTCTTCGATCCAGCCGAGGGGTCCTATAGGAAACTGCCTACCGATGTCCGATAGGTTCTTGACAACGGGAGTCCTCTCGGTGCATGTTTATTGGGTAGGCTGGAATAAGATTCATTAATATGTAGATGAGTTAGAAAGGATGTTGGGAGGCCAATCAAAAGTTCTGGGCGTTTGGGGCACGTGATAATTCACCAACACATAAATAACAGAGGTAACGGAAATTTCGACAGACTGACAGTTCGACAGACCGACGATAGAAACATCAAGACACCATATTAGATATACGTACTCTTGCCTGTAAGACAGTATACATGTTAGATATACATACTCTTACCGCAAGACAGTATACATATATTGACAAGTTATTTGGTATACGTACTCTTATACGATAAGACAGTATACAGGTGTTCAGAGAGAAATCAAGTTATTAAATATACGTACTCTTACTCATACGAGAAGACAGTATACATTCAGAGGTAAGTTGAAGTTTAACAGTACACAGTCAACGTTTATTCTGCTAAAGCATATTTGTGAATATTTCGGCACTTGAGTGCATTTATATGTGTTTTACTATTATTTAAATAAATATTATTGAATCGTGGAACTTGGCTTTATTAATGGTGTTTCGTGTGTGTGAATGCCAAGAGACTGAACGCTACCATCTCTGAAGTAAAACCAGAGAGAACATCGGCTACTACATAACCTAATATCAACAAAATACATAACATTTAACTACGTAACATTATATACAAAAGTATAGTGTTACAGGTGGGTTTTTCACAAGTATTTATTTGAAGCAGATATTGTTTCTAATGAGTTTTATTGCGATGATTACCTACTCCATGATACTCGTTTCACTCGATGGCGCAATAGTTATTTTCTCTAAATAAATCCAGCATTGCCACTTTAAATACAAAATACATAAAATAACGCTTCTATCCTAGCATAAAATTCTGACAGAGCTATTAATAGATAGGGCCTAATTAAAAAGTTAATCTTACAGCAGATTTAAGGCTTAATGCTTAAAGTGGTAACCTAAGTAAGAAGCATTACGACTTTTTATGAACGAGAAGCGAAATTGTCTAGTGGAGCTTGCGATTGAACAGACCAGTGTTGCCACTCCTTGGGTTTTTTCACAAGATCTTGGGTTTTAGGACTCAAACTTGGGAAATGGGGTTTTCGGCTGTAAATCTTGGGTTTTTTTTGTTTTGTTTTTTCTCTATTGTACAAGTGTCCCCCCCCCCCCCTTATCTGGGTCATTTTTGGTGGGAAAAGGGGGAAAAACTGAACGTAGGGCCTAGAAACATCCCGACAGGTAAATTGACACCAATAGGTGTGAGGCGACAGGGAGGGTAGAGAGAAAGTGTTGCGGAATGTACTTGAGACTCACGGGGTTTGAGTTTTCCCAAAAGTATCGCATATCCGGTGTTTAGTCTCCAAAAGTGTCACATAAAGCTGTCCCAGACAGGGTTGGAGGATAGTTGGGCTTGTTGTAGTTATCTTTTACAAATCACTCATGTCCAGACAATGGTTAAAGTTTTGATATCAGCTGTACGATTTTTTTTGAGTTGAGAAATCTTGGACTTTAGCTCTAGAAAGTTGAGCCATAATATACAAACACATTAAATTAAAAAAAAATTAGAATTCCCAATATTTGTTTTTAATTAGTTTCAAAAACCAAAAAAAAAAATAAATAAATATTTTTCGGATAAAAAACAACAATACGCGATTCAATTACATTATATTATATACTACTGCTTTATGTTACTTTTTTTTTTATTAACAACAATGGGGGGGGGGGGGATGACCTTGGGTTTTCTTGGGTTTTTTAAGGGTCCCAACTTGGGTTTTTCATTTTTCTAGAGTGGCAACACTGGAACAGACCCATGTAAAGTAAGACCAGTATGGAATTTTGATGAACAGAAGATTGAGGTTAAAAAAGAGAATGGCAGGGAAACAACTAAGAGATGTTGGACTCTTTCTACATGTAGAAAACAATTAGGTGTTGCTTGAGTGTATTTAACTTCAGATCAGATCAACAACAATTAAAGAAGTAGCAGTTATATCAGCAAGTGAAGAATCACTGATGTCTGTTTCAAAATTGACCACATTCTATGATGAGTTATTCGAAGTCAAGATTTTAAGAGATACCAAGACTAAGAGGGCATGCAGATAGGTCTCACAACTAATCTGACACATAGTCGATGTATATGTTTTTGTCCATTTTATAAGTTTTAATCAATTAAAAAATGTGTATATTTAGTAATTGTTGATTACTACTTTTTAGCACATCTAGCCTGTTTGGGTTATAGTAAAAAAGAAGTCTCTTTAATTTTTTTCTAGATATGTTACAAGTATCCTTATCATTTTGATTATTCTATTTTGGTCAATATTAGTTAGCAATTATATAAAAACATGGCCAGTTAATAAAAATAGTTTTAGTACGTTTCAGAATTCATTTGTAAATTGATGAGAAAAATTTGTGATTTATTCAATTTCAAAACATGTGATAATATATATGTATTATCAAAGTGTAACTATTAACGAAGAAGAAATTAGTGTAATAAACTTTTTAGTTTTATATGTAGGACTATTTTACACATTTTGAAATGAGTAGATTTTGTGTCTCAGTTAACAGTGAGAAGTACTAATGTCTAATTAATATTCCTTTACATCATATTTAATGAAGAAGTTTCTCCACGTATACAACAGGGATGGATGTTCGACTGAGGGTCTTCTGTTTGATTTCCGGTGAGGACCGATATTTTAAGGTATTGACAATAATCAATAGTAAGCACAAATAAATATGTACTTTGTTTTGAAGCAGTATAATTTTATCGTCTGCTGTACATTTACATCTACACCACTGCTCTACAGTACATTATTTGAAATATATATTGATTAAAAGAAGAAAGCAACATAAGCTTTATGAATGGTGATTTTTATTTCTTATTGAAAATTCAAACATTTTTCATTAAAGAAATTCAAATTATATAATTCATTCAACTTTTTTTTTGCTCTCACACTTAGCTAAATCACAGATGCTCTACTTAAAAGAAACACAACAAATAAAAATTCAGCAGCAATTATAAGACATCTTATTCGACAGTGTGTTAAATGAGTTTAGATATCAACCAATTAGCATTTTAATTATGAGAACTCAATTGCTCAGTCTAAGTTAGTATGTGACTACTTTTTCTCTTCTCTTTTCATATCAGCTCATCCATTGCCTATAGAAGATACTTTATTCATTCATAAAATGTATTTGAATCTAATGGTTAGATGTCAATATACTTCATAAAATCTCCGGTACATGTTGAATGTTCATTGGTAGTATTGTTGTCATCAGTGGTGAAATGTTTTTCCTGATGGTTCATATTCTTATAATATATTGTTCTTTCAAATTGCTGCCCAAGTTTCAGTCCAAACTTGTTTATTCAAATCCTCCCATTCTACTGTTATCTTTGTTGTTTGTTTTTGATTGAAACCTGCCAAAATAATAATATCTTGAGAAATTTTCTTACCATATTACAAATAAAAGTATGAACTAAAGGGTTAGTAGTGTTAGCAGATACTCAAATTAAAAAAGGAATTAATATTAATTATTGAAAATATTTGAAGGGCTACTTACCATTTACTACTTGAATAAAAACAAAATACTTTCCCTTCCTTTAAATGTACCCAGAAAATACTGTCCCTTTCTTTCAATCTGGTAAGGAGCTAACATTTCAATGGATTCAGAAATTACAACTCGCTTTCTTTCAGTATGGTCAGGGGCTAAAATCTCACTCCAGCAGCAGACTGCCATCAGACCATCATTTTGTGTTCATCTGGTAAAGAAGGTTCTTAAAATGAATAGAAGGCTGGCTATCATGCAAACTTAAATAGATTGAAATTTTTATTTTTTAGAAATCTAAATAGTATGCTTCACCGTAAAAAATTTGTTAATGTAGGATGGTCTTTGAATCTCCATTACTGTCATTGGTGGAGGGTTAATTTTTCTTCTTGCTAGATCAAATGTTGTTGCTTCAAAAGGCTGGCTATGTTTCAGTTTCAGCTTGCTTATTGGACTCCTGGCATTTTGTTGTTTTTTTGCTTGAAACCTGCCAAAGCAATATTTTCTTGAGAAAGTTTCTTACCATATTTAAAATATAAGCATAAACACAAGGGTTAGTAGTGTTAGCAGATACTCAAATTAAAATAGGAATTAATATTAATTATTGAAAATATTTGAAGGGCTACTTACCATTTACTACTTGAATAAAAACAAAATACTTTCCCTTCCTTTAAATGTACCCAGAAAATACTGTCCCTTTCTTTCAATCTGGCACTGTCCCTTTCTTTCAGTATGGTCAGGGGCTAACATCCCACTCCAACAGCAGACTGCCATCAGACCATCATTTTGTGTTCATCTGGTAAAGAAGGTTCTTATAATGAATCGAAGGCTGGCTATCATGCAAACTTAAATAGATTGAAATTTTTATTTTTTAGAAATCTTAATAGTATGCTTCACTGTAAAAAATTTCTGTTAATGTAGGATGGTCTTTGAATCTCCATTACTGTCATTGGTGGAGAGTTAATTTTCTTCTTGCTAGATCAAATATGTTGTTGCTTTCCAAAGGCTGGCTATGTTTCAGTTTCAGCTTGCTTATTGGACTCCTGGTATTTTGTTGTTTTTTTTGCTTGAAACCTGCCAAAGCAATATTTTCTTGAGAAAGTTTCTTACCATATTTAAAATATAAGCATAAACACAAGGGTTAGTAGTGTTAGCAGATACTCAAATTAAAATAGGAATTAATATTAATTATTGAAAATATTTGAAAGGGCTACTTACCATTTACTACTTGAATAAAACAAAATACTTTCCCTTCCTTTAAATGTACCCAGAAAATACTGTCCCTTTCTTTCAATCTGGCACTGTCCCTTTCTTTCAGTATGGTCAGGGGCTAACACCTCACTCCAACAGCAGACTGCCATCAGACCATCATTTTGTGTTCATCTGGTAAAGAAGGTTCTTATAATGAATCGAAGGCTGGCTATCATGCAAACTTAAATAGATTGAAATTTTTATTTTTTAGAAATCTTAATAGTATGCTTCACTGTAAAAAATTTCTGTTAATGTAGGATGGTCTTTGAATCTCCATTACTGTCATTGGTGGAGGGTTAATTTTTCTTCTTACTAGATCAAATATGTTGTTGCTTCAAAAAGGCTGGCTATGTTTCAGTTTGCTTATTGGACTCCTGGCATTTTGTTGTTTTTTTGCTTGAAACCTGCCAAAGCAATATTTTCTTGAGAAAGTTTCTTACCATATTTAAAATATAAGCATAAACACAAGGGTTAGTAGTGTTAGCAGATACCCTCAAATTAAAATAGGAATTAATATTAATTATTGAAAATATTTGAAGGGCTACTTACCATTTACTACTTGAATAAAAACAAAATACTTTCCTTTCTTTACCCAGAAAATACTGTCCCTTTCTTCCAATCTGGCACTGTCCCTTTCTTTCAGTATGGTCAGGGGCTAACATCCCACTCCTACAGCAGACTGCCATCAGACCATCATTTTGTGTTCATCTGGTAAAGAAGGTTCTTATAATGAATCGAAGACTGGCTATCATGCAAACTTAAATAGATTGAAATTTTTATTTTTAGAAATCTTAATAGTATGCTTCACTGTAAAAAATTTCTGTTAATGTAGGATGGTCTTTGAATCTCCATTACTGTCATTGGTGGAGGGTTAATTTTTCTTCTTGCTAGATCAAATATGTTGTTGCTTCAAAAGGCTGGCTATGTTTCAGTTTCAGCTTGCTTATTGGACTCCTGGCATATTTGTTGTTTTTTTGCTTGAAACCTGCCAAAGCAATATTTTCTTGAGAAAGTTTCTTACCATATTTAAAATATAAGCATAAACACAAGGGTTAGTAGTGTTAGCAGATACTCAAATTAAAAAAAAGGAATTAATATTAATTATTGAAAATATTTGAAGGGCTACTTACCATTTACTACTTGAATAAAAACAAAATACTTTCCCTTCCTTTAAATGTACCCCAGAAAATACTGTCCCTTTCTTTCAATCTGGCACTGTCCTTTCTTTCAGTATGGTCAGGGGCTAACACCTCACTCCAACAGCAGACTGCCATCAGACCATCATTTTGTGTTCATCTGGTAAAGAAGGTTCTTATAATGAATCGAAGGCTGGCTATCATGCAAACTTAAATAGATTGAAATTTTTATTTTTAGAAATCTTAATAGTATGCTTCACTGTAAAAATTTCTGTTAATGTAGGATGGTCTTTGAATCTCCATTACTGTCACTGGTGGAGGGTTAATTTTTCTTCTTGCTAGATCAAATATGTTGTTGCTTCAAAAGGCTGGCTATGTTTCAGTTTCAGCTTGCTTATTGGAATCCTGGCATTTTGTTGTTTTTTTGCTTGAAACCTGCCAAAGCAATATTTTCTTGAGAAAGTTTCTTACCATATTTAAAATATAAGCATAAACACAAGGGTTAGTAGTGTTAGCAGATACTCAAATTAAAATAGGAATTAATATTAATTATTGAAAATATTTGAAGAGCTACTTACCATTTACTACTTGAATAAAAACAAAATACTTTCCCTTCCTTTAAATGTACCCAGAAAATACTGTCCCTTTCTTTCAATCTGGCACTGTCCCTTTCTTTCAGTATGGTCAGGGGCTAACATCCCACTCCAACAGCAGACTGCCATCAGACCATCATTTTGTGTTCATCTGGTAAAGAAGGTTCTTATAATGAATCGAAGGCTGGCTATCATGCAAACTTAAATAGATTGAAATTTTTATTTTTAAGAAATCTTAATAGTATGCTTCACTGTAAAAAATTTCTGTTAATGTAGGATGGTCTTTGAATCTCCATTACTGTCACTGGTGGAGGGTTAATTTTTCTTCTTGCTAGATCAAATATGTTGTTGCTTCAAAAGGCTGGCTATGTTTCAGTTTCAGCTTGCTTATTGGAATCCTGGCATTTTGTTGTTTTTTTGCTTGAAACCTGCCAAAGCAATATTTTCTTGAGAAAGTTTCTTACCATATTTAAAATATAAGCATAAACACAAGGGTTAGTAGTGTTAGCAGATACTCAAATTAAAATAGGAATTAATATTAATTATTGAAAATATTTGAAGAGCTACTTACCATTTACTACTTGAATAAAAACAAAATACTTTCCCTTCCTTTAAATGTACCCAGAAAAATACTGTCCCTTTCTTTCAATCTGGCACTGTCCCTTTCTTTCAGTATGGTCAGGGGCTAACATCCCACTCCAACAGCAGACTGCCATCAGACCATCATTTTGTGTTCATCTGGTAAAGAAGGTTCTTATAATGAATCGAAGGCTGGCTATCATGCAAACTTAAATAGATTGAAATTTGTATTTTTTAGAAATCTAAATAGTATGCTTCACCGTAAAAAATTTCTGTTAATGTAGGATGGTCTTTGAATCTCCATTACTGTCATTGGTGGAGAGTTAATTTTTCTTCTTGCTAGATCAAATATGTTGTTGCTTCAAAAGGCTGGCTATGTTTCAGTTTCAGCTTGCTTATTGGACTCCTGGCATTTTGTTGTTTTTTTGCTTGAAACCTGCCAAAGCAATATTTTCTTGAGAAAGTTTCTTACCATATTTAAAATATAAGCATAAACACAAGGGTTAGTAGTGTTAGCAGATACTCAAATTAAAATAGGAATTAATATTAATTATTGAAAATATTTGAAGGGCTACTTACCATTTACTACTTGAATAAAAACAAAATACTTTCCCTTCCTTTAAATGTACCCAGAAAATACTGTCCCTTTCTTTCAATCTGGCACTGTCCCTTTCTTTCAGTATGGTCAGGGGCTAACATCCCACTCCAACAGCAGACTGCCATCAGACCATCATTTTGTGTTCATCTGGTAAAGAAGGTTCTTATAATGAATCGAAGGCTGGCTATCATGCAAACTTAAATAGATTGAAATTTTTATTTTTTAGAAATCTTAATAGTATGCTTCACTGTAAAAAATTTCTGTTAATGTAGGATGGTCTTTGAATCTCCATTACTGTCATTGGTGGAGAGTTAATTTTTCTTCTTGCTAGATCAAATATGTTGTTGCTTCAAAAGGCTGGCTATGTTTCAGTTTCAGCTTGCTTATTGGACTCCTGGCATTTTGTTGTTTTTTTGCTTGAAACCTGCCAAAGCAATATTTTCTTGAGAAAGTTTCTTACCATATTTAAAATATAAGCATAAACACAAGGGTTAGTAGTGTTAGCAGATACTCAAATTAAAATAGGAATTAATATTAATTATTGAAAATATTTGAAGGGCTACTTACCATTTACTACTTGAATAAAAACAAAATACTTTCCCTTCCTTTAAATGTACCCAGAAAATACTGTCCCTTTCTTTCAATCTGGCACTGTCCCTTTCTTTCAGTATGGTCAGGGGCTAACACCTCACTCCAACAGCAGACTGCCATCAGACCATCATTTTGTGTTCATCTGGTAAAGAAGGTTCTTATAATGAATCGAAGGCTGGCTATCATGCAAACTTAAATAGATTGAAATTTTTATTTTTTAGAAATCTTAATAGTATGCTTCACTGTAAAAAATTTCTGTTAATGTAGGATGGTCTTTGAATCTCCATTACTGTCATTGGTGGAGGGTTAATTTTTCTTCTTACTAGATCAAATATGTTGTTGCTTCAAAAGGCTGGCTATGTTTCAGTTTGCTTATTGGACTCCTGGCATTTTGTTGTTTTTTTGCTTGAAACCTGCCAAAGCAATATTTTCTTGAGAAAGTTTCTTACCATATTTAAAATATAAGCATAAACACAAGGGTTAGTAGTGTTAGCAGATACTCAAATTAAAATAGGAATTAATATTAATTATTGAAAATATTTGAAGGGCTACTTACCATTTACTACTTGAATAAAAACAAAATACTTTCCCTTTCTTTACCCAGAAAATACTGTCCCTTTCTTCCAATCTGGCACTGTCCCTTTCTTTCAGTATGGTCAGGGGCTAACATCCCACTCCTACAGCAGACTGCCATCAGACCATCATTTTGTGTTCATCTGGTAAAGAAGGTTCTTATAATGAATCGAAGACTGGCTATCATGCAAACTTAAATAGATTGAAATTTTTATTTTTTAGAAATCTTAATAGTATGCTTCACTGTAAAAAATTTCTGTTAATGTAGGATGGTCTTTGAATCTCCATTACTGTCATTGGTGGAGGGTTAATTTTTCTTCTTGCTAGATCAAATATGTTGTTGCTTCAAAAGGCTGGCTATGTTTCAGTTTCAGCTTGCTTATTGGACTCCTGGCATTTTGTTGTTTTTTTGCTTGAAACCTGCCAAAGCAATATTTTCTTGAGAAAGTTTCTTACCATATTTAAAATATAAGCATAAACACAAGGGTTAGTAGTGTTAGCAGATACTCAAATTAAAAAAGGAATTAATATTAATTATTGAAAATATTTGAAGGGCTACTTACCATTTACTACTTGAATAAAAACAAAATACTTTCCCTTCCTTTAAATGTACCCAGAAAATACTGTCCCTTTCTTTCAATCTGGCACTGTCCCTTTCTTTCAGTATGGTCAGGGGCTAACACCTCACTCCAACAGCAGACTGCCATCAGACCATCATTTTGTGTTCATCTGGTAAAGAAGGTTCTTATAATGAATCGAAGGCTGGCTATCATGCAAACTTAAATAGATTGAAATTTTTATTTTTTAGAAATCTTAATAGTATGCTTCACTGTAAAAAATTTCTGTTAATGTAGGATGGTCTTTGAATCTCCATTACTGTCACTGGTGGAGGGTTAATTTTTCTTCTTGCTAGATCAAATATGTTGTTGCTTCAAAAGGCTGGCTATGTTTCAGTTTCAGCTTGCTTATTGGAATCCTGGCATTTTGTTGTTTTTTTGCTTGAAACCTGCCAAAGCAATATTTTCTTGAGAAAGTTTCTTACCATATTTAAAATATAAGCATAAACACAAGGGTTAGTAGTGTTAGCAGATACTCAAATTAAAATAGGAATTAATATTAATTATTGAAAATATTTGAAGAGCTACTTACCATTTACTACTTGAATAAAAACAAAATACTTTCCCTTCCTTTAAATGTACCCAGAAAATACTGTCCCTTTCTTTCAATCTGGCACTGTCCCTTTCTTTCAGTATGGTCAGGGGCTAACATCCCACTCCAACAGCAGACTGCCATCAGACCATCATTTTGTGTTCATCTGGTAAAGAAGGTTCTTATAATGAATCGAAGGCTGGCTATCATGCAAACTTAAATAGATTGAAATTTTTATTTTTAAGAAATCTTAATAGTATGCTTCACTGTAAAAAATTTCTGTTAATGTAGGATGGTCTTTGAATCTCCATTACTGTCACTGGTGGAGGGTTAATTTTTCTTCTTGCTAGATCAAATATGTTGTTGCTTCAAAAGGCTGGCTATGTTTCAGTTTCAGCTTGCTTATTGGAATCCTGGCATTTTGTTGTTTTTTTGCTTGAAACCTGCCAAAGCAATATTTTCTTGAGAAAGTTTCTTACCATATTTAAAATATAAGCATAAACACAAGGGTTAGTAGTGTTAGCAGATACTCAAATTAAAATAGGAATTAATATTAATTATTGAAAATATTTGAAGAGCTACTTACCATTTACTACTTGAATAAAAACAAAATACTTTCCCTTCCTTTAAATGTACCCAGAAAATACTGTCCCTTTCTTTCAATCTGGCACTGTCCCTTTCTTTCAGTATGGTCAGGGGCTAACATCCCACTCCAACAGCAGACTGCCATCAGACCATCATTTTGTGTTCATCTGGTAAAGAAGGTTCTTATAATGAATCGAAGGCTGGCTATCATGCAAACTTAAATAGATTGAAATTTGTATTTTTTAGAAATCTAAATAGTATGCTTCACCGTAAAAAATTTCTGTTAATGTAGGATGGTCTTTGAATCTCCATTACTGTCATTGGTGGAGAGTTAATTTTTCTTCTTGCTAGATCAAATATGTTGTTGCTTCAAAAGGCTGGCTATGTTTCAGTTTCAGCTTGCTTATTGGACTCCTGGCATTTTGTTGTTTTTTTGCTTAAAACCTGCCAAAGCAATATTTTCTTGAGAATGTTTCTTACCATATTTAAAATATAAGCATAAACACAAGGGTTAGTAGTGTTAGCAGATACTCAAATTAAAATAGGAATTAATATTAATTATTGAAAATTTTTGAAGGGCTACTTACCATTTACTACTTGAATAAAAACAAAATACTTTCCCTTCCTTTACCCAGAAAATACTGTCCCTTTCTTTCAATCTGGCACTGTCCCTTTCTTTCAGTATGGTCAGGGGCTAACATCTCACTCCAACAGTAGACTGCCATCAGACCATCATTTTGTGTTCATCTGGTAAAGAAGGTTCTTAAAATGAATAGAAGGCTGGCTAACATGCACACTTAAATAAATTGAAATTTGTATTTTTTAGAAATCTTAATAGTATGCTTCACCGTAAAAAATTTCTGTTAATGTAGGATGGTCTTTGAATCTCCATTACTGTCATTGGTGGAGGGTTAATTTTTCTTCTTGCTAGATCAAATATGTTGTTGCTTCAAAAGGCTGGCTATGTTTCAGTTTCAGCTTGCTTATTGGACTCCTGGCATTTTGTTGTTTTTTTGCTTGAAACCTGCCAAAGCAATATTTTCTTGAGAAAGTTTCTTACCATATTTAAAATATAAGCATAAACACAAGGGTTAGTAGTGTTAGCAGATACTCAAATTAAAAAAGGAATTAATATTAATTATTGAAAATATTTGAAGGGCTACTTACCATTTACTACTTGAATAAAAACAAAATACTTTCCCTTCGTTTAAATGTACCCAGAAAATACTGTCCCTTTCTTTCAATCTGGCACTGTCCCTTTCTTTCAGTATGGTCAGGGGCTAACACCTCACTCCAACAGCAGACTGCCATCAGACCATCATTTTGTGTTCATATGGTAAAGAAGGTTCTTAAAATGAATAGAAGGCTGGATAACATGCACACTTAAATAAATTGAAGTTTATATTTTTTAGAAATCTAAATAGTATGCTTCACCGTAAAAAATTTCTGTTAATGTAGGATGGTCTTTGAATCTCCATTACTGTCATTGGTGGAGGGTTAATTTTTCTTCTTGCTAGATCAAATATGTTGTTGCTTCAAAAGGCTGGCTATGTTTCAGTTTCAGCTTGCTTATTGGACTCCTGGCATTTTGTTGTTTTTTTGCTTGAAACCTGCCAAAGCAATATTTTCTTGAGAAAGTTTCTTACCATATTTAAAATATAAGCATAAACACAAGGGTTAGTAGTGTTGGCAGATACTCAAATTACAAAGGAATAAAATTTTTCTGTCAATGTAGCATGGTCTATGAAACTATCTTAAACAAAGACACCTCTTTGGTATTAGTTCTAGAAGACTATGGATAATTACTCAGCCAAAGAAGGCACAAAGTTAAGTCCCTTCAAAGTCATTAAAACTTAAGGCTGCACATTCAGATTTTTGAAATGTATAGCTATTGCATTCAAGGAGCACTGATTTCTTAGGCATCACATTCTAAATCTTCAACTGAGACAGTATATGACGTACCGGAAAAAAATCAAATTAAAAAGAAAAAGACTTTTTTTCATTCAAAAAACGCTATAGATGGTCTTCCTGACAGTTTTTTTTTTCTTAATATCTCAAAAACTAAACGCGAAACATAAATCAATAGATACAATTCGCCACTTACTAATTCAAAACAGCGAGACTGTTAAAAATGTGTATAAATTTAAAAAAAGAGAATTAATCTGTTTCTGACACATTGATTCGATGAATATGCGAGTTGTGTTAACCTTTTTTAACGTAACTAAGCATAGTGGGATGTTAACTAACCAATGACTTGATTAATTTTAGTCGAGTTCGAGTAGGCCTAAGTGATAAATGGTAACTTCCAGTGTCAAATGATGACGAAAACAAACTATCGAAACCATCGGAATCCCGGTTTTCGAAAAATCTTCAATTAAGAAATTAACAGCTTTTGTAAAAGGCGCCGTTATTGCGACCCCTTGTTAGAATAGACTTACGCCTGCCTTGTTGAAAACACAATGCTAAGCCGCCTTTACAATATTTCATTTCCTGTATCACCTGAGCTCGGCTCAGGCCCGTAGCCAGGAATATTGGATTGGGGGGGCCGAAGTCATTTCCGGGGGGGGGGCGAAGAAATTTTTTTCGGGGGGGGGGCCGAAGAAATGATCGGGGCGGATCTAGACAACTTTGACCGGGGGGGGGGGCAAAACATTGACCCCGGGGAGGGGGGCAAAACTGTTTTCATTGTTGAAAATTGGTCTTAGAACAAAAAATATTTCGATAATTTAATAATGTATTACCTAAACTTGCGATAACGGCCCCTCCCCCTAAATCCGCCTCTGGGTGGGGTAGAAGAAATGTTCGGGGGGGGGGGGCGAAAATGTTGGCGCGAAGCGCCGAAAGCTTGCGAACGGAGAGGAGGGGTTTGGGGAGGGGATCTCAGTGAGTCCCCTCCCCAAGAAATTTTTTGCAGTTCCATATCTGGAAAGGTGCATTTTAGTACCGATTGTTTAGCTATTAATTAAAAATATATAATTTTAACTACGTTTAAATAATGCATGGCATTATTGCAGTTTTGTTAAAAATAATTTAAATAGTAAAGAGTTTTAATGATAAAAATTTATTGAGGCTGAGCAATTTCTGATTCCTGTTATAAATATATTGACCAATAGTTCTGCTACACAATTGTTACATAATAGATACCTGATTTATATTATTATACTGTTTGTTTAACGTACAACCCGGGAAGAACGACAAAGATGTATGAATAAAGCTTAGCTATTTGTGTGATATTTCTTATAAAATATTGAAAACAAAGAACAGATCTATCATCAAAAACAGTCGCAATTATTCAATTTAAAATAAAATTAATTCTGCTAAAAAGTAAATTTGCAAATTAAATAACATCACTCAGAAATCACGGAGTCTGTACTTTATTATTTTATTATACATATGTATAAAAATGAAGTCAGAAGCCAATGTTATTTTATTAACTTATTTAAGTTGCTAGTTGTCCTCAGAAGATATCAATATATAAAACTATTACAAGGTTGCGAACAGGCCCATCGACAGAAATTTCGGGCCCATTGGCTGATATTAATATTTTTAAAAGTTGATTGGCCAGCTCAGTCCGGGTCCCTAAAACTCGCCGGGCCCCTGGGCATTGGCCCCCCTGCCCCCCCACTCGTCGGCACTTGTTGCGAACTTATATTATTATACGTTTCAAATTTGCAAACTTCGCTAGGTGTGGAGTGTCCCCCCCCCCACTTAAAAAAGAAGAAAAAGAGGGAAAAATAAAGAAAAAGTAATGGTGCCCCCTTGCTGGGTATTGGTGCCTCCCTGCTTACTTTGACCTGGCTACGGGCCTGGGTTTAGCACGGAATTTACCTAAAAATGCTCCAGCATTCAGATTGTCTGTTAAATCTTTTTCAAATGCAAGCAGGAAAAGATTGCTTAGACGCTTTGGTAACATTGATCTGCGATATGGGGTGAGCATTCGTGTGAGGGTTGAGAAACTGCTCTCACACTCGGCTGTTGAAGCACCAAATGCCAATGCTGCCCGAAATACCCAGAAGTGAACTTCAATAAGATTCAATCTTTTATGCCCAAAAATTAGATAAGCTATATATGTAAGTATATATAAATAGCCTGAATGATTGCCAAAATATACACTTTTAAGTTTTTTATTATTATTGATTATTAAACAAAATGATTGATGTTTTATAGCCGTCATTATTAAAATTTTGTCAAAAAACTCAAATCATGCACGGGGGATTCAGGTCATGCAAGGGGGGAGGGCCCCCCTCTGGCTACGGGCCTGGCTCGGCTCACTATTCAAGGTTATTGTCTATCAGCCTTAACTGTCCGATTTAATTTAAACATGTTTATTTTTGCATAAAATAATTATCAAGTATGCTAATTCCATCATTTATGTTAATAAATGAATTTTAAACTTTCAAGTCGCCCGTGTTGTAAGTAATAAAAAGAACTCAACTGATAGTGTGACCTTGCTAAAATATACAACTTTTTTTTTTAAATTATATAAGTAAATAAATCTCAAATAAGCTCAAATGTCTTAATGAACATTTAAAAAAGCATACACTTTATATTACGGACAAGTTAACATTATAACATTTAAAATGTATTTATTGTAATGCACGAAGCAACTAAACTGCGATCGATGAAATATGAATTGTATTGTTTTTGTTCACATATTAAAGAAAAATGCAGACACTGAACCCAAACCTGGACGTTTTGTTTTCGTTTTTTTTTATTTGTCATCTGGGAATAAAATCCATTTAAGTTGTAGATTCGTAATCCGAAAGAAAAAAAAATCCAAGAGAAAGCGCACTCTGAAATAAACACGTCGCAGGTGGACACGAGACTACTCAGATAACTGAGAAATAGCAAAAACACAAATAACACACTGGACACATCTCTGACCACACAACCAACGGTTGTATAATCTATTGTGAACTGGGGGGGGGGGGGGGAGTCACAGAGCCTAGTAGAACATGACTAGAAGACAGATTTTTGTTCGATATGCCTTATTGGACTGATATGTCTTTTTTGTTGAATTCTATAGCCTTTTAGGCTACTGGTTGGTTAAAACTTATATTTATTAGAACACTAAAGAAAGGATAAATCATATTTTGATTTATTTTGTGAAAAATATTTTTAAAAAAAGCTTGACGTACTTAAAAGCTTAATGTACTAAATGAGACCCGATCACAGCACTACTTGTTTCCAAGCCACGCGCTATTTTACACAGCCACGTGTGCTTGTTGGAAACGCTAAAATCTATTTACTTTGCTTTTACTTATTACATTTCTTCATATGTCAACGTTTCCCAGATACGACTCTCACAGAGCACGCGCCCTACAATAATTTTATTCCAGTGCGGATTCCGTTGAATTCGTTATTTTTATTATTTCATTACTAAATCTTGTTTAAATTACAAATGGTGTTGTTTTACATAGAAGATCAGAATGCATCTCTGAACAATGTCCTCATGAGTGTCTCTCCAAGTTTTATGGTACTGCTAGATATATTTTATCCATCTACACCAGGGGTGGGCAACATTTTTTGGGTTAGGGGTCACATAGAAATGGTGGTGGTGAGCATATAATCCCATCAAATCATCATATTTACTGGTTAACATTACACTTCATTTAATTCATGTTTGAATGGCGTACCACCTACTAAATAGAACAAAAAAAAACAACAACTTTAATACCCAGACAAGTTTTTTTAAATTAATTTACACTCACCAAATAATCAATAACACGATGGCTGAAGACTGAAATGATATCATTGTCTATGTGATCTGCTATTAGCTTGTTCTCTCCCATCAAATCATCATATTTACTGGTTAACATTACACTTCATTTAATTCATGTTTGAATGGCGTACCACCTACTAAATAGAACAAAAAAAAAAACAACAACTTTAATACCCAGACAAGTTTTTTTTAATCAATTTACACTCACCAAATAATCAATAACACGATGGCTGAAGACTGAAATGATATAATTGTCTATGTGATCTACTATTAGCTTGTTCTCGATCAATTTAATTGTGCAGCACATACATTTTTGACAAGGTTCAATTATTACGCATCGCTTTAAAAAACAAGCAATTAAGCCTGTTCCATTCTGGACACAGGACGTGTTAGAGCATTTTCGTATTATGTATCAGTATGTTTGTTAGCTTTCAGTAAATATTTGTAAATTTTGGAAATGTTTATAAATTCAATTGTGTAATGCATATATTTGTAAAAAAAAAATTATAAAGACGTTTCTTTATATTTGAAAAAAAATTATTGTCTCTTAAATCTAAACTACAAGTGGTTTGTGGTTACTGAAATAGGACTCATAATTGAAAACATTCTAAATTATTGTCATTTAATCGTCCGAAAACTCCGTCAATTGTTGCATAGCTCTGATACTTTCAATTAAACTCAGAACACAAGCTTACTATTTCATTTGATGAGTTTCTTAATAAATCTTGGTGAAACTACGTCCTGCAGTATTTCGCACCAAATGAACGGGTTATTGAACGTACAAGGTGTATCTATAATATATAAGCCCCTTAGGAGCCCTGAAGCCCGGCCCTCAGAGGTCCTGTCGCAAAATGAACTTTTGATGTACACATGGCAGGCCAAGACCTATAAAATGATATATACATCATGGGTCTAGGACTTATAGTTGCTGAGATATAGCGCTCCTTTATTAATATAGCTTATATAGTAAAAAACGGTACTAAGGCCCCATTTACGGCCCTGAGAGGTCAGATCGCGAAATGGAAAAAGTCATTTCTTGGCAGGCCAAGACCTACAAAATGATATATACATCATGGGTCTAGGACTTATGGTTGTTGAGATCTAGGGTAATGACGGACGGACGGACAGACAGACAGACAAAACGGGGACAATAGAACATTTTTTTCCGAAAATGCTCTAAAAAAAGCCGGGATGCTGAAGTACTACTATAGGCAAAGATAAAGGAATGGGAAAAAGTATATAAAAAAAGCGCTATGGAGGGGGGCAAAAATCAAAAAGAATAAAAAGCTCAAGTAATAAGTGAATAAGTCTCCAAGTATTAATAAACTACTTGTCTTTACACAGTACATAACACACTGAAATCAGTCCTGAAATGTAGTGATATTTTTCATCTATTCCACGGATAAACATTAGTAATTGAGTTGTGTTCATTGCCAAAGAATACTAAACAAAAAATTTCATTCATTCGTACTGTACTATGATATTTCTCTTCAGTCATACATCACCTGTATGTTACGATATCATTTTTTTTTAATCATCTTATTAAAATTCTTCCAGAAGTTCTAATGCATTTACATCGTTCTGTTAATCTATGATTAAACGATCCAAAATCCAACATCAACAAAGCAACTTCTCTCCCAATCTAAATACAATCTATGTAAATGTGTGTAAAACCATGTACGCTAATGAAATCAAAACTACCGACCAGTCAAAGCTAAATTAATAGTATGTGAAAACAAAGATTTTTGTTTGAATCAACGAATTATAAGTGCCACATGTTCCGTCCCTATTTATACGCCTACTATATGTTGTTATGTTGTTGACCCCTTGTTGGAACTCTTCTGAGCTCGATGAACAACGATTAATTTGTCGATGCTTGTGTCAAGCATACGATCTGTCTTCGTTGTTCTAATTCTTTGAAGTTTTTCACTTGTTTGTGGTCATTAACTCGATTACTAATCCCGTTCTTACTCACCAACTAACAAAGTGAAAACGCAGATAAATAGATAACGGATTAAATAAAGATTTTTGAGCAGACTTTATTATAGTCTGGTTTAACAAAATGATTTATAATTACATATCTTAAATCAGAGGAAAAAACTGATCGAAAATGTTTAAAAAAAAGTCAGACCTCAGAAAAAAAAATTCAAACGCAGACCAGTGTAATAGATGCAAGCAGAGGCAGACCCTGGGAGCATATGTTTTTTTTTTTAATTGCGGAAGGTGGGTTCAGTTAAAAGAAAGGGCAACAAATTTTAATGCATGATCTCAGTGAGAACCTTGGAATTTTTGAAGGTCCTGGTGAAAGTCCTCAACTCCACCCAGCTTTAAATAGGTACCTGACTTTAAGTTTGGGGGGGGGGGGGTAAAGGCGGCTGGGCGTTGTGCTAACCACACAACTCCTTCATATGCCGAGGTTATTGAAACAGATGAATTCCTACACTTCATCTGCCCCGATGAGCTGCACTTTTGGGCTTCAGAGAGAATTTTACTTACTAAAACTTAAAAAAAAAAGGTGGTTGCCGTTAATTTCGCCTTTGGTTCCAACTCAATTGTGTCTACTGCTATACAGTTAAATGTACAGGCCAGAGTCCAGGCCTTAGTAATAATCAAAACTTTGATCACAAAAAAGTTGTAACACTGGGCACTTGCCGTGTGTGTGGGGGGGGGGGAGGGGAGGGGTGGAGGTTCATTATTACTGTGTGGTGCATGCAAGTCGACTGGCTAAATGTAATTATTTTGTAAGGTTGTCGTATTTAGGCCCTTTAATACATTTAAACCCAGAAAATCAGAGCCCTGGTTTCAGGCCCGTAGCGTGCGGGGGGGGGGGGGAGGCAGGCGGGCCGCCCCCCCCGTGTTTTATCTGGTCCCCTCTGCTTATTTGCTCTACTTAGTAAAATGTATTACCTGCCCCCCCCTCCCCGCTATTGCATGGCCCCTTCTATAGAATGCCTGGCCCCTGCTGTAGAATTTTCACGCTACGGGGCTGCCTGGTTTTTAAATGGTGTGTAGGCTCTACAGACATGATTGTGATTGTATGATTTATTTATTTCTAACGATGGTTGGTAACATTGGAAAAAAACGATTAAACAGAAACGTTCTTATGTAATTGGGGGGCATCAGGCATGGACTTTCTGGGTTGTTTTGGGAATCTAGGCAAAGGTAACCCCGTCGTTGCCGTCTGGACATCAGATCAGTGGAGAAGCGAGCTTAACTCGCGCCCGGGGCACAATACCTTTTTAGAGCCCCTCCCCCTCTCACATTCGAAAACCATAAAATATTATTTACAAATTTTTGATTTGCGGACCATTTGCGCTCCTTTGTGAGTAGCGCCCGGGGCATAATGCCTTCCTTGCCCCGCCCCCCCCCGCTACGCCACTGCATGCATCAGATTAAATAGAAATCATTACTTAACGTTGGTCCCTTTAGCGCCGTGTGCAGTTGGGCTAAGTACAATAGAGTTAGTTATGCATGTAATAATAATCTATTTATAGGACCAGGTATGTGCTCCGTGGGGGTTTTCTTCACGTCATTTAGTTGCTTAAACTGTTACAGACCACAATATTCTGACGTCTTTGTCCTGCCAAGAGTATATCTTGACACGTTATTGAATAATAAATTAATAATAATACATTTATACTATTATAATAATTTTGTAAACTATCATTATGTTCACCTCCCCCCACCCACTCCATTTTTAGTCACTTTGTGAGTTTAAATTACTTGAGGTCAGCCCAGTCTCAACTCTCGATACCAAGTTGAACATTCATGATAATTTAAATAAAGTACATTGCACGTTTGCTGAGGAGATGGGAGGGGAAGTAATTATAACACCTACAACTGAACCGAAGCAGGGTTGTTAACCTTAAAAAATGGGCTCTGATTTATGTACATGAGTAAGGAATGAAAGTATGGGGTATCACGTAGTGCAGTAGCTGGTGTGAGTTGCCGCCTTCAACCACACACTAGTATCACTTAGCAGAAATAGCTAAGAACCCTTTTATTCCGAGATAAACTGTTATAACCTGTATTTTGTTGTAAACTTGGCAGACAGCCAAGGGCTCTTTTAATAGCTATTTATATATTAAAATAAAGTGAGTGTTTTGTTTGTTGCGCAAACACTGGACTTGAGTTAGTTCTTCATACTGGACTTGATTTAGTTCTTCACGTGGCTGTATACAAATAAATATTTGACCTCACGCATTGGAACTCCAAGGCAATCGTCATCACAACGTCTACATGCTAGCTTGTGAAAAGTAGCTTTTCAAAACTGTAACTGATATTACCTGCTATACACTAATGATCAGTAAAGGCATTCTGATCTTTGTCTGTTATGTATTGAAAGTGATATTGTGAAAGATATTGAGGGAGTGATTGACAGATTTACAGCTTTGAAGACCAGGAAGGAAAAAATTGAAATTTAGTTTATTGTGAAATAACAATAATTTGACTTTGCTTTGCTGGTTGTTGCAGTTCTTAAATGCCCTATGTTAAATAAAAATTATAATGTGTAATTTTGTTTTTTTTCTTATGTCATTAAAACTCATCAACTTTTGGACCAATTGGACATATACCACAAACATTACAATTATAGGTCTACGGTCTAGTGAAGGAAAATTAAAATTATGTCCCATTGTCCTTGATGGAAGTCTTGAGGGGTGACACCCTGAGTTTTCCTTCACTGAGTGCAGCCCCGTAGCGTGAAAATTCCAAAGCAGGTAATACATTTTACTAAGTAGAGCAAATAAGCAGAGGGGGGCCAGACAAAACGCAGGCGGGGTCCGGCCCCGCCCCCCGCACGCTACGGGCCTGACTGAGTGACACTAACCAAGGTGACAAGGGGCCAGGTGGGATCTAAAAAGTACTGAAATTCATTGACGTGATTTATGGACAAGCTTAAACTGAGTATGCCTCTGTCAATAACGCTCATCTTTATTAGCCTTGTGTATGACAGACCAGTTACAGTCACAAGTGACACTTTGAATTTTGGAAATGGACCTGATTATATACATATGATTGTTTTTGAAAGTTAAATAATGGCTGTTTGATGTAGTTATTAACACTGCTTTCACTTTTACATTAATCTGATATCATATTTGTGACCGACCATTTTTAGAAATCTAACATAACGATATTTTTGTATTTTATTATTTCAATGAATTAAGGAAATTTTTTTCTAGACGAATATAAATATGAATCCATAATTTTATATAATTAGAGCTTCTGATTAATTGCCATTAATGCGCAATTGAAGTGTTAAAAAAATATGCGATTAAAACTTTTAATGCAATGAAGGCTGATATTTCCTAATTTACTTTTGTTCAGTTTTACACTAAATTAAATATGACAGGGATAGAGGGGAGGCGGGCTGAGCGTGTCATGTTTTTAGAGCTACACTCAAGAGAAAAACATGTTTGACATTGTTGTTGATAAAAAAAGTTGCATCACTTGAATTGATTGATGTTAATAAACTGGTCTGAATAACTTATTCAATAGAAATATATGCTAATGCTGAACAGATCTGTCCAAACTAAATATAACTGGTTCATAAATTAAACTGTCATGTTTATTATTCCAACGTTTTGACAGAATATCATGACAAACTTGTTTGAATACAAATAATAAATAGTTTTTATTTGCAATTACAAATTTTAATTATGCATTTTTTTCCATCAATTTCTTTTAATCGAATTACTATTAAATAAATGTACACATTAATGTTTCCAAAAAGAAAGCTGAAAGTGTTTATAATACTTTTGAAATTTCCTTTTAGTCTTTGTTCTTTTCAATTAGATTTTAAGTAAAGGTTTAAAGAAAGTTTAAAAAAATTTTTTAAATGAAAAATATAATAGTATAAAAAAGAAGCATCAAAATTTTATAAAAAAGGGCATTTTTATTATATCATTCAGTAATAACAATCCTACATATTAAAAATTTGAGGAAAAAAAATAATCACAACAATCCACATAGTAAATGTCAGCCTTCATTTCTTTAGAGCTTGCAGGAAACACCAGGCAGTGGACCTTCCCACTTTTCACCTATAAATAATAACAGAAAATGTTTTTATAAATGAAAACAGTAAATTATATTGTAAATTGTAATCTGTTGCAAATAATATTTCTGCATATCAGGATAAATTTCTATTTCAATCTATAAGACTGATAGGATATGGAATTCAAACAAATATGTACAGCAAAGATAATAACATTACTAATGATAGATATAAAAAATGTTAATGACCTAAACAGCTAACAAACTTTTAAATTGCTGTTAACAACTACCGGATTTTTGAAGGACTGTATAAGCGAACAAGTCAGACAATTAACAGAATACGTTACCTATCATTTCTGCGAAAATTGGAAATCTGTCACTTCCAAACACCCACTCCTTTTGACCATTTATTTCTGTAACAATCATAGGAGCCCCAAATGCCTGGAGTGGAGACAAGAGTGATATTTTTACATCTTAAATGTGCTGAAAAATTGCTAAAAAGAGGTCAAAAACTCAGTCAGAATGAAAGTAAATTTATTACAGTATACTTACAAGAAAGAAAACAAATAATAACAACAATAATACCTGCTATAGATTTCTGAAAAAAATTAACAAAATAATATAGTCCACAGTTCTGTGATAATCTTTATTTCTTAATCCTGATAATAAATAAATATATTCCTGTCAGGTATCAAAATAGGCTTTATTTATTTTCATATAACAAGAGATTGAATTTATTTAAATGTATTGGAAAAAAATGTTTCATTTACCATATTATTTGGACTTATTGAAGATACACCTCTTCCCTCCCACCCCCTCAATAGTCTGAATGCTGTCAGAAAAGTTATATGATTTTTTTTTCTTGCTTTAAAAAAATGGGTCTCTCCTATGGTCTGGTGAAATCTTATATGCACAAGTACATGTACCATAAGTAAAGTTCCCTTCTTAGCTCTAACGGGCCATCGGGGCAGATGAAGTGTAGAATTCATCTGTTTCTATAACCTCGGCATATGAAGGGTTAGTTAACTTCTGCTCCAAGTCGCCTTACTTCCCCAACTTAATCGGGTACCCATTTAAAGCTGGGTGGACTTGTGGGACGACTTTGCACCAAATTTCACCTGGAAAAATTCCACGGGCCTCACCGAGGATCGAACCCAGGACTCTCAGGTTGACAGTCGAGTATCTACACCACTCTACCACCCGTCCCACTCCACTATTGTGGGACGGATGGCCGAGTGGTGTAGATACTCGACTGTTGACCTGAGAGTCCTGGGTTCGATCCCCGGTGGTGAGGCCCATGGAATTTTTCCAGGTGAAATTTGGTGCAAAGTCGTCCCACAAGTCCATCCAGCTTTAAATGGGTACCTGACTTAAAGTTGGGGAAGTAAAGGCGGCTGGGCGTTGTGCTAACCACACAATCCCTTCATATGCCGAGGTTATAGAAGCAGATGAATTCTACACTTTATCTGCCCCGAAGGCCCGTTAGGGCTAAGAAGGGAACTTTTTTTTTACATGTACCATATATATAGTATGCTAAACAAGTTAAGTCAAATTATAATTGGAGTAACCCCTCCTAGTGTGAGACACTACTAAATTGCTTTCTTTGAAAACTACAGGATGTTAATAGTTGAAAATAGTTAATACTGACAGGACTAGATTAAGTCCATTTAAGAAATAGAATCTGAAACAGGCTCATTGCTGATGCACATGTACCAAGTGCCAGGAGAATTAATTAATTACAATTGATAGCTAATACTTGTACCTTTGGTATTTTTAAATTGTAGTCTTGCAATTTAAAAAAAAATAATTGTATATTTGTACTCGCATAGTGAGTACTTGGTAATTCTCTGCTGAATAATGATGAAGATTAGTGAAAAGAATAAAAGCTAATTTTGATTTACTCCAAGATCAAAAGCTTCTTTTGTGGTAGCCTTCAGTTTGTTTTTGACGGATTCATCCTTTATCATAGGTACAATGATAGCTATATCTTCTTCTGACATGCCAGCCTTTCTGGCAGCTTCTGCAAAACTTTCCAGTTGTGTAACATCTTCATCCTTTGAAAAAACAAATAATAGAGAATGATAACTTTTAAAAACTACTACTTGATAATAAAAAAAAATACAGACATATACACATTAGGTAATAAAACACTTAGTGCTGAGCACAGAATATAAATTATACAGAATGTGCATGGTCAAATGAAATTGATTTTTCTGAAAGTCTCCATATTTGTGTATTATTATATGGTGTATTAATATTTACGTGGCACACTTTTGAAAAGTCAAATAACACAAGTGGGTTTTTTTTTTTAAGTCATTGGTAGAGGACTTTTTAAAATTGTAGTGCACTATCTTTATGAGATATACTCTGTTTATATGTTGATTAAAATGCTAAAAACATAACAGTGTTAAAAATGTATCTAATACTGTCATTATTTAGAAACAAAATGTATCTAATATTGTCATTATTTAGAAACTTCACAAATGCCTTTTCCATTTGAATGATATCGTCCCACTGAAATTTGTATAAAAAAATTTAAAAATTAAAACAATATTGGTTTCATCAAGCTTAATGTTTCTGTCCAGAAAGGTTATCATACCCTGTTCCAATTTCTCATCCAAAGCTCTCTTGTGACTTTTTCAAGCATATGAGGTTGTTTCATATCGACCGCTGTCAAAAATCTCTGAGTTGAAAGTGTGCCTTTCACAAACATCATTTCAGGTACATTCTACAAATAACATACATCAATGAAACAAAAATATATATTAAAAATGATCTCTTCCTACCCACACACCAGAGTTCAATTAAAACAAAGTGCTATAAAAGACTATCCTAAGGCTATATCTTTTAAAAAAAGTCTTCCCCTCCTAATAAAGTGATATTTTGATATCATTAGGTTTACCTCCAGTGCGAGTTTAATTTTTATAATGATCTAATGATTTAAAACAAAAGACAAAAATCTCTCCACTATCTCAAATTTAATAAAGTTTCCACAATATGAATAACAAAAATTACAGAAAGACTATTAAAAAGATTTACTCGATTTGCCTTAACCACAAAATACTTTCCCCACCATTGGAACAATATCCAGGTGGCTAAAAATGAAGCTAGTGTTACAACTTAAAAAAATTAAAAGATGTATTTTATAAGCCATTGTAGATGATACAATTTTAATGCAATATTGGTCTTAAAATTCTCTCCAAAAATATAGTTAAATGGGACTGAAATAGAGTAATTATATATAGTTGAAATAGGAACACTGACTCTAAGCAAATAGATTTTGCCTAAATGTAATTTAAAAAACTGCATTAGCTAATAAAACTCTTTTGTTTAAACAGCCAGTCAAGATTGATGGCATTTTTTGTTAATATATACGTAAAATATACATAACAAAACCACCTTTGGAAATTTAAGAGGGACATCAAAGTATTTAGCAGTTCTTGGCACATCTTTGAGCATGTACTGTCCTTTATTAGGCACCATAGCCGGCGGCCTGTTGCCTATAAATACAATTTTTAAAAAATCAATTCTTTGGTATTAAAACATGGCTATTGTTATGATATCTGAAAAAATTATTTCGATAAAGGTAGCTTTTTAAAAAAACAACAACAATACAACAACTTCTTTTAGTTATTTCTACAGCAATGCATTAAAAACCTTTGACTAAACTATTTTCACAATGAATCAATTCAAAGATAAATAATAAATTTAATACCTGAATCATTCATAATTGCTCCTAGATAAAAAGGGCGTAGTTTAAGTGTAATATTCCATCGATGTTGATATCTACAAAGTACCTATGAGAGAAAAAGTTATCATGTAAAGCCTTGAGGAGAGAGGGTGGTTGATGAAGTGATGAAAATATGACTGGGTGTGTGTGTGTGTGTGGAGAAATATCTTTTTTTTTAGGTCTGACCGTGATAGTCTGTATAGGCCTAGGCTTTTAATATGGGAAACTTTACAACAGGATTAAAAAAAAAATTGTCATGTTCATAAAAATATCAGTATATTTTTAAATAAGCTATTTATAAATTTATTTATATAATTCAGATCTGAATAATCATAAACTTTATTTATAAACAATATAATATGCTGTACTCAAACTTCAGTTGTTAATCTACCACTAAGATTTCAAGGAATCATTGACTAAGCTAATATTTAATTATTAAAAGTTCATTATTAACATGATCATTATTCATCAAGGTTGATAGTGATTCCATTATTTTTCATGAAATTTAAATGCAATCAGCAACTAAGCATAAATATTAAATAATCATTTAAGTTTGAATAGTCAATTATAGTGTACTCATACATTAAAATGTTGCAGATACTGAGAAAATTCATTAATGATTCATATTTACGATTGTCTATTTGTTAAACGATAATTTACAACAGTGTTGATAGTGACCCAAATTAGTTATAATAACTATACGTTTTATTTATAATATCAGTTGTTCTTCAGTCTTCACACATTTATTTAGTTTAGATTTGATAAAATTACCTCAAATGCAAACCAAGTATAAGGTGAGACAACATCGTAGAAAAATTCAACAGTTTTCTTCGACATATTTAAAATTATTTTGATTTTCAGATTCTTAAATATTTCGACTCAGTGGCGATAAGTAATTTAGTTAAAAATTACAGTAATACTAACGAACAATACAAGGTCCAAAAATCTAATTTTTTTGACCTTTGAACTGTAAACAACAACATTGTCTCCCATGTTAAGTAAAATCTAATCGATAAAGCCTTTTCAAAAACTCGATAATTTCCGTAAACTTCGCGGACGTTGCGAAGTTAGGTTCGGTTATGTCAGAATGTAAACATACTTTACGAGAGAAAAAAAAGTTTGACTTGTATGAACTGTTGCAGTTAACGGTAACATTGAGTGTACAATTTATTGAGAGTTTAATATAATTATATATAAGATACAGTTTATGTTTAAGCGCTGACTACTGCAGAATATAAATGTTTGAACAAACATTAAAACAAACAAAACCAAAGTGACTGAAGTAGTGAGTTGTGTGTGTAGCTTGCACAAAGTAGTCAATGTAGGTGTTCAAACATTCCACATTGGTTGTAACCTATTTATTGAGACAACTTAACCATGCTATACTCTATGTGATATTCACGTTTACAACTTGAAAAACAGGAAGAGGATTAAAATTGTCATAAAAAAAAAATTACACTCAGGCCCAAGGTAAGATATTTACTCATTAATTTAAATGTATTTTAATACTAATTTGTGTTACATTCTCAGCACTGTCATTTGTTGCAGTTTTCTTTAATTATCTCCATATATTACTGAATATTAGATTTTTGTGTGCAGTGTATTATTGAATAGTACTAAAAAGTATTGATGATATTTATTGAAATCATCTTCTGTTTATTGTTGTATAATTTGTATTTTGTTTCTAAACAGCCAGTTCCAAGGGACATAATTATTCATTCACTTTATTTTAATCAAAGGGAAATAATCAAAATGAATGTTATTCACCCTTTTTTTTAAAGATAATATACTGAACTAAGTATTTCTTTACATTACTAGATAAATAGAAATAAATAAATTAAATAATCTATATTTTATAGAAATACACTCACGCTTATAATTTAATGATAATTTGAATAAATATCCGTATGCTATTAAGAGTTTTTTTTTTAATTTAGGGCATTTTAATTAAGTTTATTTAAAAAAAAAAATATCTATCTAGCTGTACTTTTTTTCTATTAAGTTTTTAGAGCATTTTCGAAAAAAAAATGCTCTATTGTCCCCGTTTTGTCTGTCCGTCCGTCCGTCCGTCATCACCCTAGATCTCAACAACCATAAGTCCTAGACCCATGATGTATATATCATTTTGTAGGTCTTGGCCTGCCAAGAAATAGCTTTTTTCCATTTCGCGATCTGACCTCTCAGGGCCGTAAAAGGGGCCTTAGTACCGTTTTTTACTATATAAGCTATATTAATAAAGGAGCGCTATATCTCAGCAACTATAAGTCCTAGACCCATGATGTATATATCATTTTATAGGTCTTGGCCTGCCATGTGTACATCAAAAGTTCATTTCGCGATAGGACCTCTGAGGGCCGGGCTTATATATTATATATACACCTTGTACGTTCAATAACCCGTTCATTTGGTGCGAAATACTGCAGCACGTAGTTTCACCAAGATTTATTAAGAAACTCATCAAATGAAATAGTAAGCTTGTGTTCTGAGTTTAATTGAAAGTATCAGAGCTATGCAACAATTGACGGAGTTTTCGGACGATTAAATGACAATAATTTAGAATGTTTTCAATTATGAGTCCTATTTCAGTAACCACAAACCACTTGTAGTTTAGATTTAAGAGACAATAATTTTTTTTCAAATATAAAGAAACGTCTTTATAATTTTTTTTTTACAAATATATGCATTACACAATTGAATTTATAAACATTTCCAAAATTTACAAATATTTACTGAAAGCTAACAAACATACTGATACATAATACGAAAATGCTCTAACACGTCCTGTGTCCAGAATGGAACAGGCTTAATTGCTTGTTTTTTTTACTCATCTTTTTTTGTCTTATCTATTCCTATCTTTTCTTTCCTTAGTTATTATGCATACAAAAATATTTTTAACTGAAACCATATGTTAACTAATGGATTAATTATAATAAAGACACAGTGCTTCATGACCCTGTTTATTTTTTAAATTATAGCTAGTTGCTTAATTATGTAGGGGGGGGGAGGGCACGGTTTTAAGGTATAAAGCACTTGTCTGTCAACCAGAGTTACCCAGACTCACACCCCAGTGAGAACCAGGGGGAATTTTCCAAGCCCTAATGAAAAAGTCTTTTAAAAGTCCACCATGCATTAGATGAGTACCTGACAATATTTGGGGGGTGGGGGGGAAATGTGGTTGGGCATCGTGCTTATTACATAATCCCATTTTTTTCAACTGTTACCAAAACAGATTAATTCTTCACTGCATCTGCCCCGATGGCTCTTAAGCCTTAGGGAGCTTAACATAACACATTAACAAGCTTTATCCTTGCAGACCTTATGTGTAAGTCATAAGAGTCTAACAGCAAACTCTACATACACACAGCATATGTTGTAGAGCAGGCATTGTTATAATAAATTTACTGTCTACCACCCCTTTCATTACATAGTTTACTGTTTTGATTGTTTTTTTTTTTTGGAATTCATTTCCGTTAAGTTTTTACATTACATTGTTAACTTAAATTTGGGTGATTGGCACCCAGTATGTTGGGCTTCATGCCAGCTTTTTGTTTAAAAGTAGATTTAGCGAGCTTGTTAACGTTTGTTGGCTGTCTTGGCATATTAGTATTAAAAAATAATTGTTAGTAATTGAAATCCTGGAAGAAATAGCAGTAATCATTTATTTCAGTTAGTTTAGCACTGTTGACAGAACACAGAATTATGATTTTCTTAAAAATATTTTTTTTTTCCTCTTATGCCTAATGCTAGCATTATTTGTTGCTTTATTTAATAATATTTTTTAAGCCTCTTTATTACTTGCTGACAATAACTCAAAAGTGATTTCATATTCCGGGGGGGGGGGGGGACAAAAACATTAGACACCTTTGAAAAAGTCACCCGCAACTTATGCTAAGCAATAATATGAGATATTTCATGAACAAACTGTGACCCCCCCCCTCCAAAAAAAAAACAAAACAAAACGAAACAAACAAAAACAACAACTAAAAAAAAACAACAACTCATAAAATAAAAAATAACTGTGAAAGCATTCAAAGTCGGTCCTGTTGTATCCATGGCTTATTGTTGCACACATTCATATTGGTATCTTCCATGAGATGATTCTTCAATGATCCTTCAGTTTGAAAAACAGAGACGGGACACATTTAATATGAAGTGTTGTAGATCTCATGAGCTGGTAGATATTCGTGAGTTTTTTTTTTAATTAGTCAAAACAGCCATCATTGTTATTACATTACCTCGTGATGTGTGTGTGTGTGTGGTTGCAGTACTGCGTGCGTGTGTGGACATTGATCTTACAGGTTTTCACCCCAGTTAAGTGAGCACTGTATGCCCGGGGTATCACGTGACTGTGACATCTGTGTCATATATTTCTTTGTATGTCGGAGTCCGTTAAATTAGCCATCGACCTGTTTATATATATATATATATATATATATATATATATATATATATATATATATATATATATATATATATATATATATAAACTATTTTATAAGAGTTCAAAAAAGGGATTAAAAAAAATAATGTTTTTAATCGAGATTTTAGAAATAAAAAAACGTGAGTAATCAATATACAGGAAACGCAAACTGTACACTGGAAATGTCGACATGCATTTCGAGATTCATGCCATTCTACCACTGCGTAATTATAATCTTTAGCGTAGCATCTCTCAAATTAAAATAAACGTGCAAGCGCATTTACACAATTTAACAGACCCAAATATCAGTGTTGCCAGATTGGCGGGTTAACCCGGCGGTTTTGGGCGGTGTTTGTAAGGCACCAGCAAGCGTTTGAGAAATTAGCTCACTGGCTTGTAGGCGGAGGTTTTTGGGGGGTTTCAGCTCAGCGTGACACATATAAAATATAAACTTAGAAGTACATTCTGGCGTCTCTTTTGCCCCTCCCCCCCCTTCCTCCCCGTGGGTTTCTTATTGAGTTTCGGCTGTTCCTTATAAAAACATCTGATATGGTTGGTCTTGTCTGTCCCTTCCACTGTTGAATAAACTATGAAGCTGAGTATTTTCATTTGGTTGCTGTAGCTGTAGCGCATGAAAAAAAAAAGTTGTCATTACAACACAGTAGCGTTCTGTCTGCTTGTTGAGACAGAAAGCTTCATGAATTTCTCATTGCTCCTGTTTCTAATGCATCTTTATATGACCTGTTTCCACTTGGCAGCGCAGTCTGTTCACAGAGAACTATAGTTTGACTTGATCATCCAGTTAAAAAAAAAACAACAACAATTAATGTAGGCCCAAGAGCTTGACAATATTTTTTTAATGTCCAGTATTAATTGTTTACTGTCATGTCAGAATATTGCCATTGATCTATTATAAAGCATTTACTAGCTGTACCCTGCAAAACCTTCGCATAGAGTTATATCCCCTTAGGCTTGATCAGTAGGCTAGGTTATTTTAGGTTTCGGGCAGATCCGATTTTTTCATGATTGTATTTCAAAATGGAATACTGTTCTATTAATTCTTTACTTTCGATTTAACGCAGAGCCCAAATCGCTTTTATATATATCATTCTTAAAAACTAAAAAAAAATTATTGAAATTGGGGTGACTTTGCCTTTTATCTTTGATGCAATAAAAACTAATTTTATTTTGGTACTAGCTGACTATAGATGTTTTAAAAATATAATCATACACTAGTTGACTAGTGTACATGGTAGCCATTATAGGGATCAGCACTTAATGCAATACATACACTGATCATTTTCTTCTTAACTCATTCAACTTTGTTAACAAGACAGCCGCAAAGTGGGGCAACCCGATCGCTTATCTTGGGCCCCTAGACTTGGGGGCCCAATTGCTCTCGATTTATTTATTTTTTGGCTACAACGAACTGGGTCTTAAGGAGACAGATGTGCCCAAGTGGCCAGGGGCCCTATATTGTCTGGCTGCACCCCTGTGTTGTTTACATAGTGCATTAGTGCAAATGCTATGAAATGATAACGGTACTGCATTACTTCCACAACGTAGACGTATTTTGGGTCTCATGCCTTTGTTTATTTTGAATTTGCTGTTAACGCGTTGTGATGTTTTCCTAACTTAACATACATGCTAAAATACTGTTTCTCACCGAAGCCTTCAGTCCACGGGGAAGGTGTATATGTGTGTGTGGGTTGGTGGGGGGTGTCTTTCTATTTAATAATGGAGTTTATTAAGGTTGGATAAGTCTGTCTGCTCCGGGGGCACGTAGCCGGCAAGTGCTCTCCCTTTGTTTGCAGTATTAGACTATTTCAGAGAGTAACCTGAGGGTGGAATGATACTAAATCAGCTTAGCTCAGCGGGTCTCACATCGATTGTTATATAGGCGACAATATGAGTATTCGATATTTTTTTCACGACTAATTCTAACGATATCTGAAAAATACCGTTTCATTATTATTGTTTTTAGATTCTGTAGCATTTTATTGGTAAAAAGCTCTCAATGAAACACTTTTTAAGGGGTCGGGTTTCATTCTCATCATTATTAGGTGCATTTTTAAGCAAATTATTTAGTCACAAATTATTTAGTCACAAATTATTCGAGTTTAGAGGGAAGTATGGAAAGCCAGTTTTCTTTATTGAATAAAAAACACGTTTTATTTAGCTGAAATTTGAAATATTACTTTAAAAAAATTGTTTCATTATACAACTCTGCCTGTGCTTTGTCTATTAGGTTGGCCTGGTCTGTCTCTGTTTGTCTGCACTGGTCTGTCTCTGTCTGCACTGGTCTGTCTCTATTTGTCTGCACTGGTCTGTCTCTATTTGTCTGCACTGGTCTGTCTCTATTTGTCTGCACTGGTCTGTCTCTATTTGTCTGCACTGGTCTGTCTCTATTTGTCTGCACTGGTCTGTCTCTGTTTGTCTGCACTGGTCTGTCTCTGTTTGTCTGCACTGGTCTGTCTCTGTCTGCACTGGTCTGTCTCTCTATTTGTCTGCACTGGTCTGTCTCTATTTGTCTGCACTGGTCTGTCTCTATTTGTCTGCACTGGTCTGTCTCTGTCTGCACTGGTCTGTCTCTGTCTGCACTGGTCTGTCTCTGTTTGTCTGCACTGGTCTGTCTCTGTCTGCACTGGTCTGTCTCTATTTGTCTGCACTGGTCTGTCTCTGTCTGCACTGGTCTGTCTCTATTTGTCTGCACTGGTCTGTCTCTGTCTGCACTGGTCTGTCTCTATTTGTCTGCACTGGTCTGTCTCTGTCTGCACTGGTCTGTCTCTATTTGTCTGCACTGGTCTGTCTCTGTCTGCACTGGTCTGTCTCTGTTTGTCTGCACTGGTCTGTCTCTGTCTGCACTGGTCTGTCTCTATTTGTCTGCACTGGTCTGTCTCTGTCTGCACTGGTCTGTCTCTGTTTGTCTGCACTGGTCTGTCTCTGTCTGCACTGGTCTGTCTCTCTGTTTGTCTGCTCTGGTCTGTCTCTGTCTGCACTGGTCTGTCTCTGTTTGTCTGCACTGGTCTGTCTCTGTCTGCACTGGTCTGTCTCTGTTTGTCTGCACTGGTCTGTCTTTGTCTGCACTGGTCTGTCTCTGTTTGTCTGCACTGGTCTTTCTCTGTCTGCACTGGTCTGTCTCTGTTTGTCTGCACTGGTCTGTCTCTGTCTGCACTGGTCTGTCTCTGCACTGGTCTGTCTCTGTCTGCACTGATCTGTCTCTATTTGTCTGCACTGGTCTGTCTCTGTCTGCACTGGTCTGTCTCTGTCAGCACTGGTCTGTCTCTATTTGTCTGCACTGGTCTGTCTCTATTTGTCTGCACTGGTCTGTCTCTATTTGTCTGCACTGGTCTGTCTCTGTTTGTCTGCACTGGTCTGTCTCTGTTTGTCTGCACTGGTCTGTCTCTGTCTGCACTGGTCTGTCTCTCTATTTGTCTGCACTGGTCTGTCTCTATTTGTCTGCACTGGTCTGTCTCTATTTGTCTGCACTGGTCTGTCTCTGTCTGCACAGGTCTGTCTCTGTCTGCACTGGTCTGTCTCTGTTTGTCTGCACTGGTCTGTCTCTGTCTGCACTGGTCTGTCTCTATTTGTCTGCACTGGTCTGTCTCTGTCTGCACTGGTCTGTCTCTATTTGTCTGCACTGGTCTGTCTCTGTCTGCACTGGTCTGTCTCTGTCTGCACTGGTCTGTCTCTGTTTGTCTGCACTGGTCTGTCTCTGTCTGCACTGGTCTGTCTCTGTCTGCACTGGTCTGTCTCTATTTGTCTGCACTGGTCTGTCTCTGTCTGCACTGGTCTGTCTCTGTTTGTCTGCACTGGTCTGTCTCTGTCTGCACTGGTCTGTCTCTCTGTTTGTCTGCACTGGTCTGTCTCTGTCTGCACTGGTCTGTCTCTGTTTGTCTGCACTGGTCTGTCTCTGTCTGCACTGGTCTGTCTCTGTCTGCACTGGTCTGTCTTTGTCTGCACTGGTCTGTCTCTGTTTGTCTGCACTGGTCTTTCTCTGTCTGCACTGGTCTGTCTCTGTTTGTCTGCACTGGTCTGTCTCTGTCTGCACTGGTCTGTCTCTGCACTGGTCTGTCTCTGTCTGCACTGATCTGTCTCTATTTGTCTGCACTGGTCTGTCTCTGTCTGCACTGGTCTGTCTCTGTCAGCACTGGTCTGTCTCTATTTGTCTGCACTGGTCTGTCTCTGTCTGCACTGGTCTGTCTCTGTCTGCACTGGTCTGTCTCTGTCTGCACTGGTCTGTCTCTGTTTGTCTGCACTGGTCTGTCTCTGTCTGCACTGGTCTGTCTCTCTATTTGTCTGCACTGGTCTGTCTCTATTTGTCTGCACTGGTCTGTCTCTGCACTGGTCTGTCTCTATTTGTCTGCACTGGTCTGTCTCTGTCTGCACTGGTCTGTCTCTGTCAGCACTGGTCTGTCTCTATTTGTCTGCACTGGTCTGTCTCTGTCTGCACTGGTATGTCTCTGTCTGCACTGGTCTGTCTCTATTTGTCTGCACTGGTCTGTCTCTGTCTGCACTGGTCTGTCTCTATTTGTCTGCACTGGTCTGTCTCTGTCTGCACTGGTCTGTCTCTATTTGTCTGCACTGGTCTGTCTCTGTCTGCACTGGTCTGTCTCTGTTTGTCTGCACTGGTCTGTCTCTGTCTGCACTGGTCTGTCTCTCTGTTTGTCTGCACTGGTCTGTCTCTGTCTGCACTGGTCTGTCTCTGTTTGTCTGCACTGGTCTGTCTCTGTCTGCACTGGTCTGTCTCTGTCTGCATTGGTCTGTCTTTGTCTGCACTGGTCTGTCTCTGTTTGTCTGCACTGGTCTGTCTCTGTTTGTCTGCACTGGTCTGTCTCTGCACTGGTCTGTCTCTGTCTGCACTGATCTGTCTCTATTTGTCTGCACTGGTCTGTCTCTGTCTGCACTGGTCTGTCTCTGTCAGCACTGGTCTGTCTCTATTTGTCTGCACTGGTCTGTCTCTGTCTGCACTGGTCTGTCTCTGTCTGCACTGGTCTGTCTCTGTCTGCACTGGTCTGTCTCTGTTTGTCTGCACTGGTCTGTCTCTGTCTGCACTGGTCTGTCTCTGTCTGCACTGGTCTGTCTCTATTTGTCTGCACTGGTCTGTCTCTGTCTGCACTGGTCTGTCTCTATTTGTCTGCACTGGTCTGTCTCTATTTGTCTGCACTGGTCTGTCTCTATTTGTCTGCACTGGTCTGTCTCTATTTGTCTGCACTGGTCTGTCTCTGTCTGCACTGGTCTGTCTCTGTCTGCACTGGTCTGTATCTGGATGTTTTCACTCTCTGTGGTTGTGTCTTGTCTGTTGACACTTCCAGCCTCTGTCAGCTACATTAGCCACTATCTAGTCGTGTGTCTGTCTGTATCTATCTTCAACGGTGTGCGTGTCTGTAAGGTGTCATTCTTTTTTGTTTGAAAAAAAAAACTTAAAAAAAAAATGGTAAGCCATAAAAAGTTTACACTTCATAATTTTTAAATTTATGAGTTTGATCTTTTTAAGTCCAAAAGATTTGTTTAATTTTTTTTTCTACTTTCGTTGTTTGGTTAATTATGTACTTTCACCCATCGATATTTTAACTAGACCTCATTTATTTCAATCTAACCTTATACCCACCCCATCGTCCTTCCCAGTTACACCCAGACAGTCTTCTTAAAGGAAGACTATCACCGTTTCCCTGGGTACGGCCAATCTGTCAAAACATTCACTGTGGAAATTCCACTGCCTCAGGACTGGATTAAAAATTCTATCAGCCTTGGAGACCCTCTTCTTCAAATACTTCTAGACTTTAATAAAAAAAACAACATAAAACAAACTAAAAATAAAAAATAAAAAAATCTGGGGAGTAAAAACAAAAACGAAAATAAAAAAGCATTACTGTCATAGGCATTTGTTTTTATAATGCTTTTCATACCATTTTTAAAGAAGAATTTTCTAAGGTATAAAAAAAATTAACCAAAAAAAAAAAAACAACAACTACATCGATTTGAGTGAAAAGCTATATCCATATTTCACGGTCTGTATGTCGTGTGGAGGACGAGATAATGGGATTTGTTGTGGAGCGCGGTAGACTCTTGAGAGTTAAGATGTTACCGCTGGATTTTTTATAAGCGTTTAATTGATTTGACTTTGTTGTTTGCTTATCAGTAGTACATCTTTAACTCAGTTTTGGATTGTAATAATGTTAACTTATTGAATTGACATCATCTAGTATTACGAAGCTACTTTCTTTTCTTTTTTTAGTAATGTTTATAGTAGAAAAAAAAATACTCCTTGAGATTATGATGTAAAAATAAGTACGCGAGTAGAGCTCCGGTGCTTATTAATGGAGTTTATTAAGGTTGGATCAGTCTGTCTGCTACGGCAGCACACTTTCAGTACCTCATACCAATACAGTATACATTACATTACTTTTTTTTGAATATTTTGTTGTCCTCCAAAGTATTGGTATTGTATTGGTATCGACTTTGGCAATACATTTATACTTGAGTATTTGTATTGGTATTGGCGATATTCTTTTCATGAAGTATTTGAATTATTTTTTCAGGAACTAGTTTATTGTGGTTATGTCTTGACTAGGACCAGCAATGATTTAAGTCCACCTGACACTTATTATTTCCTGGGTATCTGACCAGAACATTGGGGGTAATAGGGGAAACGGTATTGGAATGAAGCCGTATAAATAATTACATCACGGAACAATTTTTTGTTTCCTCAGATGTTCTGGTATTAGTCTGGCCAAGGAGGGATTGTCTCATGAAATGCCGAAAATAAGATCTTTGTCCACTTTATATCAAAAAGCTTGTTTCGATGACACCCACCCCCTCCTTTTCCCAACATTTCTTGTCCTATCATGATACAGTAATTCAAGAACTTTACCACTGACTATAGTTACATTGCCACTGCTGCGGGTGTACTAGTACGACAATAAACGTACACATTGTAACTATAATCGCTTTTTTTCCCCCGTTTAGAACCCATCCTGTAGGTAAATATCACTGTTATATCAGTACACTCTTGATGCACTAACATCGATACTGAAAACTAACTTAAAATCGTATCTATTACTATTACAATAGGTAACCAACTGGTGGTTCAGCACTTATTTAATCCCGATTTTAAAATTCTCTCTCTCTCCCACCCCAACTTTCCCCCCAAGGTCCGGCGTAACGAGAAATTAAACGGAGTTGATTTCTCTGAAGGAAAATAATTTCGGCCAAAGAGTTTTAATTCTGCTAGTCGAAACTCTCGGTTCAATTATCGGTCAGACCTTACTCTGACCCCGGGTCCCCCACCAAACTGATTCGCAAACTTAATGGAAGTCTGCTAGTCCTCCCCGAACCTGTCCACTTCCTCCCCCCCCCCTGACTTCTTCCCTACGGTCATCTATTTTCACTTTCGAATTCTCGTTGTGAATAGGGGGGAAAAAAAAAGGTTCAGGGGATTTCTTCATTCATCTCGTTCCAGTCTGGAACGTGTCGTAAAAGGTTAATTGATTGGTTGGATTGGTTTGTAAGGAGATATTTGGTTGGTTAGTTTGATGTGCGGGGGATGGCCCTTCACAGTTGACATTTGTCGTCTGGAGTGTGAACACTCGATTCAATCTTGTCAGTTGAACGTAAAAAAAAAAGTAAAATTAAATACAAAAACTAAAACCCATTACGTCTGGCCCAGGCAGTGAAATGACTGGAATTATAGGTTTGCCACATCAAGGCCGTCCAGATCATCGCCCGTAATTATCGAGACAGTCGTGGCGATACACTCAGTCAATCTTATGACTTGCAATGGGAACATTATCCTGACACCCCCCCCCCTCCAAACCCCACACCTATCAAATAAATTATAGTGAGGGCGAAATG
Organism: Bulinus truncatus; assembly: GCA_021962125.1. Lineage (NCBI taxonomy): Eukaryota > Metazoa > Mollusca > Gastropoda > Planorbidae > Bulinus > Bulinus truncatus. Next base: position 7,896,837 of record JAGDYQ010000024.1, read on the forward strand.
AAAATCAGAACCACTATAAGCCTATAATAAAAAAAAAGTAAAGTTCCCTTAGCCATAACGGACCATCGGGGCAGATGAAGTTCATCTGTTTCTATAACCTCGGCATATGAAGGGATTGTGTGGTTAGCACAACGCCCAGCCGCCTTTACTTCCCCAACTAAAGTCAGATACCCCATTTAAAGCTGGGTGGACTTGTGGGACGACTTTGTACCAAATTTCACCTGGAAAAATTCCACGGGACTCACCGAGGATCGAACCCAGGACTCTCAGGTCGACAGTCGAGTATCTACACCACTCGGCCATCCGTCCCACAAGCCTATTATTATTGCTATTGTTGCTAAAAAAATTATTTAACTAACTGGATGGATCGGTCTAATCGTTCTCTCTCTCTCTCTCTTTTGTGGATACCCGCAGAGGCCGACCTGAATTTGATTGTGTAATGAACTGTAGGTTTGTCAAGGGCGCAATATAGCACGTTGAGATAGATTACACATGTGCAATACACATATACAACCTGGTGCACACATTTCTCCAGAGCGGTCCCCCGCACCGCATAAGGTAGACCCTGTGATTACCTTATAATATACATCATTAAATTTGTAAAGTATTAAAAGAAGACAGCAATTCCGTCTTTCTTTCATTATTGTTTAAACACAAGCTGGCACATATATGCGATATATATATATATATATATATATATATATATATATATATAGAGAGAGAGAGAGAGAGAGAGAGAGAGTTTGTTAGTCCTGAAGTTTTATGTCGAGGAAAAAAAAAACGGAAACAACTCATTCCAAGTTTAGCGCAGATCCCACCACCACCACGTGATAGTTTTGTTTACACAGTCCTCGGTGAACTATTTGAACTTTCTCCCTTTCATGCTCTGCTGTTATTTTTTGTAAAGGCCGGCCGTGTGTTACTTTTAGTTTTCTGTTGTTCTTTCCAGTGAATTTGTTTTGTTTTGTCGATAAATGGACAACATTGTTCTTCCGGGGACTTGGGGGATCAACACTTTTGATAACACAATCAGAACATTTGAACTTGTTTGGTCAAAATAAAGATGGAGAGAACAATCCTGAAGAAAACTAGCCCCCCGGGGGGGGGGGATTTTTAGTTTAAATGGAAGAAAATATACGATTCGCTGACAAGGTATGCAAGCAGAGGCGGATGAAGTTCGTTTTGGGCCATGGGCGCAGAAGAAAATTGGGGGGGGGGGCTTTAAAAAAAAAGAGGAACGGAAAATAAAAATGCAAGTGTAGATTACCGGTAGATGTTTAAGGTTTATTGTCGAAAGGCTATATAACAAAAACATCGTCATTTTATATTATAGGGCTTTAATCAACATACCTGGGTATGAGGGTGTGTGCGAAATGCGACAGGGTAAGGGTGGTAGATCTACTTCATAAGTGAACAGACTTTAACTTCAAATCATTGAGTAAAATATGTTATTTTTCGACGTGGTGAACTCCTAAGAATTTTGTTCAAATTAACGCATTTAGGTGTTGCGTTAAAAATTTTAATCGCAATTTTTTTTGACGCGTTAATCGCAAATTAACGCAGTTTAATCAGCAGCCCTAATATATATATATATATATATATATATATATATATATATATATATATATATATATATATATAGCTGCAAGTATGTACATATGGATTTCATTAGTTTTGAATTCATACATGTTGATGTGATGCACCTGAAATTCGTCCTGGGTCGCGACCTTCACTTTGAGAGCCACTGTACTTGATTTAAAAATCAAAGGTTTTTACGGTGTCGTTAACCGTTTCCAACGAGCCAAGATGGTGGAAAAGTGAATCTTGCCAATTTTCAATAATCTGTTGCACGGTTAAAAATAGTATAAGCGTTTTTTAGTTTTGATTTTTTTTATAAGGCATTGACACATCTTGCTAAGAAAAAAAAAAAGAACCCACTTTTGCTGCCCACTTTGCTGATTACTTGAACATAAAAATAAAGTCGTTATGTAATTACTGTTTCTCCCCCCCCCCCCACTCAACGCAGCCATCTGATTGGGCTATACTTTGTGTCAAAGTTGAATTTCTTTTTTGTTTTTCGTACATTCTTTCTTGTCGTCCTGAATTATGAACCTTTTTTTTTTTAATTGTAAATAGGTACCACAAACTGATTTTTTAAATTGGGTTCACAGCTTTTTTTCAACATGAATATTGCAAGAACTCGAGAATCTAAGATGGTGGACATCAAATTTATTACTATAGCTCAAATAGTTTAAGAGATATAAATTTTTGAAAATGTGACTTTTTCATTTTTTTACAACACCTTCAAAAGTGCCATTTTTGCCAAGCGTTATCTGCAAAAGTATTTCCTGTACACCAAATCATTTACATTCAATACAAACACAAATATACATAGAATAAACTCAATTTTTTTCAAAGGTGTAAAATTATAATATCATTAAAATTTATAGCACTGAAAATGGGTTTTCATCATTTTTTAAATAAAATAAAAAGGGAGATAAATTTTCAAAATTCGTGACATTTCAAAAAATCATAATAAAATTTGTAATCAACACACATAAGAACTAATTACATCAATCTGTAGGGTAACTTAAGCTCTATACATTCAATTAGTCATAATATCTTAATATTATTTGTGATTAATATAATAAAGGTTAGAAATAGGTGGGGTAATAAAAAACTAAAAAAATTGTCATTTTCAAAAAATCACAAAAAAAGAACTGTTATGTATATATTCAACATTTATATATGAAAATGTAGGATATACATAGTTCTTAACTTTAAAATAGTCGTTAGACCAATTACTTTTATATATACAGTACAGGGATGGATAAATCCATGCATGTAAAAAAACAATAAAAATACTTTTCATTAGGGAAAAATCCACTATTAAGTATTATTTGAAAAGTTATATTAGTAACAATAGTAACCGTAACATTAGATGCATACATTTCAATTATATTCTAATTATTTCATAAGTCATGGAAAGCTAACAAATAATTTACGCATTTTACCACTACAGGAGCTCACCTAAATAAGTGCAACATTCGAAATTTAAGTAATTTTACTTTTAAGTTAATGTAAGCATATACCATTTAAATGAGTTATTAATGTACCATTTAATTGATCAGCAGGACCGGATTTAGACGTCATTAGGCCCTAAAGCTATTTGGGATATAGAAATGTTCCCTTAGCCCTAATGGGCCATCGGGGCAGATGAAGTTTAGTATTTTTCTGTTTCTATAACCTCGACATATGAAGGGATTGTGTGTTAGCACAACGCCCAGCCGCCTTTAATTCCCCAACTTAAGTCAGGTACACATTTAAAGCCGGGTGGACTTATGGGACGACTTTGCACCAGATAACATGTCGACAGTCGAGTATCTACACCACTCGGCCATCCATCATTTGGGATATGGGGCCCTTTATAATTCCAGAAATTAAATGGCAGTGTCAAATATTTAAATAAATATGACAATTGCTCACTCTAACAATTTTTGGGGGGGGCCTCCTAAAAAAGTGGGGGTCCTAAGCTATAGCTTGTGTAGGTTATATATAAATCCTGCACTGTTGATCAGCCTCATTCTCTTCTTTTTTTAATTTCATCTTTCAATACCTCTCATAGTAATAAAGGTTTATTTCTGGAGCTTTTCAAAACACATCTGTTTTGTTTCAATTCATGCTTACTTAGAGATAATCTACTGTTTTGTTTATCATTTAGTGATTTTAATTCTAATTTCTTCTTGATATAGTACTACTATTTCATCAAGAACATTTTTTCCAATTATTTACCCTACCCAGGCCAGTAGTCAGGTCAAAGTAAGCAGGGAGGCACCAATACCCAGCAAGGGGGCACCTTTACTTTTTCTATATTTTTTCCTCTTTTTCTTCTTTTTTTAAGCGGGGGGGGGGCACTCCACACCTAGCCGGGGGGGGCACGGCCCAACAGCGCCCCCAACCCTGGCTACGGGGCTGACCCTACCATTAAAAGTTTTATTTGTTTTACATGTTTTATTATGTTTTCATCTATTTCTCTGTTATTATTTGTTTATCAAGAGTTTGAATGTCTGTTGTTTACTTAATATATAAATAAAAAAAAAAAAAATGAATGAAAAGTTCATTAGTTAATCTCTGTAGTTTTGAAAGAACAGACTCCTTCAGGGGACTGTGTATATTTCTCTTATTCACTCTAAAAGTTGCTAGGCTTTAAAATATATAACCCACATTCAAAATTGGTCCAAATAAGTTACATAATATACTGCTGATATGGTATTTAAACACATAAAAGTCTTTTCTATGTGTTACTTAACTTAATTACCAGTTCTTTTTTTTTTTTGGATTTGTGAGAACCATGTTTAATTAAAGCTAAAAGATGTTCAAACGTCAATAATACTCAAACTGAACTAATATTAATAATAAGATACTTAATAATAATACAAACGCATGAGTGGCTAAGAAATATTTTAATAAAAAAAATACAGGCGTAATAGTTACATGAGTCCATGACTTGCCATTTTCCTCTTTCAAAACCAGAGTTGAAGAAGTCATGTATTGCTAGTCTAGTAGACAAGGCAATAAAGGTATCCCTCCAACTAGCACAGAAACCTTCTATAAAGTATTGAGTTGTACACCGTCTGATAAGGATAATTATGACATTTAAAAATGGTTCTGACTTAAATAATAGTGAATTTAAGCATATACTAAACATACACAGTTATATTACAACAATAATTGAAAAAATATCCATTCAATAATAGTTATGTTAATTCGGTCGGCCTACAATCTACTATATGTTTACATTGACAACCAATTATCGACCACGTGACCTGTTATATTTGTTTAAATTTGAGACAATAAAACTATCTAACAACGGTAAAAAATATATACTAGTCAATTTTGAATATGTTATCTCTTAGAAAATATTATTATCTCTCTAAAAAAATAGCCAGAAAAAAATAGAAGTGTCCGCAAACATGAGGGGTATCGTTCAATGTACAAAAGCATCAAAATGGCCTCGAGGTTTATCATATTAAAGTTATTATAACTACAACAATAAACATTTCCAATGAAATATAAAGCTAAAAGAGTAAGGAACAAATAATGTAAATGTTTATCTACAAGTTTTTATCATTTTTACTTACCAACTGTTGCTAACTTGATTGTCGGCCATTTTCCCGGTCGCGCAAGAATGGGTGAAAAATGTGTGTTATATGCTATTTCTTAGCGCTCTGCGCTTTTGGGCCATGCTTACAAATTAAGTTTTATTATAACATTTTAAAAGCAAAATGGACGGGCTTTCTAATGATACTAAAGAAAAACCTACAAAATTAAAAAATCAAATAATAATTTACTTTTTATTATGATTGTTTTATATTAAATATATTGTTAAATATAATTTAATTAAATGTTTAGTATGGTTGTAAAGGGCATTCATTTTCGCACACATTGATATATTTGACATTACTGTAGGACGAATGGCCCAGAATCGCACGGAGATTGAAATTAGGATAGTCAAATTAGATCGCGCGTCGGCCGGTAAAAAGTGACTTCGGTGATGGTTTTCATTTTAAAAATGTAACCTTTTGTTCTAAATCTACGTAATTAAAATTTACATATTATTGTAGGGCTTACAAAATAGTTTAAAATGATATAATTGTTTATGAGATTTGACCAGTTTTAAGTAGAGAAATCATTAAGTTAAAACTATCCAAATATTGACTACAGTGACGCAAAACCACGATTTTGAGCCAGTTTGTGGTACCTATTGTAAACCATATCCGTGGTTATTTAAAGTTTATTGTTATTCTTTTTTTTAAACCCACACATCTTTACATATACCAGTGTTAACGCTGAGTTTGTTAATAGGATGAGTTGATCATAGTTAAGAGCTAAAGGCAAAAAACAAAAAAAAAAAAAAAAAACAAAACAAGAACTAGGAAACAAAAAAAAAAACTAGTCAATGTTGAAAATATATTTCTTTGTGGAATTTTAAAAGAATGTTTCAGAAATAAAATGAATGCGAAATCGTATGTAGGGATTACAAAAACCAAAACATACAACTAAAACACCATTGCATGTGATTTGTTTAAAATGACGTGTTGGGCCCCGTCTGCCTGTTTGCTCTACTTAGTAAAATGTATGTCCTGTCCCCCCCCCTGCTATTGCCTGGCCCCTGCTGTAGAATGCCTGACCCCTGCTGTAAAATTTTCACGCTACGGGGCTGTTGGGCCCTGTAGTTTAGCCTTAACTGTACGAAATCACCATTATAAATAGATAAGAGAATGTGTTTTTGGGTTCTAAAGTTGAACATACAGTATCTATGCCTGACATGTAACATTCAACTTCATAAGAACTATGACTAGATAAAGGCACATCTTCTAAGTTCAAAGTAATAATCTGACTGCTAAGTAAAAATACGTCTTACTAGCTCAAAGCATACGCAGTCAGGAAGTGTCGCATGAGAAAGGCCCCAGGTAGTGACTTGATCAGTAATGAGATGATCACACACCTCGGGGCAGCGGGACAAGCAAAGCTTCTCCAGTTTGTCAGTCGCACGTGGTTGACCGGAGAACTCCCTCAGAGGTGGAGAGAGGCTATCATAGTGCCGGTACTTAAAAAAGGGAAAAAGACTGACCAAGCAGAAAGCTACCGTCCAATCTCCATCACTTCATGTGTTGGGAAAGTAGCCGAACGCATGGTCAACCGAAGGTTGATGTGGTTCTTAGAGGAAAAAGGGCTCATTACCCCAAAGCAAGGAGGCTTTCGGCGGGGTAAGAGTGCGATGGACATGGTCACGCTCCTCGTCCAAGAAATAGCCGACGGCTTTCAGAAAGCTGAGTCAACGGCGGTAGTTTTCCTAGATCTCAGGCAGGCTTACGATCGAGTCTGGCGCCCAGGACTACTGTTGAAGCTACAGCGGTTGGGTGTCACCGCTGAGATGTACATTTGGCTACGCAGTTTCCTCAGTAATCGTACTATCATGACACGTGTTGGGAGCAGCGTCTCGAGGAAACGGACCCTTGAACAGGGTCTCCCACAGGGCTCTGCCCTCAGTTGTACATTGTTCCTAGCTTTCATCAATGACCTGCCTGAGTTTCTGGGTTGTAAAAGCCTACTGTATGCCGACGACTTAGCGGTCTGGAAGACCGGAAAGAGTGCCTCAGTCCTTGAGAGAGCACTCCAGAAGGACCTGACTACGGTCGGCTGTTATACTAGGATGTGGGGGCTAGAGATTAACGTCTCGAAGACCGTCTACTCGCTGTTTACCATGGGCACGAGTATCCTTAAGGAGCTATTTAGACTGGAGGTAGAGGGTGAGGTTCTTGCTCTGGAACCTAAGCCCAAGTACCTGGGAGTGACACTTGATAGAAAGCTCACTCTCTGCACACATCTTTCGGAGGTTGCCCGCTGCGCCTCTGATCGACTGAATATTGTCAAGAAGTTGGCGAGCACGTCCTGGGGAGCTCGAGCAGATGTCCTGAGTCACTGCACATGGGTGCAGTAAGGTCTCAGATAGATTATAGGCAGGTAGTGCAAGTCTATGGGTCTAAGTCCTCTTTAGAGGCGCTAGATGTTGTACAAAACCAGGCTGTCCGGCAGATCACAGGCACTTTTCGAACGGCACCCACAGCAGCGGTGGAAATCATGGCAAATGTGCCACCTCTGGGTATCCGTCGAGAGCAGGCCGTTATAACTGCGTATGAGCGGTTTAAGCGGCAGGAGGAGACCTCTGTCCTAAGGGAGATGGTCGATGACTGGGTGGAAAGGAAGCGGCTCTCGATGCAGTCTTTTATGCACCACGCAGTGAGACTTGCCTCTGAGATCAAGCTGCCGACTGACCGCCTAATGCTGTAATCAGTCTCTAGGGTCCCCCCTGGCGAGGCTCTCTACATGCCCGAGGTACGCACGGCCCTGGTCGAAACCAATGCTGGAGACGCAAAGGATCACCGATCCATCACGGATGTGGCTATGGAGATGATCGGAACCTATTCGGGGAACGCTATACTGGCCTATACTGATGCCTCTGTATCCAGTATTGACGGCCGGACAAGCTCCTCGTTTGGGGTCCACATCACTCTCCCACAAACTGGCTTTGTGAAAGACCATGCTGGCCTATGTGGGTCGCTCTGTGCTTACGAGGCAGAGATGACAGCCATTACTGAGGCAGTGGACCACATAGGGGAGCTAATCGGTGAGGGTACTCTGCCTGCTATAGACATTGTCATCCTCACTGACGCGCTCTCTGTTCTCCAAGCTGTAAAAGGGACGGGAGAATGGCCGCTTCTGCTGGAAGCCATGCTGATGGCAATACAGGGTCTTGCGTCCCAACATCACGTGCATGTGACCCTTCAATGGGTTCCCGGGCATGCGGACGTGCCCGGAAATGAAAGGGCAGACGGCATTGCCAAGGCAATAGTCCAGTCGACAGATTTCCAAGTGCTGCCCGTGAGTGTAAGAAAGAGCTGATTCGAGGCAGCACGTTCCAAGATCTGCCTCTTTGGACAATCGAAGTGGTTCTCGGGCTGGGCTCATGGGGTGAACGGAGTCAACGTCCGAAAGTTTCTGGAGCGGCCGTCCAAAACTGACCCTTGGTGGAAACTTAGGCGTGTCGAGCATGCGCTAATTGCCCAGTTCCAAACTGGGCACTGTCCTATTGGCGCGTACTTTGGGAGGTTGAGGCCCAATGTCGACACCCTTTGTAGACACTGCAGGGAAGTGGAGGAAACCGTAGATCATTTGCTTTTCGAGTGTCCCGGATTGGCGGACCACAGGGTGGACCAGTACGGAAGCTTGCTGGCCATCGGGCTCTATGGCAGTCTCCAGATGTTGAGAGACACAGCAAGTCTGATCTCACGGGCTCTAAGAGACTAAGTCTCAGCCCGCAGATAAAACTGAGAGAGTTCAAAGAGAGAGAGAGAGAGAGAGAGAGAGAGAGAGCTCAAAGCTTCGTATCTGACTAACTTGGTTTTAGAACAAATAAGTATCCAAGTAAAATCTCCAAGTGACAAGTGACGTTCTTGTTTCGTCACATAACAACATCAAAAAAAAACTAGGATCTTCAGTTCATTAAAAACTGTGATCAAACACATGTATCAAACAATATTAAAAACAATACCTTTACACGGTATATTGTTTAATATTATGTTGTTCCCAATAAAGTCTTAATATTTTGACATTCAGTCTATAGTTACTTCAGAGTCGTAAGCCAGGAATTCTCAACGGGAATCCATCCGCATTCCTCCCCCCCCCCCTCCCTCCTCCGACGTCTCAATATAAAATAAATAAATAACATTTCGATATGAAGACCGACAATATTTTGGCTCCCCTTCGCAGCGGCACTTTTTTTTTGTTTATGCGGCCCAGAATAAACATCGTTTTTACTTAAAACTTTTTTCTAATAGTTTTAGTCTTCTTCTACTGCCCGTTTTTACTTTTTTATTTTTTCATTCAGTTGTCATTAGTTTGTGAAGACTTTTTTCCCTTGCTCCTTTTCGTTTTTTAGTTAACATCGGATATTTCCCTTTCATTCCAGTTGTCTTCTCCTGCTGCTATTTTTACCCACCGTGCAGTGGTGCTCTTGTTATTTCACTCAGATATTTTCTCTCTCTTTTTTTTTTAAACCGACTCTGGTTGGCTAACATTCCAATGAATAAATAGTCTTTGTGACATTGACTTGGTGTTTACATGAATCAAATCTAACATAGATGGGGAAACAGCACAGAAACTGCGAAGCATTACATTGTTATTGTTATTATTATTTTAAACTATTTGTTTTAATTGAGAACTCAATGTTTGAAATGTTAGAACGTGAAGTTGTCACGCTGTAACCAGAGGCGGCCCTACGCATGGGGGAGTTACGCGGCCCGAGAGTTTCGTTTCGCAACGGCTAAGGTTTAAAAAAAACAAAACAAACTCTCTTGACGCACCCCCTCCCATCCCAAATCCCCACTGCTCAAATATAGTTAAATCAAAGACCACCGCTGATCAACTCAAAAGTTAAATCAAAGACCACCACTGATCAACTCAAAAGTTAAATCAAAGGCCACCACTGATCAACTGAAAAGTTAAATCAAAGACCACCACTGATCAACTCAAAAGTTAAACCAAAGGCCACCACTGGTCAACTCAAAGGCCGCCATTATCCAAACTATATGTAAACCGCCGCTTCTCTTTCAGCTAAACGCAGATTTCTCTAGCTTTTAATTTCTTCTTCTTCTTCCTTTGGCTCTGCAGCCCATTTAGGGTTCTGGCCTGCCATTTTAAGTTCTTACGATTCATTATTATTTTTTTTTAAATTCCTACTGTGTGTGTGTTGGTTTGGTTATTAAATAATTAACGACTGAATGGTTAGCATAAATGTTAAAACGTTTTTACAATCGTGATAAATTATTTGATAATTAATTTCCAAGATAATTTCCTATGGCAATGAAATACGTGATTATGCCTATTAAGTGGCAGAAAGGATAAAAATAGTATGTTGTACAGTAATGATTATCCATGCATTCAGAGAGACTGCCGGTGCCGTACCCGTTTTCCAAATTTCTGTTGACATTCGAACAAATTATGTCCATTAATCTTATATAACGATACTATGTATTTTTCCCCCATAATGTTAGCCCCATTCAAAATGCCCCCTTCCATATTTTATCAGTAATGTGGTAGACCACAGCTTATCTGTGTGGTAGACTAGGTATACAATTCTTAAACCAATATCCTTAATTTAATTAATTGCGTGCAAAGTGAATGATTCCCGTAAATAAAAACAAAGTAATTCAGATGTAGGCCAACAATATGTAGCTTGTGTGCAATGGTGCAGTGATTCGATTCATGTACAGCGATTCGATTCCTCATCGAGGAGGAATACACGACTATCATACAAGATCAACATTAGCGTACATGTCTCTCTATATATATTTTATCTATCCATTTCTGATTTGATTCATTAGGGGACAGAATATACTACTGCCATAAAAAATCAGCGTTTTGTATCTCCCCCCCCCCCTTTCCCCTTTCCGGTAGGAAGAATTTAGTTGTTTTTTTTATCTTCCTATTTTCTGTGCCGTCCTCACTCGCCCCTCACCCTCCCATGTTTAGTACATGTCTCCGCTCCTGGTATATCCACCCCCGCCCCCCAAACACCCGTCCCCCCCATCTCTTGGTATCTTATTGGTCCCTTAAGGTCGCTAGTTCTTGTTCTCTTTAGGACTCACATTATATCCGAGATGACGGAGAAGACCATGGGGTCAATATGGGCGGGGTCATTATATTAAAAAAAAAGACCTGACTTGATACCGTTACCACCTCTCCATTAAAATTTTTTTTTATAACCCTTTTTTTTTTACATCGATCGACGAAATCGCACAGAGTGGACCCTGGGGGGCCCTCTCCCCCACCCCACCCCACTAGCACCTTCTTCGGATCGCTCCGTACAGAACATTAATGCTGATGGCACAAACTTATTACTCGCCCTTTGCCATCTCCCCCTCTTCCTCCTTCCAGAAGCTCTCGTCGCTCGCCCTCCCTACCTCCTCTGTTCAATCCATTTGGGACCATACCATCAAACCAGCACGAGCCAGAGGCGCCCAGACCAGAGTTTGGGCCGAGCTCGAAAGTCATTACGCCACACCACCTCGGTGGACTTGGTGGTTGGGGGAAACAAAACTAAAGAAAAAGAAACTTGTCGAGAGAGTTGTATTGAAACTTTCGAGCCACAGTGTTTCTAAATTGTCGTGTCATTGAACGATGCTTTCTCTCCCTATGATAAAGTTTTAAACGATTTTGATGTCGTTCTCTGTTACGGTATAAGCAACCCGAACATTTAAGTCTTCTTCTTAGATTAAGTTTAAAGTAGAAATTATCTTTATTTTGCCACATTTGAGAAAAGACTTGAATTCCGAAAGGCAGTCCAGATCAAACAAAATATGAGTTTTGCCTTTTTTCATTAAAGATTAATTTTTTTTAAATTCTTGGCCCCTTGATATACTCATTTGATGAAAAAGCTGCTCTTCCTGGCAGAGATGAAGTTAATGATAGTGGATTGCTCACTTCTGTAAGATTTAGCCGAACAATTTCTGATGTTTCTGTTAGAACATTCTGAACATATTTTCGCGTTTTTTCGTTTGGATATAAGTGGTAACAATTTTATTCTCTTCACCGTTAGGGACATATGTTTGCCTGCATTATTGTTTTGTTTGGTTTAGCTTTATTGAACATTTTTGAACCGGATTAACAAAAGTTTTCTTCCATACGTTTTTTGTTCTGTTGAAAAAATAATTGAATCGGTACCTTGTCGAATATAAAAGCGAGCCTGAATAAATCCGCTTTTTCTGAATCTCGTATTTCTGTATTTCATAAAACTTTCAAAGATTTCGCCACATTCGAAAAGAAAGCCAAGAATACTATGTCTATCACAGTCATCTGTTTCTTCTTGTACTTTGAAAATTGCAACTATATATCAGGACAAGCAATTAAGCCTGTTCCATTCTGGACACGGGACGTGCTTTGACGCATTTTCATGTTATGTATCGGTACCGTTTGAGTTATCTTTTCATTAAATATTTGTAAATTTTGGAAATGTTTATAAATTCAATTATGTAATGCATATATCACGAAAAAAGATATTGAATGAACAGTCAGTCATGATTAATAACTGTTACGAAAATAAATAATGATTACGCCCCTGTTGACTAGCTTTCATTATTTATTGGTTTAAAATATGAAGTTGAACGGTACATTACGAACTCTCCTTATATTGGCCCTGAGAGGTCTGATCACAAAATGGACTTTTGATGTGCGACTTGTAAGGCCCAGACCTACAAAATGATATATACATCATTGATTCATGGGACCATCATATTTTACTTACATTATAGTAGCGGTCCATTATTGATATAGCTTATATAGTAATGAAACAGTGGTAAAAATCTTTGATAAGGCCCCTTTTTATTAGTCCCTGATAAATCAGATCGCGGAAATGGAAAAAAGAGGTATTTCTTAGCAGTGCCGAAGACCTGACCTGCAAAATGTATATACATCAGGGATCCTACCAGGACTTATAATGGTTGAGATCTTAGGTGATGACAGACAGACGACAGAAAAAAGAAGACAATAGAAAAGATTTTTTTCTCGTAGAATAAATGAAAACCAAAATTATGCGCCCTGAATTTGCGCAGCCACCATCAACCGAGTTTTCACCACTTGAGAACCACTTGACCGCAGTGAAATCCACTTTCAACACCTGTCATATACTGGGTTTGATGTTCTGAGTGGATTTGAATAGTGCAGTATTGCTTACATATATCACTTCTCAAATGAACTTTCACGGATGTTGTTGGAAATGATAAAAAAAAGAAAGGAAGAGACAATTATTTATGCGATTAGTTATGCGTTTCTTTTGTTAAACAATTTTGTCTTGAAGTTCAATTTTCCATCTTCGCTCCTCTCATTGAATTACCACTACAGTATGACAATCCATAGTTTATCATGATTTAAAATATGTAGTAATCAGATGAGGCGCACCTGCGGGAAGGAGGGGGAAGTGCCTTGAAATTCGAAAGTCCCCGGCCTCATTCTGAGGGGGCGTCACCACATTTTTTTGCAACTGAAAACACAATATTTCGCCGTCATGATATCGAATGTCTAAATGCAGGAACCTCAAAGACACCAAAGTCTGCCTCTTGCCGTTATAACCGCGTATGAGCGGTATAAGCGGCAGGAGGAGACCCTTGTCCTAAGGGAGATGGTCGATGGCTGGGTGGAAAGGAAGCGGCTCTCGATGCAGTCTTTCATGCACCACGCAGTGAGACTGTCCTGTCCACTGGATCAAGCTGCCTACTGACCGCCTAATGCTAAAGACTGTTTCCAGGTCCCTCCTGGCGAGGCTTTCTACATGCCGGAGGTCCGCATGACCCTGGTTGAAACCAATGCTGGGAACGCAAAGGATCGCCGAACCATCCATGATGTGGCTATGGAGACGATTGGATTTTATCCGGGGGACGCTATACTGGCCTATACTGATGCTTCTGTAACCAGTTTCGATGGTCGGACAAGCTCGTTTGGGGTCCACATCAGTTTCCCACAAACTCGATTTGTGAAAGACCATGCTGGCCTATGTGGGTCGCTCTGTGCTTTCGAGGCAGAGATGACAGCCATTACTGAGGCAGTGGACCACATAGGAGGGCTCATCCGGAAGGTACTTTGCCTGCTACGAGCATTGTCATCCTGACCGATGCGCTCTCTGTTCTCCAAGCTGTAAAAGGGACAGGAGAATGGCCGCTTCTGCTGGAAGCCATGCTGATGGCAATACAGGGTCTTGAGTCCCAACATCATGTGCATGTGACCCTTCAATGGGTTCCCGGGCATGTGGACGTGCCTGGAAATGAACGGGCAGACTGCATTGCCAAACGTCAACAGTCGACAGATCCCAAAGTGCTGCCCGTGAGTGCACGAAAGAGCTCATTCGAGGCAGCGCGTGCCAAAATCTGCCTTTTTGAACAATCGAAGTGGTTCTCGAGCTGGGAGAATGGGGTGAACGGAAGAAATGTCCGAAAGTTTCTAGAGCGGCCGTCCAAAACTGACCCGTGGTGGAAGCTTAGGAGAGTCGAGCAGGCGCTAATTGCCCAGTTCCGTACTGGGCACTGTCCTATTGGCGCGTACTTTGGGAGGTTGAGGCCAAATGTCGACATCCTTTGCAGACACTGCAGGGAAGTGGAGGAAACCGTAGATCATTTGCTTTTCGAGTGCCCCGGACTGGCGGACCACAGGGTGGACCAGTCCGGAAGCTTGCTGGCCATTGGGCTTTATGGCAGTCTCCAGATGTTGAGAGACACAGCAAGTCTGATCTCACGGGCTCTAAGAGACTAAGTCTCAGCCCGCAATTTCACTGAGAGAGTTCAGAGAGAGAGAGAGAGAGAGAGAGAGAGAGAGTGACCAGAAAGTCACAAATGATAGGTCAAAGTTAAACTTTGAAAATATCATGTATTTTCTCCAAATTGTCAGCCTGTTATTTTGTTTGATTGCTTATTTAAGAAAAATAATTACAGTACTTATATTGATTGATAAGGTGGCGTATGCAACGCCGTCGGACGACTAGTGTGATTCTATAAAATGAGTTTGGTTACAAGATTATGAGACTGTATTCACTTTGCTGCACGCTAGCAATAGGGGCAACATGAGACCAGATTAATCCTAGTCTCGGCGATCTCTTTCACATTGCGTGAGTACGTTGGTAACGATCACAGACCTGTTCACATCTCGGTGGATTTCTCTCCGCTTGAGAAAAACAAGGGCCACCCATCAGTGATGGGTCTATGTGAAGAACGGATCCTTTATGGTGGCTAAATATTCCAGCCTAGATGGATTGATTTAACCGAGAAATAGTCAATGTTGTTTACTCGGAGATCATTAAAAAATTCT
Source organism: Bulinus truncatus (assembly GCA_021962125.1). Lineage (NCBI taxonomy): Eukaryota > Metazoa > Mollusca > Gastropoda > Planorbidae > Bulinus > Bulinus truncatus. The sequence goes on from JAGDYQ010000024.1 coordinate 7,912,251, forward strand.
TAGTTGCCGTATATGACTGATCAGCAGAAGCCATCCATCTGGTTCAGGCCCTTGGACTTCTACCTAGCAAGGTTAGTGAAAGACATGCAGGTCGAAAGACGTGCAGAAAGAACAGGACTGAGGTGCGCCGTGAGAACAACAAACTGACAGATCAGGTCTACTGGGGCCAAGAGGGTGTGGTCAAATACTTGTGAGAAGTAGAATTTAAGAAACAATTGCTAAATTTGACTAATGCCGGGATGGTTAAACAACTTTGATCCAATACAAACGTACTCAGGTATGATAGCTAGTGATTGCAAGAAGCTGTCAGTAAGTTATCAGAAGAAATATATCTAAAACACTGGGCTAATGTCAAGAAGCAGCCAGTAAGTTATCAGAAGAAATATATCTAAAACACTGGGCTAATGTTGACAGTAAGTAATCAGAAGTAATATATCTAAAATTGGCCAAAGATTTGAAAGAAGGCTGATGTTGGCACGGAGAGTAATGTCACGTTCAGAGCCATTTTGTTTCAATGAATTACGTAGGCAGTGTCACTTTGATCGTTCAATTAGCCTTGGTAGAAACAAAAGATTACTAAAAATAGATTTGTTTAGACTGCGCATGACTGCGCAACTCGATGCACACATCGGGCGTACAAACAAACATTTTTCTCAATAACTTATATAGAGTTGGATGACATTTGGATCGTTGTTTTATTACAGAAATTTGATTTTTCTAGTGAAAATGCACATTGCTCCTGTAGGACATGTATATCTGGTAGCTTAACTGCTTGATATTGATGGTATGAAACGATTGCCTCCAAACAAAATCAACAATATCGGGAACAATGAGCATAACATACCGTAATAGTAACATGGATACATACCACGAGACGTGTACTCTACTGGACATTTAGTCGGAAAAGCCATACACATAGGTGTAGCAAACATTAATCAATAGTAGGTTTGCTAAGATGATTGTTAAGGCGAAAGAACAAACATAGTCATACTATTCCATTGGCACATTCAAAAATGATTCATGCCGATCGATAACAAGCCGTCCAAGCAGATAGATGCAAATGATTGAAATAGTCTTTTGAGTCCAGCCTTTGACTGAGTCATCGCGCCAGAGACTAACAGTAATGAGATTTAAAACATGGATTAGTCTGATCAGGGTATGAAGTAACATTTTTGAGCCACTTCATATATGAATAATACTTGATTAAGTTGATAGTATTGTATTAGTCTAACATTCTAACTAAAGTCTAAATGATAGATATGGACATGGAAGGGGCTAAAGCTAAGAAAATAATTATCTCAATCTTTTGAAATTTTTATTTATTTGTATATTGTGTTATGTTGCAAATATCTGTTTTATTTTTTAGTTCCAAGAATAGTCATAAGACAAAGTTACCAAATCCCGAAGCTGTGATAACTCTTTGTGACAGTAAGTAATTTCTTGATTGAGGTAAAAATCATTATCGAGTTTATTGTAAATAAACATATTATTAATTTGATTTCAAATATTTTTGTAGTGAATATTTATAGTATTTGCATTTTATATTATATGTTTAAATGATAATTTTTTTTTCAGTAATTTACTGAGTAATTTAAAAAGTGATGCCTGTTTTAGTGCACCCATCTTTAGGTGCCTCAATTTTCTTTATTTAATAGGGCCTTCAAAAGCTGGAAGAATAGCCACAATCCTCTCAGTCTTAAAGTTGTTGATTGAAATGTGAAAAGTAACACAAACGACAGCATTTCACAAGTATAGGATAGACATCCTTCCTAATTCATGCAAAGTTGAATTAGCATTACATTCAGTAAATACACTAATTGTAATTAAAATAAAGCTTTACAATATTAATAATGAATCGTCTCTTATTGTGAACTTGATGTATAGGTTTGATGTGTGCAATTGCTAATGTTTTATTTGTGTAAAAGGATAACTGTCAAACACTGTATGCCTAATAAATAATACTAAACTATAGTCACAACAGTAAAAAAACCACTTCAGATATTACAAGGTGTTATATATTTATTAGCAATTATCTTGTTAACACACTACACATAATCAATTCTTAGCAAATCCATTAGATAGAAAATCTCAATTTTTGATAGACATAACAGCAATTAATGGAATCTTGGACTTTTGAAACTTTCTTTAAAAATGCACATTACCAGGAAGACAAAATGATGAATGATCCAGAAAGAGAAAAAAAAGTTGCTTAAAAAAAAAAATCACAAGTAAAAAAAAAACGAACACGAGCTCATTTCATCAGTTTCAGTCTTGTTATTACAATGCCCTGATGGCTTTGCTTCCACAAAATATGTTTGATGCTTACATATAGCTGGTTGAACTTCTTAATCAACTGGCGTAACTAAAGGGGCATTGGGGGCATTTGCCCCTCCGAATAAAAAACTAAAAGATTAGACCAAAATTTGTTTAAAATAAAAATATATAAAAAAGTGATTTTTTAATCACAGAGATATTCTCCCCCTGAAAGCTTTAGTCTTAAGCTTGCTCATGCTTTGCTCTGCACTGTAACTGAAGACCTGCCCAACTCCTAAACAGAACCAGAGATGCTGGATTTTATCTTTAGATTTCTAACAATAAAAATGTGTTAACATTATAATTCATTGATTAACTTTACACTTTCATTTGTTTTAAAATAAAATCACTTAATTTGTGACTAATCATTAGTCATCAAGTTTTATGGTTTTTACTAAGTGCTTTAGATTACAAAGAATATTCGTAAAATATTCATCACTGTATTCAACAATTATTTTTGCACAAATCATTTACCAAAAAAAAAAGACATTGAATCGTAAAGGTTGATCCTTCCTGATACCGTAGTCATTTGGCAGAAATGAAGCTTTTGAGGCTTTGCACCAGTAATTAAAGTATGGTCTTGAAAAAAGAATGTAATCAACGTGATATTAGTTTTAGTAAGTATCAGCACATTTATGATTTTATACTAATGTTGTTTATAATTAACGTCATACCTCAAAGCCATTACTGATCTATAATCCTGACTATTGGGAATCCAAGCAAAAACAAATTGTCTGTAAATATGGTTCTATTGCTTTTAATTTAGCTAATATTATTTTAAATTAAATTAATTATCTGTATACAGAGACCAATGTAATTTTCTGTTTCTAATAAATTTTATTACAATGCATAATTAGCGAATTAAATTTTATGTACTGGTACATAGTTAATGATAAACAGAAGTTAGATCCCTTCTAGTTCCAAATACACTGAGTAAACTCCTATGACATGTGTTTAAACCAAACGTAGCTTTACACAATCTTAAAGTTCTTATTCTGATAGGGGCTCATTGGGTATAGATGAAGTGTTTTTAGTAACTTTGGCATATAAAGGGATTGTGTGGTTGCACAATGCCCAGCCATTTTCACACTCCCCCAATCTTACAAGTCAGGTACCAACATAACGTTAGGTGGACTTGGTGACTTTGACCAGAAAAATCCAAAGGGTCTCAGTGAGATTCGAACCCAGGACCCTCTGGTCAATAGTCAAGTACTCTACACAACTCGACCACTCATCCCCATTTACATAATCTATCTGCCTTACTTGAACTTCTTGCGAAGCAATAGACCTCTGCAACCACCTCTCTAGATCACTCTGTTTTGGGGGGCCTTTATCAATTCCCTCCATACTTGTTTGCGCTTTTCATCTCCTGCTTGCAAGACCTTCTCCAAGAGGTCTTTGGGCGGTTGATTTTCTCTGGCCTTGGGGGTTCCACTGAACGCATCCTTATGACACTCAGAATGGCTCAGATTTCTGCAGACTTCCAGTCAAGGCATTAGTTTGAGCTCATAAGATGCCTAAGTAAAATAGAAAAAAAAAATTGTTCATTGATTCAAAGCAAAGAGTATTGAAATGGTACCACTTTATTTTTTCTCTTTAATGCATTTTGTAAAAATAATTTATCTTTTTTTCTCGATGTAGCAAAAAAAAGCTTTTTCTCAGCATCAAATTATCATTTATTTGTAATGATGAAATGGCATTTTTCTAGTAATAAAAAAGTTGTAACTATTGGATAAAAAAAGTAATTTTCACAGCTTTTATTATTTATGCTTAGGTTTAAGTTAAGCCTTGCTTTAACACTTAGACTTAGTGTTTCAGCCTTATGAAGTCCTTATTACTATATACTTAAATTGACCTGAGGTATGTGATGATGACTGCACATTAAATGTTGTACCAACAATTTACTAATTTTAAAACCATTTAGGATCGAGCTTTTTTGTATAAATATCATGACATTTATGTTATGTTCCACATGAAACGATCACGTTCATGTTCTTAGCCTTGGATAGGCATGAAATGATACAGCCCCATACTGATTATATGGTAGTGTCATGGTTAGAATGACGTGATACAATAATTAAGCTAATTTAATTTGTATTATTGTCTGAACCCATCACTGTGGTATACGTCACTTTAAAAAAAACTATTATAGATTATGAGTTTTGTTTGAATAATGGGCCAATTCGTGAAATTTCTTTTTTGGCAATCACATGAAAGCAGAACGCTATGCACACATTACAAACAAACTTGCCATGACCAGTAGAAAGAATACAGCGTGCACTTATTTTGATATTTAGGAATTTTCAAGACAATTTTATAAAAAAACTATACACTAACTTTAGTTATTCAACTTAGTCATGTTTCTAGTTATAGAAAATTAAAATGCTAATCTTACCTTAAAAAAGAGACCATTTGGATGAAAATAAACTGTTTAAAATGTTGCCTTCTCCTCTATACAATCACTATTGCTAGAACGCACTTGTACGCCGGAAGTGACTCTCATGTGATTCTCGTCAAAATCACATGCCGGAAATGAGATTAAATGATATACAGCGCCATCTATTCTAACAAGCTCTATTAAGAAAAGTGACAGTCCATAGTATTTGAAAATATTCATCACTAGCAATACTACATCTTACTAGAAAGATGTTTCGAACATTTTCATCACATCCTATCATTTGAAATGAAGGATTTTTCACCATCATGCATTCATGGGGAGGGTGTATTGTCACAGTACAGTCACAACAGTTGCAACACTTTAGACAGTACAAAATTTCACTCACATAGGTTTACTATTTTAAGTGAAGGGACAGATTGTGCTGACAGGCATATCGAGAGTAAGAGATAATTTATGTTTCTAAAAATTGGTCGTCTTGAAAGACATTGCTTGTCTGACAAATCACTTGTTAAATAAGTTACTGATAAACTGAGGCTTGACTCTACAGTGAAAGACAAAAGATTCTCACTAACTAGTCACTAGATCTAAAGGACTAAGGACATCTGCTTTACAAAATAAAATACAAATAAGATGAAAAAGTCTTTTAAATATTAAAATTTTGGATAGTTGGAATATTTATTTACCTTCCAGCCATTCCCAACATCCTTGTAATATGGGAAATTATCACATATCCAAGCATATATTTCACTTAGAGTCATTCTTTTTCTACTTGTGCTATTAATGGCGTGCATGATTAGATTCGCATAGCTATACGGTGGTTTCCCATCTCTCTGTGTTGTCTGTCCAGCATTATCAAAATGTCCAGAAGGATCAGGAGAGCCCCTCGCCCCTAACTGACCTGGTATCCTTCCCAATGCATCAGTTGTACTTTGAGATCCATTAAGTCCAGGACCACCCATCGGCCCACCAACTTTTAGTCGATGAAGCCAATCCATTTTAGTAAGACTAGATCCTAGATCCGCCATTTTGGTAAATCCTGCTACAATAATGCTACGTGTAGTAATACACTTTTGAAAAAAAAAATTTTTTTTTTGTTTTTTATAGAGAAATTTTTATTCGCCTTAAAATGTGTATCAGTTAATTAAAATTTAGCTCAATATTATTGGTTCAATATTTTCGGCATACAAAAAGACCACTGATTATTACTGCGTGTATTATTTTTGGAACTACACTCTCATATTTAGAGGTCCGCACTCTGTTTTTCTAACCGTTGCATAGCAGCAAGTTCTTTGCCTTTAACCCCTGTCTATTAATAGAAAGTATGCTGATTTAGAACATTATACCACGTGCTGTGTGTTTATGATTTTAGTGTGCAAACGACTGGGTGGAAAAAATTAAGTATTGTCAAGAAGAAAAACAACAACAGAAAACTATACCACAGGCCTATAAATAAAGTAGAAATACGCTGACTGCCTGACTCTGGTCGACTTTGAATAGAATATAAAGCTGGAGGATGATATTTAATAAATATTTATCGCTTATAATTGTAAACATTGTTTGATTATGGTCTATGGGTCACCAAACGTTTTTCACCGCGGGTCGGAAAAGTGACAGAATGACAAAAGCGGGCCGGACTGGTGAAAAAAAGGAACAACTACGTTTAACATTACATGTTAATTATATGTGAGTTACGTTTAATGCTTGCAAAACAAACAAAAAAACATATTTTTAAGAAAAAGAGTTTAATAAATGCATACTTTTTTTTTTTCATGCGCATTGTGCACATATCTGAATATCACAAACAAAGTAGCTAAAGGTTAGTGGCGTTTGCAAAACTAACATTTGGTTTTCAAGATATTCTCAATGATTGGATTGGAATAGCTGCATCAAATCAAGAGAATTAATTTAAAATGTTCATCTGTAAATTAAGTTCGATGTGTTAACTTCTTATATTTCATTTTTTTTTTTAAATGATTGCTCACATAAAAAGTTGTTCCAAACACAGATGCCATACCAGCGGCAAATTCCTTCAATTTCGACTGCAGGGCATCAGGCGTAAGCAGCGGTGAAGTATTTATTCTCTATACTTATCTTTCAAGTGAATGACCAGCTAATCAATGTGCTGTAACCAGTGGCGTAGTGAGGGGGGCAAGGGGGCGAATCATGCCCCAGGCGCTACTCACAAATAAAAATATATGGTTTTCGAATGGGGGGGGGTAGGGTTTAAAAGGTATTGTGCCCCGGGCGCGAGTTAAGCTCGCTACGCCACTGTCTGCAACCGTACTACCACGAGCTCCAACTGTAGCCCGAAATGCATATCATCAAGACTACAATCAAGCGGATTCTGGAACAACAAAGTGACCATTCACTTATCAACTAACCCTTATTTTATCTCGATTTTTACCGTCCCACCCCCACCTTCTTTGTCAAATTTTGCCACCCTTCACACACCCCCTTACACAAAAAAACCTACGTAGCGCCTGGCTTACCTCCTTCACCGTTTGTTTGTTGTTTTTTTTTTTTTTTGGGGGGGGGGGTTTGTAAAAAAAAATGTAATCCAATGATCTGGTGGTTCTTAGGTCTTTGTGATTCGCGACCCTCTATGAAACTTATTCATTTGCTATGCAATCCACTTGCAATGAAAGAAAATGTAAAGGCCTATATAACCCTATATATATATATATATATATATATATATATATATATATATATATATATATATATATATTATCCTTATATAATTTTCCGGAAACTGTGTGCGGCACATGATATTGACTTTTTATATGAATAATTATTCCAATCTCCCTCCCCATTAACTACAGGACCTCCCTACTCATTATTATAAAACAGATACCCAAAACTATCCCCTTCCCGTTAAAATGTCCGGATGGCCATGAAATGTAGGCTATATGGTGTATCTTGCATAATCAAATTTTAATCCCATCAATCTGTAGCTCTTCAATTATCAAGTAAGTCCAAGGATTTGATAAAGCCTGCACTCCAGTGAGTTGCGTTCATATGCACTGTTTGAATTACACTTTAGATGGCAAGTCTTTTTATTATTATTTTAGTACTGAATCTGCAATGCACCGCAGGAATATGAGTTATATGACTTATTGGAAAAGCGCCAAGACCAAAAGGAAATAAAGAAAGGGGTGGGGAAGGAAAGGGTAAATTAATCCAGGCTACAACTAAAAAAAAATGTACTTTAAGATTATTCAGCGAAAGTAAAGTTATTTTTTAAGTTTAACAAGAATGTAAAACTATCAGATTCCGTGGTCACACAGCAGTAGTCTTGAAAGGGATGCCACTAGAGCAAACGCCTAAGATCTAGCTCTTGAGGTGGAGGAGGGGCGAAGATGCGGTGAGGTATATGACCGACACTTACACTCTCCCCCACCCACCCCTTGTAACAACCAAGACCCGCGTACTGCTAAGATCGCTCTGGTTCCGAATAAGAAAACTACACAGTGAAAATGAAAACATAACTCCTGGTATAAAGATGTCAAATGAGAACGTGAAGTCTTAGATTTGCATTAGCAGTATTCTGTTCTACTTTCTCTTTTCTTTTCAAATACTATGACACTACAATGTTTAACCGTGTTTTTTTACCGACTTCATTGTATGGAAGCTGCTAAATCACATACAATCTTCCCTTATCTATATTGAGTAGATTATAGATCTACAAAACAAGATAAAGAACATGTATTTGACACGCATTTAATAAGTATTGAATTACTTTACTACTGAAGCTGACCTATAGAGGGAGAAAATATAACAAGTGTGTGCATTATTTTCAAATAAATACTTCAATTCTGAAAAAAGTAAAAAATGACAAAATTATTAATTATTGTCCAATTGATGAGCGTGGTTTCTGTTGTGAAAAGTAAGTCTTGTTATAATATATATATATATATATATATATATATATATATATAATTAGGACGAATTTGTTAATTCTAAGATAACGACGCGGTTTACGGTTTAAACCCAATTAGGACAAGTGTGACACATCAATCAAGATACTTACGGGATAAATCAGGGCTACAAAGACCCACAAATATTCAATCAAACATCAAATGTGCAATGATGTGGCGTCGCTAACAGCATGGGGTAGTCACACTCACAAGTTGTTGTTTTTTTTATTGGGGCCCCCCAAAAACTAATAGTCTCCTGGTCTGTCTCCATATTTGTCTCTATTGTATAAAATAAAATAAATACAAGTGATATATTATTTTGCATGTCAGTAAATTAATAATTATCATTTTCCAGCGCAACCTGGAGTTAGAAATCAAGCAGTACTGGATTTATTTACCAAAAGCTATAAGGGCGATGTAAGTTATTGCTGAGTTTTCCACCCTTTAATTTAACATTAAAAAACTTAGCTTTCATTAAATTGCCATCCTATTTAAAAAAAAAAATGAATTAAACTCAATTTTATAGGACAAAAAAAACCCAACAAAGGTCATAAAATAATTTTACAAGACAATATATTGCTACATGAAGATCTTGGTTTACTTAAAATAAAATGTGCAATCTTTCAATGGTTAGGGAACGTATTATGGGGAAACAGTGGACGGAACCTGTCAGATTGCGAAACCGTTGCCCACGGCTGCTTCAGATCATAGGATCACTGCCCTGGTGGCTTTGAACCGACCCCAGTTCATGAACTCTTTAGTATGTGGTATGTGTATCAAGGTAAGAGAATGAATGGCTAACATTAAATCTACTATTCAAACAATTGACTTCGGAACTATACATACAGGCCCGTAGCCAGGTCAAAGTAAGCAGGGGGGCACCAATACCCAGCAAGGGGGCGCCTTCTCATTTTAGTTACTTTTTCATTATTTTTTCCTCTTTTTTTTTCTTTTTTAAGCGGGGGGGGGGCACTTCACACCTAGAGGGGGGGGCACGGCCCCCCCAGTGCCCCCCTTGACTACGAGGCTGTATACATAGGGCCTAATGCACATGTTATATGAGCATTGTGCACCAGCAATTTGAGCTCAATGTACATTTTCTACGAGCCTTGTGCAACAGCAAAATGAGCTCAATGCACACATAACGAGGGCCTGGTGTGCATAGGCCATGGGCATAGTACACATCTGCCTTGGGCTAAGTTCACATATGCCATGTGCCTGTTGCACATTTTTAATGAGCCCAGTTGACGTGCACCATGAGCAGATTCTAAAACAGTTGATAAGTTAGTCACTGGGGGGATTTTTACACACATATGGATAATTATGTCTTGACTGCAAAAGGAGAACGACCAATAGTTATTCAAGAGCCAGATATGACAGAAGAGACAGATGAAAAAAAAAATATATAAATACGACTGAATAAAAGCTTAGATGTGTGTGGGGGTGGGCAGTGGCGTAGTGGGGGGGCAAGGGGGGGGTCATCCTGCCCCGGGCGCCAGTGGCATAGTGAGGGAGGAGCAAGGAGGCATCATGCCTCGGGCGCTACTCACAAAGGGGAGCCTAATGGTATATTTTACATATAAAGTTATATGGTTTTTGAATGGGAGGGGGCGCAAAAAAAGGTATTATGGCCCGGGCGCGAGTTAAGCTCGCTACGCCACTGGGGGTGCACTAGGCAAAGGTAACCTTGGAAGCCCTACAGCTTATAAAACATCTGTGGGAGGCCCTAGGCAATGGTAATTTTGAGACCCATAGGCAAAGATGTTGTCTGGAAGAGGGCTCAAGGTAACGAAACATATGCGAACCTTCGCAAGAGAAAATGGGGTGGAGGGGGGGCAGCCGCATAGTTTGCCTGTCTATAAGAACGTCTCTGGTTACTGGTTGGCATCCTCGTGACACCAGTTACAAACGACCCTCTTGGTGCCGCCACCGTGGTGATGGCCGGGTATGGTGGCCAGGTTGAAAGGGTATTTCCGGAGCATCACCATCATCATAGAGGAGTGCATGTCATAGCGGAAGTTTGACAGAATGGGTCTCAGCACTCATAAATTGTTTGTTGTTGTTTTTTTTTTTTGCATATTTGAACTGAGACGTTTTTAAAATCGATTAAATTGTAAATGTCACTGCCAGAATACTTCAGTAAATGTGTAACTTAGTGCTAGAAATCAATCATGACCACAGTATAACATAAATCCCCCGATCCTCTTGATTTTTGTTGATTGACCGCACCCAGGATTTTTTTTTGGGGGGGGGGGGGGGCTGTGCGGAGAGTTTTATATAAGAAAAAATTGGAACACAATGATAAAGAAGTATTTTTTATAATAAAATTTGATTTTTAGAATTAATGTGGGGGGGGGCTGCAGCCATCTAGCCCCTCCCCCCGGGGTAAGGCCTTGGACCGCACCACCGAAACCCCAGACTACTACCTTTATCAGCACCTATGTTACAGCCATGGTCTCACTAAAATCAGCATATACACTTCACACTGTTTGTAGAACCAAAAAAAAAAATGGTTCAAGTATTCTTACAGAGAGATTGTACTGAATTGATTTAATAATTTCTGTTTCATCACTTTTAACACTCAACTAGGTAACGGGCTCAGGCCATGGTCTTGGCGCCAACCCCATTGTTGGGGAACACATTGTGTTTGTTAAAGACATGTGTCCTGTATGCCATGAAGGTTAGTTATTGTGTGTGTGTGTGTGGGCCGTACTGCTTCAACTGAACACTGAATTATTTGATTTCATCTAACTAAAGCACAATAGTCCTCCTTACAAATTAAATGTGTATCAATCAGTAATAGTCACAATCAGTAATGATCCAAGGCCAGATAAGAAAAGCTTTCACTTCAGCCCTTTCTCTCCCCACTTGACAGTGCAGCTCTATGGTTCCCCTGACGAATTAAGTGTGTTGGGCCCCCTATGACAACCAGATAAAAGAAGGAGTTATTAAAGGTTAGTGCTGGGCCCCCTATGATTGCATCCTACCCTGAGAAAGTTAGTGTGTTGGGCCCCTTATGACAACCAGATAAAAGTAGTTATTAAAGGTTAATTAGTGCTGGACCCCCTTAATTTCAACCCTCCCTGAGAAAGTTAGTGTTGGGCCCCCCCATGACCTTTTTCAGAACAAAATCTTTTGTCACTTTTGCTTCTTGTGTTTATTTAATGAACTGGAAGTAATTCTTTCTAATGTATACTCATCAACTTATATTTTACATGTTTTTCGAATTCAGGTGACGTAGATTTTGCTCTTGACGGTGACGGCCGATGGGATATCACAATGCAAGCGGTGCAATGCCCAGTGGGATCCAGCACTATTCAATATGCTTTTCAGGGGAGCAACGCTTGGTATATAAAACTTCAAATACGAAATGCTAGGCAAGTTAAATTAATGTTGATAAAATCTGAAAGTTGATGAAATGCGAGTGACTTATAAAAAAGATATTGTGAAAGAATCAAAACTTATGCAGTTTTTACACTTGATGTTTGAGTAATATAAGAACAAAAGACATCTGCACTTGTAGAATACCCATAACTGGAGTGGAAATAGAGAAAAATGGAGCCTGGCAGACTCCCACTCACAGCATTGATGGCTACTGGCTGTTGTCTGGTGGAGGGGCCATGCCTGATGGACCAATTAAAGTGCGTTTAACAGCTGCCAATGGACAAGTGCTGGAGGATAGAATTCCCAGAATAGGTTAGTGTAATTATTAACATTCCAGAATGCTACTGCCTTTTTTTTTAAATAATTCTTTACACCTGATCTTGGACCTACATATACCTCAAAATCTGAATGCCCAGAAAACAGAACAGCTTGCAATCAGAAAAAAAAAAATTAAATTTACCCAGAATCTAAATATGCTTAGAATTTCAATTACTTCACATTATTTTAATTTTTTGCCCTTGCACAAAAGGCCAACTAATATTTCTCATGGTTGCAATCATCAAGTGTGATTGTATCAACTTTTTCTATACTTAATGTAAAACTCAAATGTTTTTTTTCTTAAATATAAATATAACAAAACATGGTGTATTAGCCATTAAAATGTTCTAAATTTGCCTTTAAATTGAAAGAAGTTACTTTAAAAAAAAAGTATTTTGTAAAATCAAGTTTTCCTAGGCTTCAGGAACAGATCAATTCATTTTACAATGTAATCTCATTTTTCAACTGCCAGTATTAAAAAAAATTGCAATAAATGGGCAGACATTGAAGACTTCATCTTAACAACTTTTTGCTAAAAGGGCAGTAAAACTGATCCATGATAATGCTGTGGCCCATTCAGAAAGAATCTCCATCAAAAGGAAGTAAAAATTTCCCATGATCGTTTTCTTGGTACAGATTGACTACATTTTTTAAAATTTTACATTTAATTTATTGGTTGTTTTCTTTTCCTATATTAACATGTGAAGTCTTCTTTGCATTTTGTCAGGTAAACGAACAGTTGTTTATAAAAAGAATGACTCATTGTGAAACAGAATGTCTTTAATTCATTAATTTCAATGTTTCAAGTTATAAATTAAAAATTCATAACATGAGGTATCACTGTATATAATAAAAAAAATTCATACTGAATGGTATCAAAGTGATTTCCAGGAATGGATAAACTTTAGATTCTGAGGTATCACTGTATGTTATTTTGTATTATCACTCAATTCTGTCACACCTTTGATGTCCAGTAAAATTAATTTATTTTATATCAAACCAGTGACAACACTAACTTTGTTAGTTGTATTTTCAGATAATGACAATATACTAGAAGGACTGAACAAGGTTCAAGTTGCTCTGGATTCATCACTACCAAGTGCCTAATAAGTTGTATACAAATCAATGATTCTCAGTCAGAAACCAAAAAAAAAAAAACACTACATGTATTTGTACTGTTCAAAGTATATTTATTCTAAATAAGCTTAGAAACAAATGAAATATAATATATTTGATGAATTTTTTTTGCCAGCTTACTTCAGAATAAAACTGATTGATTGATTAATGTTGCCTAATTGAAAAAAAAAAAATGATGCAATAAAACCTTAAGATTCATGGGGAAATCAATTTTTTTTTCACTGTGTACACAGCTCAATAGAAATATGAAATTGAGACTTTTGTTTGGGAATAAAAAAAAATTTAATGAAATCAGTAACAACACTGATACATAGCTTCACACTTAAAATTAAATTGCATATTTTGTTTTACATCTTTAGCATGTAGGCAATATTTCTGCCCAGTCTTGAATTCATCAAGTAAATTGACAGGAGGATTATCAGTTAGATAGCTAGAAATATTTTGAAAATTAAAAAAAATAATATAAAAATGTTCTTCACAAATGTACACATATTTGAGTCCAGCTGAACAAATTAAATACAAATGGTAAAGCTAGTGCAGATGCAATTTATTCAACTATCCTTTAAATTGAAAACAAATTCTTAATAAAATACATGTACTCATTTGTGTCTTTCACACATTCAACACCATGCACAGCAACAAACATTATGTTACATTAAAAAAAAAAGGTTTTACTATGACTTGGTGACTTTTTGAATCATTTCCCTTGTGATCATACCACTGGGAGTAGGTGAAAAGGCTGCAGCTAACCCCTGCTTGACTGATTCAGTGTGCTTAGCTTTGACAAATTGACATAACGACTGCAACAGATTAAAATAAAATGTACAAATATATACTCAGCATTATTTTTTTATGCGTTAGTGCAATAAACTACATGAGAATGAATCAGATATTCACATGCTGTGAATAAAATTAATGAAAAATTCAAAACTACCAAGATGGTAATAGAAGTTATAACATCTGGAAAAAAAAAGATTTTATCGAAAAAAAAAAATGTAACTTGTTTTTAAATATAGAGATGTAAAAGAGATTTTGTTGAGAATTATTTATATGTAAAATAAAAGTCTTTATTGTACTTTACAACATTTCATTTTGCTTAAGGATTTCATTTAACCTAATGAATTTTCAAGGTATTTACCTGAAAGGTTCTGGGTTCATACACTGACAGCTGTGCCAACATTTTCCGATTTAAAGCAATATTGGACTGAAATAATTATGGATATTGTGATAAATTTAACATTGTATTTTCTAGACTCCACATTAAAATACTGTTTTTAAAAATGTTCACTATGATACATTAAAAATCCCCTAAAACAATGAAAGATAGCTTGATACCTCATACAGAGACTTCATGAAAGAAGAATACTGAACACCATGCTGTGCACAGCCAGCGGCAATCCTGTATGAAAAAAGCTAACGAAGAAACAAACAAAACCATGTCATGATTTTCACCAACATCATCACTTTAATATTTCAATGCTAAATGAATGCAAGATAAGTTATCCATATTAATTTTTAGCTATAGAGTGATGAATCAAGCTAATTTATTTAGAAAAAAAAGGAACAATCAAAAGTCTATTAATTGTTACCATTAGTATTAAGGTGATAATAAGAGCAATAAAATGCTTTTTCTCTCACCAAAGCCACATCAATACATTTAAAGTACAAAGGTAATTAATACTAATTATGTTGTTAATATTTATGTTGCTTAAATAAAAGTTTTCTTCGCAGTAAGAGATGAAACTTAGTGAAAAGAACAAGGGTAATTCTCATAAAATATGGGAAATGATGGCAAATTAAATTTTTTTCTTTACAATACAGTACACAGATTATTATGGTGATGAAGTGAATCTGATAAATACTTATTAACCTGCCACACTGCGAAAAGATGTAAATAAATTTGGTAACTTTATATTATGAAATTCCAGAGCTATTTAACCTTAAGATTATCTTTAAAATATCTATCCTGAGAATAGTATTAAGAGATGATGTCTATTTTGCTTTCAGCAAAAGCTTTTAACTCAACCCTTTTGAGAATTTAAATTCAGGTGCCTTGAAACATTTTATTTAGGAAAAATTAAGTTTTTCTCTTCACTGATTCAGTATTTTGAAGATTAGGATAATGATGTGTTTTTACCAACTAAATACTTAATAAGTCGATATTCTTACATAGTTAATATGTTTCCGCTTCTCAGCTCTGAATTTAGTGACATTATAAAGATAATGCTTGATTCCTCGCCTTCCAATAGCATAACAATTCCACATTCTGTTTCTGAATGGCTGGAAAAAAAAGACATTTTTTTTTAACGTTTCAAATTCAATTTTATTTTCTACAGTAATTTATTTTTACACTCAAAAAGATTTACTGATACAATACATTAGTAACTAAATGCAACCTATACAAATTTAGTAGAATTACTACAATTAAATTAATACAATGGCACTGTCAGTGTCATCATTAATTATTATCATTAAATCATTAACGTGAGTTGTAACATAATTAATTGACATAAATATTGGTCATTGCATGGCATAGTCATGATTAATACAATTATTTGAGCTTACCCACGTTAATCTTCTATACATCTGACGCTTCCAAATTCTGTCTGCATTCGGTACCATTTTCTTTTTTCTGACTAACAATCTAAATGTTAGGAAAACCATTTTTTTAAATTTAGATAATACCCTTTACTGCCTTTAGTCAGTTCAGTCTGTTGTTGTTTAGTCTTCAATTTCACATGGCCAAGGTGATCCTTGTTTTTAAAATGAAAGCGTCTATTTGTAGCAAACTACAAATAGCGGCCCAGGCTATTTGTAATTCAAGCATGCGTAGATAGATGTCAATCATATAACTAAATTAACCTGAAAAAAATTGTTCGTAGGTATTTGAACCTTCAGTACAATGGCTATGATGTTAGGTTTGTAATGGTTTTAACCTCGGATGTGTGGTTCGATTCTCGATAAATTCTAATTGAAGGCTTGTTTTTTATCTTTATTGCTATCATAGATTTTTTTTCATTTCATAAACAATTAAAATTGTTCAAAACTCGACCATTTTGTATGTCACAGTGTGTGTGTGGCAGGCCCGAAGCGTGCGGGGGCAGGGGGGCCGGGCCCCTCCTGCGATTTGTCTGGCCCCCCTCTGCTTATTTGCTCTACTTAGTTAAATGTATTACCTGGCCCCCTCCTGCTATTGCCTGGCCCCTGCTGTAGAATTTTCACGCTACGGGGCTGGTGTGTGGGAGAGGGAATTGGGGGATGGCATAACTTGGTGGGGGGGGGGGGGGCTAGGGGTGGGGGACACTCCACCCTTCCATAGTTTACGGACTATAAGGTGCAATCAGTTTTTAATCCTCAAAACAAGAAAAATAATATTTAGCTTTGATAAAAAGCATTCGAACTATAAGACGCACCCCAGGTTGGGATGTGTGTTGGGGAGCTTATAGTCCGAAAATACGGTATTTTTCCTGAAATTTAGAAGCGCTATTTCACCATTTTAATACCTTCAGGCACATGAATGGGTGGCATCTTTAGTATCCACCCCGGGATCCCCTTACGCTAATTTCGCCATTGTCCTGGGGGGGGGGTACTAGCTTGGCTGCTTCAGATTTAGCATCAAAATTATTTTCTGCATACTCTGACATATCTTGAGTAAGACCCGACACTTCAATTACTCCAATGCACAACGCACTTCCTGCTGTTGTTTTTAATGTCTTTTTTCTGGTGTATTTGTGATTTTACAACGGTACATATTCAACTGAAATACTTTTTGTCGATCGTAATGGACATACAGCAAACATATTACAAATCGCCATAAGTCCAATGTGTGTGCATCTCATTTTACAAATATATCACTAAGATTTGCTGCTGATTTGTGCCTGTACGCCATTGTATAGACCAGCCATCAGTAGCGTCATTTCACCAAAATGTGGGGGTGGGGGGGTGCAAATAAAAATGTTGGGGGGGAGGGGGGCAAAAAAAGGGATAGTTTTCATTTTCCCATCAATTAAGTCATCAAAATCCATTGATTTAACCAATTAATTTAATTATTTTAAGAATCTTGGGGGGGGGGGGATGGCCCCGCCAGCCCCCCCCCATCCCAACGACGCCACTGCCTGCCATATTCGCTTAATGGCCTAACCTTGTCCTGTGCAATATGTCAGCGACAGATCATCACTTAACAATTTTCTGTTATTTCATCAACAATGTCTTTTCCTGTCTTCTCCACTGAACAAATGAGATTAATGCAATGTGTTGTTCCGACTTTGACTAACGCTTATCCTTTTTATTTTTGCCCCGGGGGATTGGCCTCTTAGGGGAGGGGGCCTGCATTTTGACATTCGATACCATGTCATGAGATAATGTACTTAATATTTATTGTAAAAAAACGTTTTGGGGCCCCATCAAGCTGGGGACTGGGGGACTTTCGAATTTGGACCCCCCTCCCCCAACCCTAGGTACGCCTCTGTATAACCCATACCACTCTTTTTACCATTAATGTCACAGTGTCACACTTCCCCCCCCCCCCGGTCAATAGTATTTGTGAAGACATGCTGAGTACTAATTATTGAGAAAAAATACACCCATATGCTCGTTCACTCACCCACATGCTTACTTACCCATGTGCTTGCTCACTAATTCACTCACGAGTTTACTAACTCACTCACTCACGTGCTCGAACACTCATCCTATTACGCACTCTCTCACCCACGTTCTCGCCCTCCCCCTCACCCCATAAAACACTCACTC
>JAGDYQ010000024.1:7930966-7941876 GCA_021962125.1 Bulinus truncatus
ATTAATGGAAAAAAACTAATGTCACTTAGAAACAAATTGCTGTCTATAGCCAAAAATATGTCCCTGAAATTGAAACGTGAAACTAAACATCGTCCCTGAAGTTGAAACGTGAACCTAAACATCGTCCCTGAAATTGAAACGTGAACCTAAACATCGTCTCTGAAATTGAAAAGTGAACCTAAACATCGTCTCTGAAATTGAAAAGTGAACCTAAACAACGTCCCTGAAATTGAAAAGTGAACCTAAACAACGTCCCTGAAATTGAAAAGTGAACCTAAACATCGTCTCTGAAATTGAAAAGTGAACCTAAACATCGTCCCTGAAATTAAAACGTGAACCTAAATATCGTTCCTGAAATTGAAACGTGAATCTAAACATCGTCTCTGAAATTGAAAAGTGAATCTAAACATCGTCCCTGAAGTTGAACGTGAACCTAAACATCGTCCCTGATATTGAAAAGTGAACCTAAACATCGTCTCTGAAATTGAAAAGTGAAACTAAACATCGTCCCTGAAATTGAAAAGTGAAACTAAACATCGTCCCTGAAATTGAAAAGTGAAACTAAACATCGTCCCTGAAATTGAAAAGTATGAAACTAAACATCGTCCCTGAAATTGAAAAGTGAAACTAAACATCGTCCCTGAAATTGAAAAGTGAACCTAAACATCGTCTCTGAAATTGAAAAGTGAACCTAAACATCGTCCCTGATATTGAAAAGTGAACCTAAACATCGTCCCTGAAATTGAAACGTGAACCTAAACATCGTCCCTGAAATTGGAAAAGTGAACCTAAACATCGTCCCCGAAATTGAAAAGTGAACGTAAACATTGAAAGTGGTAGCTTTCAAAGTGGGCCAATAACAGGAGGGGCTAATGGCTTATATGTTCAGAGAGTACATTGGCTTATACAGAAATGCAAAGTTAGTTTATGTTTTTGATATTTCACAGAGGGTTGGATGGACGATTTCCTCAATCCGACTTAGTTAGAAACATATCTTTGAGAATCCAACACCTTACCGGTTTAATTACGTCAAACATACAAAGGTATGGGCCAAAGAATGGAGAAAAGTTTTCAAGTAAGTTTGAATTTATACATAAATATTACAATCTCTGCATCAATTCATTGCTATTCTAGGAGCGTACAAACGGATCTTTGTGTAGATTATACATGTATATCATGTGTTCAGTAATGACATCACTGAATGGTATAGGCACGGAATATGACAGGGGAAGCTACTCACAAAGTTTGTGAGAAAAAACATATTACTGTTATTTATGTTATCATACTCTGACATATTATAAGGAGCCACGCCCAGAGTTAATCTATCCCTCTGTCTATCTGTATGCTTACTGTCTGTGTACTGTCTGTATGTATGTCTGTCTATATACTCATCTATATAAACTTGAATATAGCTATCACTATATTTACACAACTTTCTTTATCTATCTATCTATTTTTTTATCTATTGATCTTATCTATCGGTCTATATATCTATTTATATCTATCTATAGATTGTAAGACATGTATATATATATATATATATATATATATATATATATATATATATATAGTTTATATTTATTAATGCAAATGTTTATGTCACCAGGTTACAGTCAACTACGGTATAGGTGGACATTACACATTTCACTATGACGCAGTAAAGAGGATCGTAAGCTTGCCTTTTTCAAAAAATATAATAAATAAATCATTTATCTCGTATTTTTAGGCTAATTTTGTACTACAATAAATAGTACACATTAAAAATTCAGTTTAAAAAAAAATACTTTAACTGCTTTCAGACGCGTGACCTGACCTTCTTAGATCGAGTGGCCACATTCCTCATTTATGTACGTCATATAATGTGTTCATTTCTTTAAATTCTAACCGTTACATATTTAATGGATTTTTTTTTAATTAAACATGTTTGATAATAAAACTAGACGGGTGATAATATTTTGCTTTTAAACTCTTATAGTTTTAGTCTAGTCTATTTATTAGCAGTTAATTATTCTTAGGACATAAAAAAAATCATTTATTGCACAAGACAACAATATTATTGCTGCATAGAATTTATTTATTGTTATATGGTGATTTGTTAATTGTTTTTTTATAGCAGTTTATGAAATTCGCTCAGCGTTCTGTGACAATTTATTTAGTGTTGAGATTTTGGTAATGGTTTATAAAACAATACATTAGCTTCATTGACTATCGCGATAATCAGTCTCCCATTTCGTTCGATCGGAGATCATTGAGCGCTCCCGGGCTATACCGGGCACGTCTTCCATTTAATATATTATTATAGGAATGTTATGAAGTTAAGTTAAATTTTGTATATTAATTACAATTATTATTATTTTTTGTAACTGTTTAAGAAAGATATATTCTTTTTGAATAAGTATAACAATAATTTAACAATGTTTACTGTATCTCTAGCTGAATGATGTTGATAAAGGAGGTTCAACAGTATTTCGAGACATTCAGCTTTCAGTAGCACCAAGAAAAGTTGAGAAATTTTTATAAACCTCTTTTTAGTCTTATATTCAAACTATAAATGTGTTAATATCTGTCTCTGATATGACAACTACACATTAATAAAAAATAAATATATGTACAATAAGACCAGCGATGTTCTACGATTCGGCAGTCTAGAACAGAGGTTGGCAAACTTGGTCTCGCGGAGAGGCTATTCATGCCCGTTTGGCATTTTGATCTGTCACGCGCATTCAAATTAGTTTTTTTTTCCCATCTCCGGGTCTTTTGTCATACGTCTGTTCTTGTTCAGGCACTTTTATAAATTTTAATATCCCTTGGTGGCTCTTAATTGAAACAAACCTGTGCGCCTACCTGTGTTCTAGAGCAGTGCTTCTCAAACTTTTTTGAAGTCACGGCCCCCGTGGAACGCCAATCAATATGTCGCAGCCCCCCCTTTTTTTTGGTTTAGATTGCTTAAATTTATAATTTTTCGAAATTCCACGGCACCCCTCTGGACAGTCCACGACCCCCTAGGGGGCCGCGGCCCACCACTTTGAGAAGCACTGTTCTAGAGAATGACTGAAGT
This sequence comes from Bulinus truncatus, assembly GCA_021962125.1. Classification (NCBI taxonomy): domain Eukaryota; kingdom Metazoa; phylum Mollusca; class Gastropoda; family Planorbidae; genus Bulinus; species Bulinus truncatus. Next base: position 7,934,025 of record JAGDYQ010000024.1, read on the forward strand.
AGGCTGGCAGCATGTATAAAATACATGGTTACTATAGAGAGAGATCTTCGGATTGTGGGAAGCTTGGTGATGTGCAGGTTGATATTAGTACAGGAAAAACAGAGCACCCTGAACATGTAGCTGGATTCAAGCTCAACATCCCAGCTACATCACTTACCTATGTATCTCATTCATGGTACACCTGTGACTAGAGATCTTGTTATGTAGTCGGGAGATATTTGGTGCTGGAGGGTGGGGGGAGGAATTCTTCTCTATCATCTTGTATAATAGGAAATACTGCTAAAATAAAGATTATTTTGGCTGTAGCGGGTAAGGGAGCAAGGGATAAGCGTAGGCAACTTTTACATAACAACAGTTCTGCCCTTGGGCCACTTCAGCCTGGACAATGGTCGACTTGTGCAAAAGTTACAACTAAAGTCATTGTTCACGTTAACCCAGAACCTATCGAAGGGAAAATCCAAAAAGGGGCAACTACCAATGGCCCCCTACTTCCCCCCCCCGTGACATTCACTATTTTAGGGCCCCCTCTACTGAATGATAAGGTTACATTGCCAGAACCCCACATGTCAAACATTCTAATATTAAATTACATTCAAAACATAGGCTAGAAAGGGGACGGAAGGTGGGGGGACTAGGGTCGTGTGGGGTCTCAGCAGTATTTGTTGAATCAGTTCATTTCAATTTGTTCAGAACATGGCATTATTTTGGTACAACTTTAACACAGCCCATCATCTAGACAACGGAACGGAACACGCAGGGTGTCCTATTGTGCACGGTCGAAAATGGAGTAAGTTTAGGAAAATTGTTCTCCATTTTTTACCTCACATTAATTAGATAAAACATTTGAGAATATATATATATATATATATATATATATATATATATATATATATATATATATACGAAAAGAGAGAGAGAGAGACAGAGAAAGAGAGAGAGACTGAAATAAGAATGAAAGAGAGAGAGAATGGGAATATTTGGGAGCTTATGGGAATGTGTAGGAGCTTATGGGAATATGTAGGAGCTTATGGAAATAATAGGAGTTTATGGGGATATGTAGGAGCTTATGAGAATATGTGGTAGCTTATGGGAATATATGGGAACTTATGGGAATATGTAAGAGGTTATGGGAATATTAGGAGCTTATGGGCATATGTGGGAGCTTTTGGGAATATGTAGTATCTTATGGGAATATCTGGGATCTTATGGGAATTTTAGGAGCTTATGGGAATATGTAGGAGCGTGTGGTACTATGTAGGAGCTTATGGGAATATGTAGGAGCGTGTGGTACTATGTAGGAGTTTATGGGAATATGTAGGAGCTTATGGGAATAAGTGGGAGCTTTTGGGAATATTAGGAGCTTATGGGAATATGTAGGAGCTTGTTGTAATATGTAGGAGCTTATGGGAATATGTTGGATCTTATGGGAATAAGTGAGAACTTATGGGAATATGTGCCAATTGATTCTACTCCAGTTTAGTATTTGGCGAATGGGACTATAGGCTTTGTGTTTATTTTCAACCACGTAAGGTCAAATTTTTACGCATTAGTAAATTCTACTCCTATTTTTCAATATTTGAAACGGACCATAGACTTCGTTTCATTTTTCTGGTATACAATGATCAATATCCATTCATATGTCAATTATCCAAAAAGAGTGATAAGGAAAGAGAGAGAGAGAGAGACAGAGAGAGAGGGAGAGAATGTGGATATGGGTAATATGGGAATATGCAAATAAATATATATATACAGAGAGAGAGAGAGACAGAATGAGAGAGAGAGAGAGAGACTTAAATAAGGAGAAATAGAGAGAGAAAGAAAATGGGAATATTTGGGAGCTTATGGGAATATGTAGGAGCTTATGGAAATATTAGGAGCATATGGGAATATGTAGGAGCTTATGGAAATATGTGGTAGCTTATGGGATTATCTGGGAGCTGATGGGAGTATGTGGTATCTGATGGGAATATTAGGAGCTTATGGGAAAATTAGGAGCTTATGGGAATATGTAGGAGCTTATGGGAATATGTAGGAGCTTATGAGAATATGTAGAAACTTATGGGAAATTTAGGAGTTTATGGGAATATGTAGGAGCTTATGGGAATATCTGGGAGCTTATGGGAATTTGTAGGAGGTTATAGGAGCTTATGGTAGTATTAGGAGCTTATTGGAATATGTAGTATCTTATGGGAATAAGTGGGAGCTTTTGGGATTATCTGGGAGCTGATGGGAATATGTAGGAGGTTATGGGAATATGTAGGAGCTTATGGGAATATTAGGAGCTTATGGAAATATGTAGGAACTTATGGGAAATTTAGGAGTTTATCGGAATATATAGGGGCTTATGGGAATATGTGGTAGCTTATGGGAATATGTCGGAGCTTATGGGAATATTAGGAGCTTATGGCAATATTAGGAGCTTATGGGAATAAGTGGGAGCTTATGGGAATATGTGGTAGCTTATGGGATTATCTGGGAGCTGATGGGAATATGTAGGAGGTTATGGGTATGTGTAGGAGCTTATGGGAATATTAGGAGCTTATGGGCATATGTGGGAGCTTATGGGAATATGTAGTATCTTATCAGGCTTGCGGAGCCGGAGCCGAGGATCCGGGAGCCGCTACTTTTTGCTGGAGCCGGAGCCGGAGCCGAAAAATTCTGGCGGCTCCACGGCTCCCAAATGTTTTTTTTTTACAGCAGAATTTTTTTTTAGCTTTAAAATTACAAATTTGTTTGATTGTTTGCCTCCTACAATTTGAAATGTCATGTTTTACGAACGCCACAACAGTAACAGGCACATCACCACAAAAAATCTTTAACGGGGAATCGTTTTGTGTTCGTTTTAAATCTAGTTTACCCTCCGAAATTTTTTTAATGGCATGTTATTTTGTTATATATAAAGTTAAAACAGTTTTATTTCATAGAATAATTGTATCAATCATTTAAAATAAATTTTTACTAAGACGACAAATAGAACGCGTCATTTCGTGTATTATTTGACCGCGAATTTGTAATAGACTAAAAACAAAATGGTCGCTTTCTGTATTTAACAATTTTATTATAAACAGAATATCTGAAATAGAGTAGATAAATATTTAAGGCTGTGGCAATTCGGACCCGGGTCCCAATAAAATCCGATTGTTATTCGGACCCGTGGCAAATATGCACTAAGCTTAGCTATATTTAAACTTTATTAGACGGAACCCGAAAAAATAATAATACAGAGTCCGCTTAATGGAACCCTAGACACTGAGTAACGATTAAATCATACAATAATTGGTACCCGGGTCCAGGCCCCTAGCAAGAGGGGGATAGGAGGGTTAAGCCCCCCCCCCCCGTTTTATAATAACGGCTATAAAACATCAATCCTTTTGTTCAATTTTGTTTTAGGGGCCCGGACTGAGCTGGCCAATCAACTTTTTAATATATTTATATTAGCACCAGGGGCGGAATTAGGGGGTGGGGCCGGGGGCATTTCCCTCTCTCCCCTCCCCCGGTTATCGCGAGTTTAGGTAATACATCATTAAATTATCGAAATATTTTTTGTTCAATTTTCAACAATGAAAACAGTTTCAACCCCCTTGGGTCAAAGTTTTCTAGATCCGCCTCTGTACCCCAGGATCAGTTCTTTGGCACCCCCCCCGGGCGGAAAAAATTTCTTCGCCCCCCCCCCCCGAAAATTTCTTCGCCCCTCCCCCCCCCCCCAATGCAATAATCCTGGCTACGGGCCTGCCCGGGTCCGAATAGTCACTTCGAATTTATAAATAATAAATATAAATACTGAAGTCTTTAAAATATTTTAAATAATGTATCATTTTACTATTGGCTTATTTGATCATTGAAATAATTTTTAGTACTTATGAAAATGGCGACTAGTGAATTCTCGATCGAAAATAATGATATGATTCTGGATGCACTGAAATGGTTTGTTTTTAGTAAAACCGACAATGCGTATATTTTTCAAGTTCCTGACTATGGTGATGAACGTGGCAAAATTTGCATAACTTTTTATCAGCGGCTTGTTAGCATGAAGCAATTACAACAATTTTTGTCTCGTGTGATACTATCTTAATAGGGAGCCGGAGCCGGAGCCGTCAAATTTGTGGGAGCCGGAGCCGGAGCCGAAAAAACATGGCGGCTCCGCAAGCCTGTATCTTATATGAATATCTGGGATCTTATGGGAATGTGTAGGAGGTTATGGGAATATGTAGGAGCGTATGGGAATATTAGGAGCTTATGGGAAAATTAGGAGCTTATGGGAATATGTAGTAGCTTATGGGAATATGTAGGAACTTATGGGAAATTTAGGAGTTTATGGGAATATATAGGGGCTTATGGGAATATTTGGTAGCTTATGGGAATATGTAGGAGCTTATGGGAATATGTAGGAGCTTATGGGAAATTTAGGAGTTTATGGGAATATGTGGGAGCTTATGGTAATATGTATGATCTTATGGGAATATCTGGGAGCTTATGGGAATTTGTATGAGCTTATGAGAAAATTCCGGAGCTTATGGGAATATTAGGAGCTTATTGGAATATATAGGAGCTTATGGGAATACGTGGGAGCCTACGGGAATAAGTGGGAGCTTATAGGAATTTGTATGAGCTTATGGGAATATGTGGGAGCTTATAAGAATATGTAAGAGCTTATGGGAATAAGTGGGAGCTTATGGGAATAAGTGGGAGCTTTTGGGAATATGTGCCAATGGATTCTTCTCCTGTTTAGTATATGGCTAATGGGACTATAGGCTTTGTGTTTATTTTCAAACACGTAAGGTCAAATTTTTACGCATCAGTAAATTCTACTCCTATTTTTCAATATTTGAAAAGCACTATAAGCTTCATTTCAATTTTCTGCTATACAATGATCAACTGCCATGCATAAGTAGATTCAACTCTATGTCAATTATCGAAAAAGAGAGATAAGGAAAGAGAGAGAGAGAGAGAGAGAGACAGAGTGAGAGTGAGAGAGAGAGAGAGAGAGAGAGAGACAGAGAGAGAGAGAGAGAGAATGGTAATATATGGAAACTTATTGGAATAAGCGGGAGCTTATGGGAATATGCGGGAGCTTAATGGAATATATATATATATATATATATATATATATATATATATATATATATATATACATCAGGCCCGTAGCGTGGGGGGGGGGCCAGAAAGGCAGCCCCCCCTGCGTTTTATCTGTCCCCCCCTGCTTATTTGTTCTACTTAGTAAAATGTATTACCTGCTCCCCCCCACCCGCTTTTGCCTTGCCCCTGCTTTAGAATGCCCCCCCCCCGTAGAATTTTTACATATATATATAAAGTTCGCTTAACCTCAAAAGGCCATCGGGGCAGATGAAAAGTAGAATTCATCTCTTTTTGTAACCTCGACATATAAAGGGATTGCGTGATAAGCACAATGCCCAATATATACATATATAAATAAATATATAAATAAATAAATATATATATATATATATAAACTTTTAAAAATTATCTTATATTAAAAATGAATTAAAAAGAAGACATTAATTTCTCAGATTGAACACAAATTTACATACATTTACTTGCTATGATCGTGGATGCCTATACAAATATCTTTCACTTCAAATTCCCCTTTTTTTTATAGTTGCCACGAAATGGATCCGAGGAACTGGGAGTATATTCAGAAGACGATGTGGTCTTAGACCTGACGTCACTCAGCTGGACATTGAAGAAGACATGAAACGAGGATATAGATAAAGAAATACCTGCTTAAAGTCCGGCTGACTGGGACGCGTCTGCCCGCAACAATGACCGGATATGAGTCTGAAATGAGACCATTTTTAACTGTCTCCTTACAGTTATTTCATATGTGTACAAATATAAAAATTGACTTTGTATCATTTTTTTTTTAAATTTCTGTTGTTTCTGCGTTAATGTCGCATAATTAAACTAAAATTATTCCTTTGTTGTTGTTTTTAATCGTCTATTTACTTTTAAAGACACAATTATATAATTCAGATGAGCTATAGATGGTTGTACTTTGGTTGAGTATAGCTGCATTAAGCCATGAAATATAATTTTTATTTTGAACCCAAGAAGAACTTTTGATTAATGATTTGCTATTTCTTATTTCAATAAAAAAAAAGTATAGTAAACAACGAGTTACTTCCATATATATCATACTGGAACACAAGTATAAAAAAAGGGTCGGAAACCCCTTAAGGGTCGGGGCTCTCTGCACAGTGCCTTCTGACGGTCCTCTAAACAATCTTGTCATGTGGCTCTGACTTCAAAGTCGGGGCTCTCTGCACAGTGCCTTCTGACGGTCCTCTAAACAATCTTGTCATGTGGCTCTGACTTCAAATTAAAAAAATAAACACAAAATAATAAAAAAACAATAAAAATCAACACCATAGGCCTGGATAACATTAAAGTGGGGTACAATCGTGTGCTCAATTACACGTGCAATTAATTTGATTTTGAAATCAAGGTAAGAATCGGTTACAGAGATTTCTTTTTTATCTTTGTATTTTTATTTTATATTTAACTATTGAAAAATTAATTCAATAATTGACTTTGGAATACTTTTTACCACCGCAAAACCCTTTCTCTTTCTAATTTTTTTTAATTGTATATTTCATTGAAATATAATTTTTCTACAAAAAGATATCTATTTAATTGAAACACAGTTGACTGAAAAATTGAGAATACACTCGCCCTTGTATTGGTCTGAGCGAAAGCTTTAGTTCCTATGGCGTCTACACAATTGTTTACATCAATACATAAGGTGGAGCGTACGTTGACAGAGGAAGGTGCCCTATTGGGGAGGGACAGATCAATTTATAGGCAAACACTTTGATAGACGGAAGAAAAATTAACAAGTAAGTAATACTGCTGAGCAAAGAAAGGCGGCCGAAAGGTTGTATATGCGTCGTGCGCTAAAAAAAACAAGCAATTAAGCCTGATCCATTCTGGACACAGGACGTGTTAACGCATTTTCGTGTTATGATTCAGTACGTTTGTTAGCTTTCAGTAAATATTTGTAAATTTAGGAAATGTTTATACATTCAATTGTGTAATGCATATATCTGTAAAAAAAATATTATAAAGACGTTTCTTTATATTTGAAAATAAAATATGTTCTCTTAAATCTAACTACTAGTGGTTTGTGGTTACTGAAATAGGACTTATAATTGAAAACATTCGAAATTGTAGTCATTTAATCGTCCGAAAACTCCGTCAATTGTTGCATAGCTCTGATACTTTCAATTAAACTCAGAACACAAGCTTACTATTTCATTTGATGAGTTTCTTAATAAATCTTGGTGAAACTACGTGCTGCAGTATTTCGCACCAAATGAATGGGTTATTGAACGTACAAGGTGTAGAATGGGGCCATATATATATATATAATATATAAGCCTCTTAGGAGCCATGAAGCCCGGCCCTCAGAGGTCCTATCGCGAAATGAACTTTTGATGTACACATGGCAGGCCAAGACCTACAAAATGATATATACATCATGGGTCTAGGACTTATGGTTTTTGAGATCTAGGGTGATGACAGACAGACAGACAGACAGACAGGCAAAACGGGGACAATAGAGCATTTTTTTTCGAAAATGCTCTAAAAAAGCTTAAGGGTCTCTTGAATAAGACTGACTTCAAAAAGAGCATACATTCAATGGTCTTTCAGGGGTGTTCCCCACAGGTAAGAATCCTCAATCGTACGCCGGTGCGCCCGACGTTAAATCTATCTATGCAGCTATGTGAGCATTGGTAACGTAAAAAAATAGCCAAGTGTGCACCGGCCATGTGCACATAGCAGAGTGTGAGTCGGTCATGTGCACATAGAAGAGTGTACATAGGCCATTTGTAAT
>JAGDYQ010000024.1:7942376-8033280 GCA_021962125.1 Bulinus truncatus
TGGTCTGTCTCTGTTTGTCTGCACTGGTCTGTCTCTGTTTGTCTGCACTGGTCTGTCTCTGTTTGTCTGCACTGGTCTGTCTCTGTCTGCACTGGTCGTCTCTGTTTGTCAGCACTGGTCTGTCTCTGTCTGCACTGGTCGTCTCTGTTTGTCAGCACTGGTCTGTCTCTGTTTGTCAGCACTGGTCTGTCTCTGTTTGTCTGCACTGGTCTGTCTCTGTTTGTCTGCACTGGTCTGTACTGGTCTGGATGTTTTCACTCTCTGTGTTGTGTCTTGTCTGTTGATACTTCCAGCCTCTGTTAGCTACATTAGCCACTATCTAGTCGTGTGTCTGTCTGTATCTATCTCCAACGGTGTGCGTGTGCCTGTGTGTCTGTAAGGTGTCATTATTTTTTGTTTAAAAAAATGATAAGCCATACAAAGTTTACACTTCATAATTTTTAAATGTATGAGTTTGATCTTTTTAAGTCCAAAAGATTTGTTTTAATTTTTTAGAGCATTTTCGAAAAAAAAAGGCTCTATTGTCCCCGTTTTGTCTGTCTGTCTGTCTGTCTGTCCGTCATCACCCTAGATCTCAACAACCATAAGTCCTAGACCCATGATGTATATATCATTTCGTAGGTCTTGGCCTGCCAAGAAATGACTTTTCTCCATTTCATGATCTGACCTCTGAGGGCCGTAAAAGGGGGCTTATAAAGCACTGTTTTTTACTATATAAGCTATATTAATAAAAGAGCGTCCTATATCTCAGCAACCATAAGTCCTAGACCCATGATGTATATATCATTTTGTAGGTCTTGGCCTGCCATGTGTACATCAAAGTTCATTTCGCGATAGGACCTATCAGGGCCGGGCTTCATGGGCTCCTAAGGGGCTTATATATTATATATGGCCCCATTCTACATCTTGTACGTTCAATAACCCATTCATTTGGTGCGACATACTGCAGCACGTAGTTTCACCAAGATTTATTAAGAAACTCATCAAATGAAATAGTAAGCTTGTGTTCTGAGTTTAATTGAAAGTATCAGAGATATGCAACAATGACGGAGTTTTGGGACGATTAAATGCTAAAATTTCTGAATATTTTCATTGATGAGTCCTATTTCAGTAACCACAAACCACTTGTAGTTAGATTTAAGAGAAAATAATTTTTTTTTTCAAATATGAAGAAACGTCTTTATAATATTTTTTTACAGACATATGCATTACAAAATTGAATTTATAAACATTTCCAAAATTTACAAATATTTAGCTGAAAGCAACAAACGTACTGATACATAACATGAAAATGCGTAACACGTCCTGTGTCCAGAATGGAACAGGCTTAATTGCTTGTTTTTTTATACTTTCGTAGTTTGGTTAATTCTGTACTTTCACCCATCCATATTTTAACTAGACCTCATTTATTTCAATCTGACCGTATACCCACCCCATCGTCCTTCCTAGTTACACCCAGACAGTCTTCTTAAAGGAGGACTATCACCGTTTCCCTGGGTACGGCCAATCTGTCAAAACATTCACTGTGGAAATTCCACTGCCTCAGGACTGGATTAAAAATTCTATCAGCCTTGGAGACCCTCTTCTTCAAATACTTCTAGACTTTAAGAAAAAAACAGCATAAAACAAACTAAAAATAAAAAAATAAAAAAAATCTGAGGAGTAAAAACAAAAACGAAATAAAAAAGCATTACTGTCATAGGCATTTGTTTTTATAATGCTTTTCATACCATTTTTAAAGAAGAATTTTCTAAGGTATAAAAAAAATTAACCAAAAAAAAAAAAAACAACTACTACATCGATTTGAGTGAAAAGTTATATCCATATTTCACGGTCTGTGTGTCGTGTGGAGGACGAGATAATGGGATTGGTTGTGGAGCGCGGTAGACTCTTGAGAGTTAAGATGTTACCGCTGGATTTTTTATAAGCGTTTAATTGACTTGACTTTGTTCTTTGCTTATCAGTAGTACATCTTTAACTCAGTTTTGGATTGTAATAATGTTAACTTATTGAATTTACATCATCTAGTATTATGAAGCTACTTTCTTTTTTTTTTAGTAATGTTTATAGTAGAAAAAAAATACTCCTTGAGATTATGATGTTAAAATAAGTACATAAGTAGAGCTCCGGTTCTTATTAATGGAGTTTATTAAGGCTGGATAAATCTGTCTGCTACGGCGGCACACTTTCAGTACCTCATACCAATACAGTATACATTACATTACTTTTTTTTTGAATATTTTGTTGTCCTCCAAAGTATTGGTATTGTATTGGTATCGACTTTGGCAATACATTTATACTTGAGTATTTGTATTGGTATTGGCGATATTCTTTTCATGAAGTATTTGAATTAGTTTTTCAGGAACTAGTTTATTGTGGTTAGGTCTTGACTATGAACATCAATGATTTAAGTCCACCTGACACTTATTATTTCCTGGGTATCTGACCAGAACATTGGGGGTAATAGGGAAACGTTATTGGAATGAAGCCGTATAAATAATTACATCACGGAACATTTTTTGTTTCCTCAGATGTTCTGGTATTAGTCTGGTCAAGGAGGGATCATCTCATGAAATGCCGAAAATAAGATCTTTGTCCACTTTATATCAAAAAGCTTGTTTCGATAACACCCCCCCTCCTTTTCCCAACATTTCTTGTCCTATCATGATACAGTAATTCAAGAACTTTACCACTGACTATAGTTACATTGCCACTGCCTCGGGTGTACTAGTACGACAATAAGCGTACACATTGTAACTATAATCGCTTTTTTCCCCCGTTTAGAACCCATCCTGTAGGTAAATATCACTGTTATATCAGTACACTATTGATGCACTAACATCGATACTGAAAACTAACTTAAAATCGTATCTATTACTATTACAATAGGTAACAAAACTGGTGGTTCAGCACTTATTTAATCCCGATTTTAAAATTCTCTCTCTCCCAACTCAACTTTCCCCCAAGGTCCGGTGTAACGAGAAATTAAACGGAGTTGATTTCTCTGAAGGAAAATAATTTCGGCCAAACAGTTTTAATTCTGCTAGTCGAAACTCTCGGTGCAATTATCGGTCAGACCTTACTCTGACCCCGGGTCCCCCACCAAACTGATTCGCAAACTTAATGGAAGTCTGCTAGTCCTCCCCGAACCTGTCCACTTCCTCCCCCCCCCCGACTTCTTCCCTACGGTCATCTATTTTCACTTTCGAATTCTCGTTGCGAAATGGGGGGAAAAAAACGGTTCAGGGGATTTCTTCATTCATCTCGTTCCAGTCTGGAACGTGTCGTAAAGGGTTAATTGATTGGTTGGATTGGTTTGTAAGGAGATATTTGGTTGGTTAGTTTGATGTGCGGGGATGGCCCTTCACAGTTGACATTTGTCGTCTGGAGTGTGAACACTCGATTCAATCTTGTCAGTTGAACGTAAAAAAAAAAGTAAAATTAAATAAAAAAACTAAAACCCATTACGTCTGGCCCGGGCAGTGAAATGACTGGAATTATAGGTTTGCCACATCAAGGCCGTCCAGATCATCGCCCGTAATTATCGAGACAGTCGTGGCGATACACTCAGTCAGAATTATGACTTCCAAACCCCACACCTATCAAATAAATTATAGTGAGGGCGAAATGAAAATCAGAACCATTATAAGCCTATAAATAAAAAAAAGTAAAGTTCCCTTAACCCTAACGGACCATCGGGGCAGATGAAGTTCATCTGTTTCTATAACCTCGGCATATGAAGGGATTGTGTGGTTAGCACAACGCCCAGCCGCCTTTACTTCCCCAACTTAAGTCAGGTACCCATTTAAAGCTGGGTGGACTTGTGGGACGACTTTGTACCAAATGTCACCTGGAAAAATTCCACGGGACTCACCGAGGATCGAACCCAGGACTCTCAGGTCGACAGTCGAGTATCTACACCATTCTGCCATCCGTCCCACAAGACTTTAATAGACTGTTGCTAAAAAAAATTATTAAACAAACCGGATGGATCGGTCTAATCGTTCTCTCTCTCTCTCTCTCTCTCTCTCTTGTGGATACCCGCAGAGGCCGACCTGAATTTGATTGTGTAATGAACTGTTGGTTTGTCAAGCGCGCAATATAGCACGTTGAGATAGATTATACATGTGCAATACACACATACAACCTGGTGCGCATAGGCCTACACATTTCTCCAGAGCGGTACCCCGCCCCGCATAAGGCAGACCCTGTGATTACCTTATAATATACACCTTTAAATTTGTAAATTATTAAAAGAAGAAAGCAATTCCGTCTTTCTTTCATTATTGTTTAAACACAAGCTGGCACATATATGCGAGAAAGATAGATAGAGAGTGAGAGAGAGAGGGAGAGGGTGAGGGAGAGGGAGAGGGGGAGGGGAGGGAGGGGAGAGGAAAGGAGAGGGGAGGGAGAGGGGAGAGGGGGGAGGGAGGGAGAGGAGAGGAGAGGAGGGGAGAGAGAGAGAGAGTTTGTTAGTCCTGAAGTTTTATGTCGAGAAAAAAAAACGAAAACAACTCATTCCGAGTTTAGCGCAGATCCCACCACCACCACGTGATAGTTTTGTTGACACAGTCCTCGGTGAACTATTTGAACTTTCTCCCTTTCATGCTCTGCTGTTATTTTTTGTAAAGGCCGGTTACTTTTTTTTTTTTATAGTTTTCTGTTGTTCTTTCCAGCGAATTGTTTTGTTTTGTCGATAAATGGACAACATTGTTCTTCCTGGGGGCTTGGGGATCAACACTTTGGGGCCGTCCATAAAGTACGTCACGCTCCAAAGGGGGGGGGGAAGGAAGGGGTATAAGAAAGTGTGACAGTTTGTGACAGGGTGGAGGGGGGGGGTCTGGCCAAGTGTGACGTCACATTTTTAATATATTTTTTTTTATCATATTTCTAATTTAAATTTTTATTTTTTTTAATAAAACTTAATAATTAACAAAAAAAATTTTCTGAAGCGCTTAAATTAGTTTTATGTCAAAATAGCATGAAATGCATATCTTTTCAATGTGTTGTTCACAATTCCTCATGCTAGTTAGAAGTTCATATTTCAACGTTTTCAACTCAGAGCTTCAGAAAGAGCCGATGACGATGCTCATAAATTTCCTTCATTGTTTGTGGCACAAACTCTCAAATTTGATGACATTATGGCTTATGCCAAGATCAACAGGAGTTTTAAAAGTACATACATATGATCTTTATCGTCCATCTTTGCAGACCAGCTTACATGATCGAATTTGCAAAGTGTGTCACTTTTAATTTGCCTCACAAACAATGTTGAAGAAACATACAGGACAACACAGAGCTCGGGAGCAGGAAAATGTGCCAACCCAAAATTTTCCAGAATCAACTCAGATAAAACGCCTCCGTCCTTTGAGAATCGAATCGCTGCTAGAAGGCAAAGAGAACTCATGGCAATTATTGGCAGAATGTAAAATGCACATTCAGAGGATGTTGGATGGCTAAATTAGGATGAAGTTGATGTCTGCAATTATTATTCCAGGAAACGATGATGGGGAAAGATTTATGTCAGTCGTAACCAGGGCCGTTTTAAGGTCCTCGTAGGTTCTACATAAAAACGTATCTTCGGTCAACGATGGTGCAAACACGACTATCCTCCCTGGCGTTACTTTCAACTGAAAAAGTTTGATGAGGGGAATGACATTTGAGGACGTCATATGTGACTTTGCTAAGACAAAGAGCTTGACTTGCTCAGGTGCTTATCTCACACGGTTATATATAGTTACTTTTAATACAAACATTATTAAATTTTACTGGAGTTCTGAACTTGTTTTCACTTTATGTTCTGGCTTTCGTAGGCCCTTGAAAAGTCCGCAGGCCTTAGGCGCAGTGCCTACTGTGCCTAGTTGATAAAGCGGCCCTGGTCGGAATTATGGATGAACACTTCACTTCACCATGGATGGATGATGTCTAGTAAATATTTTTTTTAATTAAACATAATTCACAGGTTCACTATAAACATATTCAATATGGCACAAGAGCTGCTCACATAATTTGTCAATGTCGTTCTTTTTTTTAGTTGCATTGTTTTGTTTCCATTTTTATTTTTTAATCACTGGTTGAGTTCAAGTTTCGCTAAACTACTTCTTATCCCGTGTCAAAAGAATGCATAATCGGAAGATTATCTCAAAGTTGATCATTGTAAGTCAAAAAGGTAGCAGATAAATGATGTTTATTATATAATTGTCAAGTCTAATTTTTGCAACTGTTGACAATTAGTTATTCTACTAGTAAAGTCGTATAATAATCTGATAGTTCTTTTAATATTTATATTTTAAGGCAGTTTAATAGTGAAGTGCGTTTTAAGTTTTTATTAGTTGTTAATTTAAATTATTTTTTGAAAGTGTGACGTACTTTAGGGGGAGGGGGTCCCGAAATTTGTGACACTTTGTGACAAGGGGGGGGGTCAAAATGGGTCAAAAATAGCGTGACGTACTTTATGGACGGCCCCTTTTGATAACATAATCAGAACATTTGAACTGGTTGGTCAAAAATAAAGATGGAGAGAACAATCCTGAAGAAAACTAGTCTCCCCCGGGGGAGGGGATTTTAGTTTAAATACGATTCGCTGACAAGGTATGCAATCAGAGGCGGATGAAGTTCGTTTTGGGCCATGGGCGCATAAGAAAATTTTGGGGGCCTTTTTAAAAAAAAAGAGAAACGGAAAATGAAAATGCAAGTGTAGATTATCGGTAGATGTTTAGCGGGATCCTTAACAATTCGTTTCTATTTTAGTAATATTTTTTTTTCCAGACACTATTTTTTTTTGTACTTGTTGCGTTGCCTGTCGGGCCAATAGAGTCATACACGTAATAGTCATTCTCGCAATGGTCATACTCGTAGCGTGCTAAATAGGGGATGGGCGATGGGGAAGTCCTCGAACTAAAAGCATGTTTCTTCGAAATTATCACATTCTATTGTGTTACAAATGCTATGGACCCTATTTTCTACCATCTTGGCTCGTTTTTAATAAGTATGCCCTATATTCACCACTTTTAGTGAAACGTTTTCAAGTTTCAAAATCGGATCTGCCCGAAACCAGAAATATAGATTTCCCCCCTTATACATCGCAGATTAACAAACTTAAAGATTCGTATTAGGCTCTCTGTATATATATATATATATATATATATATATATATATATATATATATATATATATAGGTGCAAGTATGTATATATGGATTCCATTAGTTTTGAATTCATACATTTTGTTGGGCTACACCTGAAATTCGTCCTGGGTCGCGACCTTCACTTTGAGAGCCACTGTACTTGATTTAAAAATCAAAAGTTTTTTACGGTGTCGTTAACCGTGTCCAACGAGCCAAGATGGTGGAAAAGTGAATCTTGCCAATTTTCAATAATCTGTTGCACGGTTAAAAATAGTATAAGCGTTTTTTAGTTTTGATTTTTTTTAAAAGCATTGACACATCTTGCTAAGGAAAAAAAAAGAACCCACTCTTGCTGCCCACTTTGCTGATTACTTGAACATAAAAATAAAGTCTTTATGTAATTACTGTTTCTCCCCCCCCCCACACACACACACTCAACGCAGTCGTCTGATTGGGCTATACTTTGTGTCAAAGTTGAATTTCTTTTTTGTTTTTCGTACATTCTTTCTTGTCGTCCTGAATTATGAACCTTTTTTTTTTAATTGTAAACCATATCCGTGGTTATTTAAAGTTTATTGTTATTCTTTTTTTTAAACCCACACATCTTTACATATATCAGTGTTAACGCTGAGTCTGTTAATAGGATGAGTTGATCATAGTTAAGAGCTAAAGTTAAAAAAAAAAAAATAAATAAAACAAAACAAGAACTAGGAAACAAAAAAAAAAACTAGTCAATGTTGAAAATATATTTCTTTGTGGAATTTTAAAAGAATGTTTCAGAAATAAAATGAATGCGAAATTGTATGTAGGGATTACAAAAACCAAAACATACAACTAAAACACCATTGCATGTGATTTGTTTTAAATGACGTGTTGGGCCCCGTCTGCCTGTTTGCTCTACTTAGTAAAATGTATGTCCTGGCCCCCCCTGCTATTGCCTGGCCCCTGCTGTAGAATGCCTGACCCCTGCTGTAAAATTTTCACACTACGGGGCTGTTGGGCTCTGTAGTTTAGCCTTAACTGTACGAAATCACCATTATAAATAGATAAGAGAATGTGTTTTTGGGTTCTTATGTTGGACATACAGTATCTATGCCTGACATGTAACATTCAACTTCATAAGAACTATGACTAGATAAAGGCACATCTTCTAAGTTCAAAGTAATAATCTGACTGCTAAGTAAAAATACGTCTTACTAGCTCAAAGCATACACAGTCAGGAAGTGTCGCATGAGAAAGGCCCCAGGTAGTGACTTGATCAGTAATGAGATGATCACACACCTCGGGGCAGCGGGACAAGCAAAGCTTCTCCAGTTTGTCAATCGCACGTGGTTGACCGGAGAACTCCCTCAGAGGTGGAGGGAGGCTATCATAGTGCCGGTACTTAAAAAGTGGAAAAAGACTGACCAAGCAGAAAGCTACCGTCCTATCTCCCTCACTTCATGTGTTGGGAAAGTAGGCGAACGCATGGTCAACCGAAGGTTGATGTGGTTCTTAGAGGAAAAAGGGCTCATTACCCCAAAGCAAGGAGGCTTTTGGCGGGGTAAGAGTGCGATGGACATGGTCACGCTCCTCGTCCAAGAAATAGCCAACGGCTTTCAGAAAGCTGAGTCAACGGCGGTAGTTTTCCTAGATCTCAGGCAGGCTTACGATCGAGTCTGGCGCCCAGGACTATTGTTGAAGCTACAGCGGTGGGTGTCACCGCTGAGATGTACATTTGGCTACGCAGTTTCCTCAATAATCGTACTATCATGACACGTGTTGGGAGCAGCGTGTCGAGGAAACGGACCCTTTAACAGGGTCTCCCACAGGGCTCTGCCCTCAGTTGTACATTGTTCCTAGCTTTCATCAATGACCTGCCTGAGTTTCTGGGTTGTAAAAGCCGACGACTTAGCGGTCTGGAAGACCGGAAAGAGTGCCTCAGTCCTTGAGAGCGCACTCCAGAAGGACCTGACTACGGTGGGCTGTTATACTAGGATGTGGGGGCTAGAGATTAACGTCTCGAAGACCGTCTACTCGCTGTTTACCATGGGCACGAGTATCCTTAAGGAGCTATTTAGACTGGAGGTAGAGAGTGAGGTTCTTGCTCTGGAACCTAAGCCCAAGTACCTGGGAGTGACACTTGATAGAAAGCTCACTCTCTGCACACATCTTTCGGAGGTTGCCCGCTGCGCCTCTGATCAACTGAATATTGTCAAGAAGTTGGCGAGCACGTCCTGGGGAGCTCGAGCAGATGTCCTGAGGTCACTGTACATGGGTGCAGTAAGGTCTCAGATAGATTATAGGCAGGTAGTGCAAGTCTATGGGTCTAAGTCCTCTTTAGAGGCCCTAGATGTTGTACAAAACCAGGCTGTCCGGCTGATCACAGGCACTTTTCGAACGGCACCCACAGCAGCGGTGGAAATCATGGCGAATGTGCCACCTCTGGGTATCCGTAGAGAGCAGGGCGTTATAACTGCGTATGAGCGGTTTAAGCGGCAGGAGGAGACCTCTGTCCTAAGGGAGATGGTCGATGGCTGGGTGGAAAGGAAGCGGCTCTCGATGCAGTCTTTTATGCACCACGCAGTGAGACTTGCCTCTGAGATCAAGCTGCCGACTGACCGCCTAATGCTGGAGACAGTCTCTAGGGTCCCCCCTGGCGAGGCTCTCTACATGCCCGAGGTACGCACGACCCTGGTCGAAACCAATGCTGAGGACGCAAAGGATCACCGATCCATCACGGATGTGGCTATGGAGATGATCGGAACCTATTCGGGAAACGCTATACTGGCCTATACTGATGCCTCTGTATCCAGTATTGACGGCCGGACAAGCTCCTCGTTTGGGGTCCACATCACTCTCCCACAAACTGGCTTTGTGAAAGACCATGCTGGCCTATGTGGGTCGCTCTGTGCTTACGAGGCAGAGATGACAGCCATTACTGAGGCAGTGGACCACATAGGGGAGCTAATTGGTGAGGGTACTCTGCCTGCTATAGACATTGTCATCCTCACTGACGCGCTCTCTGTTCTCCAAGCTGTAAAAGGGACGGCAGAATGGCCGCTTCTGCTGGAAGCCATGCTGATGGCAATACAGGGTCTTGCGTCCCAACATCACGTGCATGTGACACTTCAATGGGTTCCCGGGCATGCGGACGTGCCCGGAAATGAAAGGGCAGACGGCATTGCCAAGGCAATAGTCCAGTCGACAGATTTCCAAGTGCTGCCCGAGAGTGCAAGAAAGAGCTCATTCGAGGCAGCACGTTCCAAGATCTGCCTCTTCGGACAATCGAAGTGGTTCTCGGGCTGGGCTCATGGGGTGAACGGAGTCAACGTCCGAAAGTTTCTGGAGCGGCCGTCCAAAACTGACCCGTGGTGGAAACTTAGGCGTGTCGAGCATGCGCTAATTGCCCAGTTCCGAACTGGGCACTGTCCTATTGGCGCGTACTTTGGGAGGTTGAGGCCCAATGTCGACACCCTTTGTAGACACTGCAGGGAAGTGGAGGAAACCGTAGATCATTTGCTTTTCGAGTGTCCCGGATTGGCGGACCACAGGGTGGACCAGTCCGGAAGCTTGCTGGCTATCGGGCTCTATGGCAGTCTCCAGATGTTGAGAGACACAGCAAGTCTGATCTCACGGGCTCTAAGAGACTAAGTCTCAGCCCGCAGATAAAACTGAGAGAGTTCAAAGAGAGAGAGAGAGAGAGAGCTCAAAGCTTCGTATCTGACTAACTTGGTTTTAGAACAAATAAGTATCCAAGTAAAATCTCCAAGTGACATGTGACGTTCTTGTTTCGTCACATAACAACATAAAAAAAACTAGGATCTTCAGTTCATTAAAAACTGTGATCAAACACATGCATCAAACAATATTAAAAACAATACCTTTACACAGTATATTGTTTAATATTATGTTGTTCCCAATAAAGTCTTAATATTTTGACATTCAGTCTATAGTTACTTCAGAGCCGTAAGCCAGGAATTCTCAACGGGGATCCATCCGCATTCCTCTCCCCCTCCTCCGACGTCTCAATATAAAATAAATAAATAACATTTCGATATGAAGACCGACAATATTTTGGCTCCCCCTCGCAGCGGCACTTTTTTTTTGTTTATGCGGCCCAGAATAGACTGCCCGTTTTTACTTTTTTATTTTTTCATTCAGTTGTCATTAGTTTGTGAAGACTTTTTTCCCTTGCTCCTTTTCGTTTTTTAGTTAACATCGGATATTTCCCTTTCATTCCAGTTGTCTTTTCCTGCTGCTATTTTTACCCACCGTGCAGTGATGCTCTTGTTATTTCACTCAGATATTTTCTCTCTCTTTTTAGAGCATTTTCGAAAAAAAATGTTCTATTGTCCCCGTTTCGTCTGTCTGTCTGTCATCACCCTAAATCTCAACAACCATAAGTCCTAGACCCATGATGTATATATCATTTTGTAGGTCTTGGCCTGCCATGTGTGCAGCAAAAGTTCATTTTGCGATCTGACCTCTGAGGGCCGTAAAAGGGGGCTTAGAAAGTACCGTTTTTTTACTATATAAGCTATATTAACAAAGGAGCGCCATATATCTCAGCAACCATAAGTCCTAGTCCCATGATGTATATATCATTTTGTAGGTCTTGGCCTGCCAAGTGTACATCAAAAGTTCATTTCGCGATAGGACCTCTGAGGGCCGGGCTTTAGGGCTCCTGAGGGGCTTATATATTATATACATAGCCCCATTCTACACCTTGTACATTCAATAACCCATTCATTTGGTGCGAAATACTGCAGCACGTAGTTTCACCAAGATTTATTAAGAAACTCATCAAATGAAATAGTAAGTTTGTGTTCTGAGTTTAATCGAAAGTATCAGAGCTATGCAACAATTGACGGAGTTTTCGGACGATTAAATGACTACAATTTCGAATATTTTCAATTACGAGTCATATTTCAGTAACCACAAACCACTTGTAGTTAGATTTAAGAGAAAATAATTTTTTTTCAAATATAAAGAAACGTCTTTATAATATTTTTTTACAGATATATGCATTACACAATTGAATTTATAAACATTTCCAAAATTTACAAATATTTACTGAAAGCTAACAAACGTACTGATACATAACATGAAAATGCTCTAACGTGTCCTGTGTCCAGAATGGAACAGGCTTAATTGCTTGTTTTTTTAAACCGACTCTGGTTGGCTAACATTCCAAATGTCTGAATAAATAGTCATTGTGACATTGACTTGGTCTTTACATGAATCAAATCTAACATAGATGGGGAAACAGCACAGAAAGCGAAGCATTACATTGTTATTGTTATTATTATTTTAAACTATTTGTTTTAATTGAGAACTGAATGTTTGAAATGTTAGAACGTGAAGTTGTCACGCTGTAACCAGAGGCGGCCCTACGCATGGGGGAGTTACGCGGCCCGAGAGTTTCGTTTCGCAACGGCTAAGGTTTAAAAAAAACTAACTGTCTTGACCCTCCCATCCCAAATCCCCACTGCTCAAATATAGTTAAATCAAAGACCACCACTGATCAACTCAAAAGTTAAATCAAAGACCACCACTGATCAACTCAAAAGTTAAATCAAAGACCACCACTGATCAACTCAATAGTTAAATCAAAGACCACCACTGATCAACTCAAAAGTTAAACCAAAGGCCACCACTGATGAACTCAAAAGTTTAACCAAAGGCCACCACTGATCAACTCAAAAGTTAAATCAAAGATCACCACTGATCAACTCAAAAGTTAAATCAAAGGCCACCACTGATCAACTTAAAAGTTAAACCAAAGGCCACCACTGATCAACTCAAAAGTTAAACCAAAGGCCACCACTGATCAACTCAAAAGTTAAACCAAAGGCCACCACTGATCAACACAAAGGTCGCCATTATCCAAACTATATGTAAACCGCCGCTTCTCTTTCAGCTAAATGCAGATTTCCGACATCTCTAGCTTTTAAGTTCTTCTTCTTCTTCCTTTGGCTCTGCAGCCCATTTAGGGTTCAAGCCTGCCATTTTAAGTTCTTACGATTCATTATTTTTTTTTTAAATTCCTACTGTGTGTGTGTTGGTTTGGTTATTCAATAATTAACGACTGAATGGTTAGCATAAATGTTAAAACGTTTTTACAATCGTGATAAATTATTTCATAATTAATTTCCAAGATTTTTTCCTGTGGCAATGAAATACTTGATTATGCCTATTAAGTGGTAGAAAGGATAAAAATAGTACGTTGTACAGTAATGATTATCCATGCATTCAGAGTGACTGCCGGTGCCGTACCCGTTTTCCAAATTTCTGTTGACATTCGAACAAATTATGTCCATTAATCTTATATAACGGTACTATGTATTCCCCCCCCCCCCATAATGTTGGCCCCATTCAAAATGCCCCCCTTCCATATTTTATCAGTAATGTGGTAGACCACAGCTTATCTGTGTGGTAGACTAGGTATTTTATTTTTAAACCAATATCCTAAATTTAATTAATTGCGTGCAAAGTGAATGATTCCCGTAAATAAAAACAAAGTAATTCAGATGTAGGCCAACAATATGTAGCTTGTGTGCAATGGTACAGTGATTCGATTCATGTACAGCGATTCGATTCCTTATCGAGGAGGAATACACGACTATCATACAAGTTCAACGTTAGCGTACATGTCTATATATATATATATATTATCTATCCATTTTCTGATTTGATTCATTAGGGGACAGATTATACTACTGCCATAAAAAATCAGCGTATTGGATCTCCCCCCCCCCTCCCCCACTTTCCCCTTTCCGGTAGGAAGAATTTAGTTTTTTTTAAATCTTCCTTATTTTCTGTGCCGTCCTCCCTCGCCACTCACCCTCCCATGTTTAGTACATGTCTCCGCTCCTGGTATATCCGCCCCCCCCCCCCCACACACACCCCGTCCTCACATCTCTTGGTTTCTTATTGGTCCCTTAAGGTCGCTAGTTCTTGTTCTCTTTAGGACTCACATTATATCCGAGATGACGAAGAAGACCGTGGGGTCAATATGGGCAGGGTCATTATAGTAAAAAAAAAGACCTGACTTGATACCGTTACCACCTCTCCATTTTAATTTTTTTTATAACCCTTTTTTTTTTTTTACATTGATCGACGAAATCGCACAGAGTGGACCCTGGGGGGCCCACCCCAACCCCCACCCCACCCCACTAGCACCTTCTTCGGCTCGCTCCGTACAGAACATTAATGCTGATGGTACAAACTTATTACTGCCCCATCTCCTATGTGACCTTCCCCTCCCCCCTCTTCCCTCCTTCCAAAATTCTTTTCTCGTCGCCCCCCCTCCCTCCCCTGCACCCCTCTGTTCAATCCATTTGGACCATACCATCAAACCAGCAGGAGCCAGAGGCGCCCAGACCAGAGTTTTGGGCCGAGCTCGAAAGTCATTACCGCCACACCAGCTCGGTGGACTTTGTGGTTGGGGGAACAAAAAAAAAAGAGAAAGAAACTTGTCGAGTGTTGTATTGAAACTTTCAGCCACAGTGTTTCTAAAATTATTTCGTGTCATTGAACGATTTCTTTCTCTCCTTAGCTAAGATAAAGTTTTAAACGATTTTGATGTCATTCTCTGTTTAGATGAAGTTGAGCAATTTGAGTTTCTTCTAAAATTAGTTTAAAGTGAGTGATTTTATTTTACGCTTAAGATGAATTAAAAACAAACAAACAAACAAACTTTTGTTCTTTTTCATAAAGATAATTTTTGTCTTGGTTAATATACTATTGATGAAAATGTTGCTCTTCCTTGGGTGAGATAAAGTTAAACAGTTGATTGCTCATCTTCTGTAAGATTTAGTTGAACAATTTCATGTTTCTCGTTAAAAAATATTCAACACATTTTTGCGTTCTTCGTTGAAATAAAGTGTAAGAATTTTATTCTCTTCATCGTTAGGACATATGCTTGTCTGCATTATCGTTTTTGCTTGGTTTTAGTTTTATTGAACAATTTTGAACTGGTTAATAACAAAAGTTTTTTCCATATTGTTTTTTGTGCTTGGGGTAATTGATCAAAATCTTGTCGAAATATAGAGTTATTTGAATAAATTCAAGTTGAACTTCGTATTTCCCTGTATTCTCCTAAAACTGCCAGATTTCACATTCGAAAAGAAAGTTGCAGTACTATGTCTATCAGAAGTCTTTCTATTACTTCTGTACGGAAAATGAAACTTACATAAAAACTGAATGAGTGGTTTTGTCTTGTCGTTTCCACCATCAAATCGCCTTCACTCATTTGAGAACCAGTCTTTTAAGACTCTAGTGAAATCCACTGTCAACACCGTCATATACTGGCTCTCTGATGTCTCAGAGTGGTTTTACAAAAAAAAAAAAGTATTACACATGTATCACTTCTCAAATGAACTTTCACGGATGTTGTTGGAAATGATAAAAAAAAGAAAGGAAGAGACAATTATTTATGATTAGTTATGTGTTTTTTTGTTAAAGAATTTGTCATCAATTTTGTTTGTAGCCCACCTCCACTCCCTGCCCCCCCCCACACCACTACAGTGATAACCACAGTTTATTTATGATATCTAAAGGTGGTATCGAGCAGAGGCGTGACTAGGGAAGGGAGAGGGGGGGTGTCTAAATTCGAAAGTCCTCCCGGGCCCCATCTTGAGGGGGGCGCCCACATTTTTTTTTCAGTAAATATTAAGTACATTATTTCATGTCATGATATCGAATGTCAAAATGCAGGGAACCTCAAAGATACCAAGCCCGCTCCCCCTTCCGGCCCCCAAATCCCTAGGTTCGGTACTGGTATCGAATCCATCCATCCATCTCTCTGTCCGCCCGCCTGCCTGTCTGTCTCTTTGTTTGTCTGCCTGCCTGCATCAATCTGTCTTTCTGCCTGCCATGCCATGCCTGCCTACGTTTTGTCTGTTTCTGTCTGTCCGGCTGTCTCTCAGTCTGTAAATTTGTTTGACTACCGGTCTTATCTTCCTGGCTGTATTCTTGCCGACCATTATGTATGTATTACGAGAGAGAGAGAGAGAGAAAAAAAAACCGCTTTATATATGCTCATCTACCCATCTAATATTTTCAACTGTATAACATTTGATTTCCCCCCACTTCTCACACCGACATGTTGTGTTTACCTAGACACGCATGATTGATTTCGACACACCAATGAAAAGAAACAAACAGATGAAGGGGGGGGGGGAACCCAGCCCTTGAAATAAGGTAAAAGATATTGCAGAGATCGCTGCTGGCGCTAATAAATTCATTCATCTTTCCTAGCCGTCAACCTCGTCTATTTTTGTCTCCCCTCTTTTAAATATTCCCCCCCCCCCCCCAAACCACACTCTCGTCAACTGGCCTTATTAGAGAATGTATCATCTGTTTAACGGTTGGACTTCCGGCTCAACCCCCCCCTCCCACCGGACTCCGAAAAAAAAAAATATATATATATATATATAATTTTTTTTTACGTCCAATGAATCTCTTTTAATGAAAGCATCCCTTTATGATAAACCGAGCTCTTTATTCACTGCGGTGCCCTTTAAACGTTGACCGGTGTAGCCGGACTGCAGCGCATCCAGGCAACACTGTGGTCAAAGTCAATGCCTAAAATTCATGAGGCTTTAAGGCGACAGAAGTAATGGGTGTGCAAGAGATTTAGAACCCATGATTTTGACTTTTTTTTTATTTTAAATTAATTTTATGCTATGTAAAAATAACCTTTTTTTTTTTAGTATTGTTTCATTACTATGTAGTCTTTAAATAAAAAAAAGGGTTTTATGTTTGGTATAATTTCCTCATTTTCAGGCATGATTCTATTTATGTGTATTCTATGCACGGTCATCTCTTCACGCTTAGGTCGTCACAAAGTGTTGTTTTAAATTTTACACCCTTTACATTACAGGGTTTAAAAATAAAATGGCAGTCTCTTGGCAGGAAAATATAAAAATGTATTTATACAACAAAAACAAAATAGTTGCATCGTGTCGTCAGCCCACTTAGAGAGAATGTGTTGCTGCTGGCAGGGTGCCACTAGCTGGGAACTCTCTGACGGTAGGGTCTACTCACACGTTTGTTTGTTGGGGGGGGGGGGGAACCAGTGTGTGGTATTTCACCTTCACGTTAGATAATGGCTTCTATACAGCAGTGCATCTCAGCACGTGCTTCGCGGAGCACTGCTGCACTGGTGTTAGTTCCTTGAATTCATTTCAAAAATTTCCGCGGAAAAAAAAAATCAAATATTAAAAAAAAATTGATTCACGAGATATTTTGTGGCTGACCTCGAACCGGTGTTTTTGGAGTTATTTCTGTAGGCCATTCCTGTTTTTATTGCTTTATTCATTTAAGAAAGGTTTGCTGCTCCTGTTTTGAAGTTGAACTGTAAGTGTTAAGCGGGGGAAAAAAAAAAAACCGGTCAAAGCTGAGTATTCCGCGAGTTGTCAAAGGTTTGGAGCTTCTACCATACAGCCAAAGCGCTTACAGATTTTTTTTCGATAACTTTGCTGTCTAACAGCACATGTTTAATACTGTTTTACCCATTAGTTTATAAGTATTAGAATTATAGATGGGGGTTGTTATACAAATGCACTGTTATATATTTTGTCGAGGACATTTTATCGGGCAGAAATGTTACAATACAGTGAAACAGTTTTTTTTTGTGTGTGTGAATCATTGAAAATTAGGTGGGGAATCGCTTGAGAAAATAACAGGGTGTTTTAGAATTATGGGCCCCTGTGGTGACTTGGCTTCCACCCCCACCTTCTCTCACGACAAACATAACCTTTACTAACTAGTGTTGTTTTCGTTGACGAAAACTAAAACTAAAACCTTCGTTGACGAAAATGTTGACTTTTCGTCAACGAGAACTAAAACTAAAATTAGCAGCAAGACTAAAACTAGACGAAAACTGAAATTATTACAGAAAAAACGAAATAAAAACTGAAACTAAAATATATGTTGCTTTCGTTCACGAAAACTAAACTAAAACCTTCGTTAACGAAAATGTTGACTTTTCGTCAACGAGAACTAAAACTAAAACTAAAATCAGAAGCAAGACTAAACTCGACGAAAACTAAAATTATTACAGAAAAAACGAAATAAAACTGAAACTAAAATATGACCTGGGACTAAAACAACACTATTACTAACCGTTAAGTAAAAGTTATTTTTTTTTGTAACTGAATCTCTTTTTTTTTTTTTTGCATCTTGGATCCGGCAACCTGTTGTGTATAAAAAGTGTTATTTTGCAATATTATCATAGTGTCACATATTTACTCCGTATCTGTCTGGATAGGCCGATGTTTTCATGGAAACTCGTGCGCTTGATTTTTTGAAGTTTTTTTTGTGTGTGGTGTATATCCACGCATTTATTGGTGTGTGCACAGAGTTTGTTTTCCTTCTCACTGTTTACCTGGTTTCAGGCCACACATGGGAAAACTATGGCCCCCACCTATGGGTTTTTTTAATCAGCTGTTTTTTCCCGGACCCCCCTCGTTCACATCCACATATATTATTTCATATAAACACCATATTCATCTGCTCTTGGTTCGGTCCATCTGTTTAAATGATGAACCAACTGTGGCCTGCGGTTTGAAAAGTATGCGCCCCCACCACACACCTTGTTCTAGGCGAATTTCTGAACTGCGCCTGTTTATTGGTGTGTCTCTATGCATGAGTGTGTCTCTTGCCATGCTAGTGTCAACCAGTTATTGCCTGGTTTTATATGTTTTTGTTTAGTTCTTTCGGTGTGACTTCACGTGATTCAATGTTAGCAGTTAACCTTTTTATTTTGTAACCATTTAGTTACATTTTAGCAGCTGCTTGGGGGGGGGGGTGATCTTACACACACTTTGTTGGCTAATGTATTATTGAATCGTTACTTTGTGGCAGTATTGACTTCGATGTTTTATACTGAACGCTTAGTAATAATAATATAGCTCATTTTTTTCTTCTTTTTTTTTTCATCAGCATCTGACACATAACCTGTACAATCGGCCATCGTTTATCAATCGGTCCCAGACTCCATGCGATAATTAAATTAGGACTACAATTCCATAGAAAACCTGTATTTTTATCCTCTTGGATACGTTTTATTTTGGGCGCTCTGTAGATTAACGAGGGACGGACTCACAAATTAAGAAAAAAAATTATCTATATATGCGCATAAACGACATTTTAAAGAGAGAATAAAATTTAGAACTTTTATTAAAATTTGTTCATTTTTGAATCGGCCATACCATTTTTATCACGATAAAATGCGCCAATTTTGAACAAGCCTTGGTCATAGCCGAGGTACTCCATCTAACTTTTACTTTCCTGGTTAGGCGTCCAATTTGGACGCTGGGCAACACAACATAGGCTAAATAGTAAACAAAACTAAACACTGTTGATTTTAGCAAAACATTATTACAAAATAGAAAAAAATATTGTTTTTAATCTTGAAAATCACGCTCCGATGAAGGTAATCGGACAATGTTGATAAAACAAATGAATTTTGGTATTACAAAATGGGGTACAATTTTTTTGAAACGTCTCAATCCGCACACCGCTAATCTGTCCGTGAAGTCCCTGTGAAGATAACATGTTGATTTCTTACATAAAGCCTTCATTTATTTCCCACCATAACCGAGAGTGCATTGGCCAGTGAGGCACTACGGGAGACATAGCAGGGACTTTAAGCAATGGATTTCAAAATTCCCCTGATCCTCGCAGGAGAAAGAACCAGGGACCCTCAAGGTCGACAGACAATCGATTTACACCGATCGACCAACAGTCGCCAATCTGTAGAGAGCTGCCCCCTCCCCTTTTTTTTCAACATTATTCTAGCATACTTGACATAGAATACCATCCTTGAGTCACCATTACACTGGTATTGCACTATAGGTTAGACAAAGTAAAGGCAAGTGAGACGGTATTAGACAGAAACTTTGCCTAACCTACATTTTTCTGCTCACACCCACACTTTCCCCCAACACCGCCTAGACCTGACATCCACACCAACCACCCTCCTCTCCCACTCACCACCAGTTGTAATCCATTGATCAAGATCATGCAAGTTAATTTTCAATCCGCGGCCAATTTGTTGATCCTCCAAGACAATTTAAGCTCGCCCCGTTTCGTCCCCCCCCCCTTCCCAAACATTCATCTTTATGCCTCCCCCCTTCTCTTCCTTCCTTTCTCCCCCACACCCATCCTGCATGCCCCCCCTCTCTCCTCATGTTCATTAAAGGTCCCTGACGGTGATAAGCCGTATCTCACTTGTTCAATATTCTATACGTCTCGGTCTCCGGTGTCCTTGGAACAGTTCCAGAACGTCGCTGTGTTGGCGCGGAGGTTGGAGATGGGGGAGATTTCAGCCGGAGATGTTTCCTCTTCGTATTGGTTGAATTAGATCAAAATATCTGGATAGTATTGATAATTATTTTTTTTATATTTAGCCAACGCATTGTATAAGCTTGTTCAGATACGAATAGATCAAGGGACAAAGTCAAATAGATTTCCCCATTCCTTACATAATAAAGAACGATGCGCGTTTCCTATGTGCGCAATGATCAATAATACAGTTCTTCAACTTCCAACGTTTGAAAAAATAATTCAGACTAGTTCTAAATAAATACATTTTATGCTGGTCCCTTTTTTCCTCTCCATTTCTTATTCTTATATGTTTTTTTTGTTTTATTTAAATTGTACGCAGTAGCCTTGCTCATTTTTTTTATTTCGTTAAATTTTTACGTAGTACTAATAGTACTACTATTTATGTTTTCATTTTTGTTTGTTTTGTTTATTTTGGCCTGACTTCTAATTTACTATTTTACTTTGTCATTAATTTGTTTTGAACTAGAAAATATGGTCAGCTTATGAATCGACACAAAGTAAAGTACATGTATTATATTTTTTTTTAAACTGTGGGGTAGGGGTGGGGGGGCGCATCCCAGGCACCATCAGAGGCCGCGAGCTTTTTCTTATGATCATCAATGATTCGTTAATTTATTTGAGAGGAGAGGGGCCCCGTTTGTTCAGGGGCACCATATATATCTTGGGGCTTCCTTGCTCACAATGACTTTAATTGATTAACGAAAAACATACAAAAAGCAACGAAAAATACTCAATGTTACCTTACGTTCAACTTATCAATGAGTGTAATTTTTTAAAACTGCCTTTTTGTATTGCATCTTCAGATTTTTCCTTGTGATGTCTTATGGTATTTGAAACGTAAAACTTCAGAGAACATTATGAACGGAGAATCACTGGAATACAAATTTTGAAGACCGAGTAAACGGAAGCTAACCTGCTAGTGATTTACAGGTTGACCGCATTGACATGGATGATTTTTTTTATTGTTTTTGCTTTTAACAGACGGAAATCAAGAAGTCAACAAGTGATCATTGTCCGGACGGGATGAAACGTTTTTTTAATTGACTGCACTGAACGATGGCCGACTTTCGATTATCAGAACTAAATTTAAATTTGTTAAGAGTGCAGGCATGGTTTGGTGAAATCGCTGCTACATTCGACTAGTGTTTGCGGATAAGTTCAGAAGTCAGACATCTTCGTCACAAACAGAAGAGTGCAGGCATGGTTTGGTGAAATCGCTGCTACATTCGACTAGTGTTTGCGGATAATAAGTTGAGAAGACAGACATCTTCGTCAAACTGTTTGTGACGCGCCTGTAACGGAATTGGACTACTGTGATAGAATTGGACTACTGTGACAGAATTGGACTACTGTGACAGAATTGGACTACTGTGACAGAATTGGACTACTGTGAATTAAGGCAAGGAACATACCGGACATGACCACACGATTGTTATTCTGAACTACAAATCAAAGTGAAGATTAGATTAGGATTATTCTGATATTTGCGCTGGGTAAGTAAACACTTCATTTTTTTTTTACGCTAATTGTATGCACTTTTAGTCAGGGCCGGTCTTCGGATGTGCCCCGGGGCCAGTGTGGGGCATAATAAATGGGAATGTTAGGACTTTTTTGCTTTACGTTTGGGTTTTTTTTGTAGATGAGTTAAATTCTCTTGTTTTCTTAATAGAAATCTTGCTTTATTCAATATATATATATATATATATATATATATATATATATATATATATATATATTTAGTATCTTCGGGGCTTTATTTATTTATATACTTGAGTGCTTGTAAAATTTCTCTCCCTTATGTTTGGAACGTTTACATTTACAATCGCTTATTTAGATGCTCTTTATTTTCTTTATATATTTTATAAAAGTCAAATGTTCATTTTTACTTGTCATTACTTTGGTTTAAGAAATAAAGAAATGAACACGCAGCTTATTCCTCATGCCCATGACGAGTTAGAATAATATGATGTTGATAAGAATTCGTTGTCACTTTGATTCATGAAATTAACTGCTGATGAAAAACACAACCTTTCCTTTCTAATATTCTAAAGTACGTCTGATTGGTTATCAACAAGTTTCCCTGGGTCTCGCTTTGATTGATCTTCTGCTGAAGTTATTTCCTGTAGTGGGCAGATATCATTGTTGATCCTACAAAAGTGAGGCCAAATATAAACAATAAAAATTATGTGGGGTGGAGGGGGAGGGGGGATGGGCCGCCCGTCCCCTGCCATCTTGCTCTAAGTGATTCTAAACAAACACACACTGTCAATCTGTGTAACACATGTATTGCTAAAAATTATTTGCCATGGTTTCTTGTCTGTACTTAAAAATCAATGGTAATTTTAGCTCAAGCACGAGGCCCCAAATATAAATTATTTTTATCTATCTAGAATTCCGTTTATAATCTAAAATTCCGTTCAGTATCTGAAATTTGGTTTATAATTTGAAGTTCCGTTCATGATCTGTTTGTTTTGACTTAATAATACTATCGAAACTTTCTATTCT
Organism: Bulinus truncatus; assembly: GCA_021962125.1. Lineage (NCBI taxonomy): Eukaryota > Metazoa > Mollusca > Gastropoda > Planorbidae > Bulinus > Bulinus truncatus. Next base: position 7,965,346 of record JAGDYQ010000024.1, read on the forward strand.
CATTGGTTGCCGCACAAAGAAGTCCATGTATCGGTGTCAGCGAAGAACAATTGTGCAATAAATGAAATCGTTGATGAATGTATAACCAGATTAGCAGCCGAACTGATCGATTTTTATTTTGGGCTTCACTGTATGTGTGTGTTTAGGCGTGTCCGTACATGAGCGTGTATTCGTAAAGCTAGGGAAGGGGGTGGGTGAGTGGGTACATGGGGGGGGGGAACTGTGTGTGTATGTCTGTGCAGCTGTGTGTATGTCTGTGAAGCTGTGTGTGTGTTTGTGAGGTTTGCCTGTACGGCGAGTCTAAATTGGATCAGGTTCGTTAGTGTGTACTTAAGACTTGAGTCTGAAGAGCTCAAAAACTCTCAGAGTCTGCCTCCCAGTAACATACACTTCCCACCCCTCCAATCCTCGCATCCTTCCAACTGATGAAGTATCCTTGTAGGTTGTCCGTTAATTCTTCCCAGTGTTATTTTTTTTGGTTTAAATTGGTCGCGTGTTCATACGAAGTGATATGTGAAGGCGAAACCACTTGGCCTTCAGAACTATACATATAAATCATGCAGAATGCTCATCATCAATTTAAACTGACATTTCCGAAAGCCGCCATATTTGTTGTTATTGTGCTACTGTGTATCAATATTTAGGTTCTGTATGATATATATCTGTTGCCGCTTATTTGGGACAAATCTCAAAAAAAACCAAACCAAGAAGCCAATAGTAAATTTGTATTTTTAATTGGGACAGCCGCTTAATTGGGACAAAAAGCGGCTGTCCCAATTAAGCGGTGTCCCAATTAAGCGGTGTCCCAATTAAGCGGAATCCACTGTATATATATATATTAGTTGGGACAGCCGCTTATTTGGGACAAATCTCAAAGAAACCAAACCAAGAAGCCAATAGTAAATTTGTATTTTTAATTGGGACAGCCGCTTAATTGGGACAAAAAGCCCCGGTCCCGATGTGTCCCAATTAAGCGGAATCGACTGTATATGTATATATGTTGAGGGCAGGCTCGCCAATTATGTTACGGTGATTTATAATAACTCACCAAATACGTTACGTCAACTTTTATATGTACTAAATATGTTACGTTTACTTTTCTGACTATTATATAAAACATAACTCAGTGCAGTACACAATACAACAAATTGTGATTTGAACTCGTAACGCCGTCACGCCTCAATCATCACCGTCGATGATTGTTTACCGAGGAGGTGACATGAGACTGTGAGTCCGTGTTGCAGGCCGCGTGGTTCGAGTCCCCCCCCCCAACGTCGCCAGATGATATAAGCCCCCCCCCCCCCCCCACTGCATTCTCGGTTGTGGTGTGGGTGTAGTAAAAAGCGTCCTTACTATAACTGTCCCTAAAAAAAAAATTAACCTGTTCGGCGTATCTCCTCCTTTCTTTAACCAGGGACATCAAAGGACTTGATTACAATTACCATTGAAAACCTTTTTTTTCACTCGTCATCAGTTGGCCTTCACATCCATTGTATCTAGCAAGTGAAACGTTTAAGCTTTATCTGGCTCTAATTTAAGATGGTCTTCTCATTTCTCTGTTCTCCTACTCCAGATTGTGTATGTGTGAGATAGAGTCTCTCTCTCTCTCTCTCTCTGTCTCTCTCTCTGTGTGTGTGTTTGAGAGAGAGAGAGAGCGAGAGAGATCTGTTCTAAAAATCACTGCTCCCTCTATGTCCACTTTTCTCACTATCCCCACGCTTGCTCACGCTGGCCCTCCCCCCTCACCCCCTCCACCCCCGCAGCGTTCCCTCTATCGAGGCACCCATCAATATCAGGGAGGAGGGAATGACTTGCCTAATCGTATTTGCAACGGGGGTCCCGTCGTCCATGAATACTGATAGAGCTTGACCTCCACTGTCTTGACCACGACATCACTTTTATTTTCATTTTGTCGTGTGTCCACCGCTCCCCCCCCCCCCAAACCCATCCCTCCAATTCCCTTCAACCCTTCATTTCACGTGTGATGAAACGTGACTCCACCGTTAAGGAGTGGTGCTGCAAGATGGTGTGTGAGTGTGTGTGATTGACTGGAACCTGACGGTGGTCCTGGAAGACATATCACTCACCGCTTCCGAATAAGTTTGAGTTCTGAACCAGAAGAGTTCCTAGTGGTTGTTTTGTTGTTGTTGTTGTTGTTATATCAGCAGTCACTGCACCACTGGTACTGATAGGACCTTACTCCCCCGTGTACATTCGTGACGTATCCTTTGCCCCACCCACCATTCTGAGGGTGGTTGTATTAACATTTTACTCCCATCAGTACCACGCTGACCAATTTCTGTATCGGTGTGAAATGGAGCCAGTGTTACTGTAAAAAATGGCGCCCGTCACAGCCAGCCGCATTTGATGTTGAAAGGAAACTGAAACAAAATAAATAAATAAATTCCATGGACATTTCATGATAGCGTTCAATCAGGGTCAGGTGTAGACTATGTGTCGTGTTTTTGTGGTCAGACTGACCAGACACACAACTGTAAACCTGAACCCACTTTTTTTTAGATGACGTCCAATCAGAGTTAGATGTAGACGATGTCCCCGGGTCGTGGTGGACACGATGGTGTTTGACCAGTCACGCAACTGTAGACTTGAGGCCCCCCACCCCCACTCACCGATAAGGGGACAAAAAACGAAAACCAAATAAAACTTGGAAGAGGAAAAAAAAGCTACAACAACTGCATAACTTTGCATAATGTAGAACATTTAATTGGGTCAAGTTTGAACATTTATTGGATAGATAAGTATAAATTTGGCTTATTTAAAGGCACGTGTTTTTTTTTATTAATAAATCTATTCATTATTTCGATGATTTATTGTTATCACTGTTTGATCTTATTTTTTTTTTACCTCCAACAGTTACAGTACTTCACTGCAATCTGTCATTGAAATTTGAAGCGGTAAATGTAGCCATTATCTTTTTTCTGTTTTTTTTTTTTTTCGAAACATTAACGGGGATTGGGGGGTGGGGGGAGGGTGGAAGGCAGGGTCGTAGCGACCGGGCCATAACACCTTTTTAGCGCCCCCCCAATTCAAAAACCATATAATATAATATGTAAAATATACCATTGGGTGCCTCTATGTGCGTAGCTCCTGTGGCATGATGACCCTCCTTGCCCCCCCCCCCTCTCCTCACTACGCCACTGGTGGGACGGGGGCGGTCATCGTGCTTTGTATCGGATTCTAGGACACTTTTATCTTTTTCTTTTTCTTCTATAAATGGAAGATGAATCATTTTAGAACGAATGTATTGTGAAGAAACTGTCAAAATATTCCACTGCAGTTGTTATATTAACATTTTTTTGAGATCTCTACACATCTAATTTAGTTTTCTTTTTTTTTTTTGCGTTACAATGCTACGAATTCGACGACACATTGTCATGTGTTTGGTATTGAAATAAAGCTTATGCAAATGCGAATCTGAGAAGTTCAGCAGCGAATAGTTACGACGAATAGAATATTAACAATTTAGACATAATTACAATATTCCCACATCGGATCAATCAGCTTTCGCGTCTCGCGCTGACTTGTACAGCTCGGCTAGCGTTACAAGACAACTACAGCTCCATTTTTAGAGCATTTTCGAAAAAAATGCTCTATTGTCCCCGTTTTGTCTGTCTGTCTGTCTGTACGTAATCACCCTAGATCTCAACAACCATAAGTCCTAGACCCATGATGTATATATCTTGGCCTGCCATGTGTGCAGCAAAAGTCCATTTCCCGATCTGAACTCTGAGGGCCGTAAATGGGGGCTTATAAAAAACCGTTTTTTACTATATAAGCTATATTAACAACGGAGCGCCCTAGATCTCAGCAACCATAAGTCCTAGACCCATGATGTATATATCATTTTGTAGGTTTTGGCCTGCCATGTGTACATCAAAAGTCCATTTCGCGATCTGACCTCTCAGGGCCAAAATATAAGAGTTTCTTATGTACCGTTTTTGCTTATATTTTAAATATAAATAATAAAATCTAATCAAAGGGACGTAATCATTATTTATTTTTGTAACAATTATTCAACATGATTACTTCCCTCTCTATACGGATTTCGTCCGGCGTAACCGTAACGAAAATGCTCTAAAATGTCCTTTGTCCGAAACGGAAAAAAAAATAAAATGCTTGTTTGTTAAAAAATACTAAGTCCATTCTACGAATTCTTGTTATAAATGTTAGATATTGTTAATATTATCAATATTCACACCTCCAACATTAAAAAAAATATACTAGTAATCGTGTAAAAATGGACATAAACAATAAAAGGCTGTTTTTCTTTTATATTTCATTGTTGATCATGAAGTCAATGACCTATTTAAACTTTGAGTAGTTTGACGGCGTTTTCTCTAATTGCAATTTTGTACTGTTTGCTTCAATCTTTTCCAAATATTAAAAAAAGTAATGTACCATTAAAAAAGTAATGTACTAATCATAAAAAAAAATGAGATTACAATCGGCTCTCTAATAGCAACAAAACTGGGTATGTCTATATGTTTTTTTAGACCTGCTTATAATTATGTGAATATACACATCTATATTAGTTGCATCACAAGTAATACACAGAATTATGTTTTAGATCTAATATTATGTAAACTTTCAAAATTTTTCGTCCATAGGTTTTTCAGTAGTATGTTTTCCAATTTGCCTTTTTTTAAAAATTATTTTTAAAGCATTTTTTTTTCGTCCTGTTTATGTCCTCCCATGTCCTTATGCGTAGCACAATATGCAGTCAATAATTTTATTTTTTGTTTACTTTTCTGTTTGAATCATGCAAATGGAATAAAATCTGTAGAACTGCAATAAGTACATATTTTATCAGTGCTTTTTTTGTGCCGGTACGCTATACCGGTACGGCGTACCGGCACCTTTTTTCAATGTGGGGAAAAAATTATTACTTTTCTTGTATTTTAACGTTTATTATTGATTTATTATATTATTAATTTGTTAAAATTGAATTATTTTAAAATTGCGCGCAATATTAATTAAAATAGGTGCGAACTGGTAGTTAAAAGTTAGGCAATCCATCACAGAGTACCGGCACCTATTTCTTTACAAAAAAAGCACTGCATTTTATTATAATTTGTTTATAGCGTTAATTCTCCCCACCCCCCTCCTAAAACTAAGGTATCACATGACGCATCGTTGGATTGTCGCAACATTTGAAAAAAAAATCCATATAACATGTGCCAAAGGCACGTGTATCATGCACACATTGATTAAATAATTTACTGATATGCCTTTTGGATTTGTTGATCTCAACAAAAAGTTTTGCGTATAAAAGCCTAACAACCCAAAAACCTTTCATCGCTTGCTGCGACCATCATGTCTCTCCCCAATTAGTTCATCACCCCATCATCTTAACGTCTCCCGTCTTAACGCGTCACAATTTTTTTTGTTTGTTTTTGTCGTCTTGAAATCAATGTCGCCCACCCGTCCATTTCTGAGGACTTAACGAGGGTTCTTTTATCCCCCATCTTTCTCCCTCTTTCTTATCCACCCTGCCCAACATGCTCGGCAGAAAAGACAGACGGAGAGAGAGAGGGAGAGAGGTAGGAGGGAGCGGGGGGAGGATAACGTGTGAGAGTGTAAAGGTGGGTAGGGGGCGCTAGCGAGGACACGATCACAGTCCAGGCTTCTAAGGAAGTGTTAAGATCTAACGGAGCGGTCAGTTTTCTATTTATATTTGAGTTCTGGTTACATCGCTCCTTATACGAGTATAGTACCCCCCCCCCTCGCTGTTTTTTCCTTGTTGATTCCAGTGATTGTAAATTTCATTTCCTTTTTTTTTTTTAAAACACATTTTGAAACAAATTCTAAGATTTGAACAAGTAAGTACATTTTAGGTTTGTTGTTGTTTTTTTTTACCATTTTTTTTGGCTGAAAATCTGTTCTCCTATATACCTCATTCATCTCCACTGTTGCTATCCCGATGCATGGACTACCACGCGTGCGTTCGTAAGGAAGCGGGATTCTTAAGATAGTTGTATTGAATATTGAAGGATATCTAGTGATCGGCGCATGCCTTATAATTGATCGAGTGGGTGCTGTGATGCAGTGTTGGTTAAACAGACATAAAAAGTAGGTTTCATGAATTGTTTTTTTTGTTCTTGTCATATTTTAAAATAAAAATCTATATCTACTCTTCTAAATCCCTCTTTATCTTTCTTTCATCGATCTTATTTCTATACGTTTTTGGTTTTCAGACCAGCTCAGGATTATCGTCATGTGACGTGCTTTTTTGTAAATGTGTTGAATGATTTCAAATTATAATTCTACTTTCATTACATTATTTACGCACTGATTGCTGTGCTTGGTACTTGCTGGGTGTTGTGTTATTACAGTCTCTCACACTGCGGCACGGGGGGGAAAAAACTGCCTTTCGGTACACGTTATAGCCTACATATGAAATCTTCTTTTATGCTCTTGTGAATACAAACTGATATAGAAATGAATGAATATTAATATTTGTTGAAAAAAAATCATAGCGACAAAACTTTTTTTTTCGAGACACTTAATAACATCTCGAGTTACACTTATGTTGTGCCGCATCACCTTTTAAAACACACCGTACTGGCCTGCCAACTTAGATATTTTTTTATCCAGATATGGCGATTTCGTTCTAGGCTGCCAACTTAAATATTTCATATCCAGATATTTTTTTTTTCGAGCCATTGAGATACAATGAAATGGTATCAGTTAGTAGGTCGGGTAATGTATTTAATTTTCAGTTAAGATACACCATTTTGGTTAGATCCTCTAGTTTTAGTGAAATAAAAAAGTAAAGTTCCCTTAGGGCCATCGGGGCAGATGAAATGTAGAATTCATCGGTTTCTATAACCTCGGCATATGAAGGGGTTACCCATTTAAAACTGGGTGGACTTGGGGACTTTCACCAACACCTGAAAAAATCCCAAGGTTCTCACTGAGATTCGAACCCGGAACCCTCCGGTCGACATTCTAGCGCTCTACACCACTCGACCACCCGTCCCCTTTTAGTGAAAAAAAATGTAATAATATTCCTTCGCGGGAAAAAAAAGCGACAGTTCTAACACCATGTTAACGGGTCACGCGTTTAAACAGTTCAGCTGTACGTACCCAGCGGGTTATTGCACTACTGTGGGGCAATACAATAAAAGTAATCATGCCAGCATGCCCATTTTTTTATGCCTTGAGTTTGTTAGTGTGTTTGTGTGTGTGTCTTTGCGCGTTAAGCCATCCATTGTCGAGATACATCAATAATTTCATTGTCCAGCAACAACAACATGTCAAATTATTGCATCCGGGTCTTTCCATTTAAGACGCTCCCCGACACACACCTGACACTTTTCATTGATTTTTTTTTTGTTTACATGACTCACTGTCGAGCGATACAACATTTGTTGTACAGTCCAGTAAGAAGAAAACGAAAACAACAAAACAAAATAACAACAACAACCAATAAGTCTACCTTTTTAGTTCACACTAGTGTTGTCAGATTAGCGGGGTTCTTCCAATCCATACTTCCTGCGCCATTTTGGGCATCGGCGAGAGTTCAAGTTTGGCGGGCTCAGTGTGTTCAAATGCGAAAATACAAAAAAACAAACAAACAACAAAACAAGGAAAAGTAAAAAATAGGGCTAAATATTGACATTTCTTTTCACTTTTTCTATGATGGCCTATCATACCCTGTATTATACTTCTGTATCATGGCCTATCATACCCTGTATTATACTTCTGTATCATGGCCTATCATACCCTGTATTATACTTCTGTATCATGGCATATCATACCCTGTATTATACTTCTGTATCATGGCCTATCATACCCTGTATTATACTTCTGTATCATGGCCTATCATACCCTGTATTATACTTCTGTATCATGGCCTATCATACCCTGTATTATACTTCTGTATCATGGCCTATCATACCCTGTATTATACTTCTGTATCTTGGCCTATCATACCCTGTATTATACTTCTGTATCATGGCCTATCATACCCTGTATTATACTTCTGTATTATGGCATATCATACGAATCTATGAAATTTCTTTTCTTTTTTAAAACATTGGGGTACATGCAGAGCCGTTCTGATAGATCACGGGTGGTTCAGTGCGGCTCACTGAATGTTGATGTACTGACCGTGGTGTGGCTTCAATGTTTTCTCTGAATGTTGATGTACTGACCGTGGTGTGGCCTCAATGTTTTCTCTGAATGTTGATGTACTGACCGTGGTGTGGCCTCAATGTTTTCTCTGAATGTTGATGTACTGACCGTGGTGTGGCCTCAATGTTTTCTCTGAATGAAACCCCCGCGGCGCGGCTCTAATCGACCTCATGCGTGCCCCCCCCCCCCTGGTATTGTTGATAGACAAACTGAATGGATTATTTAGCACCTTCTCCCCGGGTCATACTTTTTTTTTCTTTACAAAAAAAAAATAAAAACATTGTCACAATCTCGCCTTTGTAGGGCTAATGTGATGGTCGTTGTCTGAGGGTAAGCTAGTTCTCAACTGGATACGTGAGGTCGATAATTTATATTTGCATACAGCCACGTGACGAATAAATACAGAACGACTCAAGTCGGGTGCGACTAACAACACTTAGACTTTATTCAAAGCAGATACATATAAACATATAGTTCTAAAAAGAACTCTTAGCTGGAACGCTAAGTTACAATATGCACATCATAAGTATACAAATAACTCTAAAGGAAGTTTAGAGTCGGGAGTCAAAACAGACTCGTATGACGTGGACCCCTAAGAGTGGGGGAATGCGCCCAGTTACTAAAACTCATCTCAATTTATACAGTTGAAAACATACATCACGTCGTGTCATCCAGGTGTACTGGTGAACGGTGTCGTATGATTAGGCACGGCCGCTCAGTTATCATCTAGCCTGGTCCGAGGAATTAATCTCATGGGGGAAGGTGAAAGATGGACGGCTCCGCCGAAGACGGGTCGTCACGAGCCATTGGGTTTGGTCAAAATACGGGCGCGCCATATCAGACCGGGGAAAGAAGGGCGTGTGTGTGTGGGGGGGTTAATACAACGCGGGAAGAAAAGGGGGTGGGTGTTGAACGCGGGAAGAAAAGGGGGTGGGTGTTGAACGCGGGAAGAAAAGGGGGTGGGTGTTGAACGCGGGAAGAAAAGGGGGTGGGTGTTGAACGCGGGAAGATGTCTTAATACAGTTTGTAACAAATATAAACTTAAAGCTTTATATATATATATATATATTTTAAAGTAACCATTTCTGAGTCCTACGGTACTCTAAGAGGTGTTGTCATCAGGCAAGGAATATGCTGTGGGCAATTTTCCTTTTATGGTTGGCCTACACGGTTAACAACGACGATCCCATTTTTAGAACTTCGCTGTTGACTGACAGCATTCGACCTTACACAAAAGAAAATAAGCTTCGGGAAATAGTTTGAGGATCACTGGGAACTTCATAAATGAGAGCTTCAAAAACATTTGGAGAATCACTGGGCCTGTATAAATAGTAGCTTTGGAAAAAATCAGTTTGGGAATAACTGCGTCCTGTTATACAGAGCTTCTGAGAACAGTTTGAACGTAACTGTGTCCTTTTATACGGAGCTTCTGAAAACAGTTTGAAAATGACTGTGTCCTTATACGGAGCTTCTGAAAACAGTTTGAAAATGACTGTGTCCTTATACGGAGCTTCTGAAAACAGTTTGAAAATGACTGTGTCCTTATACGGAGCATATGAATCGGAAAACAGTTTTAGCACAACTGGGCTGTGTAAATAAGGAAAAAAAAAACCAATATAAAAAATACTAAAAATACGGTTTCGAAGATTGGTGGACCAGATGTGTCTTATTCTGCTGTTAGACTTGAGCTGTAGCAAGCGGAACTACTCTTGTCTTGTCCTCGGTTAACAACATTAAGGGGAGACGAGTGATTCGGGTAATTATATTTTCCCAATGAGTGTAAAACTGATCCCCATCTCAGACAAGTAATCTATTTCTATATTCTAATGACGCAAACATATCCGTTACGAGATGTACGATAGTGGTGGAAGGAGAATTACGTCCCCTTTTTAATGTTGATTTCGGTTATTTCCCCGGATAAACATAACTATTGTGTACTTTACTTAAATTTTCTGTAAAACATATTTGGGCAGTTTTATCAATATATATGTATGTGTGTTATGTGTGTGTGGGGGGGGGGTATGTTTTTCAGGGTTTTAAAATGCCTACTCTAACCTTTTTTTTTTAAACACCATCGGTGACATAGAAATATTTTGATATTTTGATTTTATTGGGCAACGTAATATATATGTCTCTCTATATATAAAAAAAATGGAATGTTGTATATATGTCTCTATATATAAAATAAATGTAATGTTGTATATATATATATATACACACACACATATATATATATATATACATATATATATACATATATATATATATACACACACACATATATATATATATATATAAAGAAATGGAATGTTGCATTTATGTCTCTATATATAAAAAGAAATGGAATGTTGCATTTATGTCTCTATATATATAACAAGAAATGGAATGTTGCATTTATGTCTCTATATATAAAAAGAAATGGAATGTTGCATTTATGTCTCTATATATAAAAAGAAATGGAATGTTGCATTTATGTCTCTATATATAAAAAGAAATGGAATGTTGCATTTATGTCTCTCTATATAAAAGGAAATGGAATGTTGTATTTATGTCTCTATATACAAAAAGAAATGGAATGTTGCCCACAACTACCTCATGTAGCCTTTTAAAATGGCGCTCGACCAAAAGCCCTCGTACTTGTGCTTACTGCTACGGTCGCAGGAGATGTGTGGCTAGCAAGCTTTAGTCTTGAGAGCCAAGACACACATCACGGGTTCGAATCTCCACCAGCGCCTGTTCATAGTTTCCTCCATGCAGTTGATTATATGCGTGGGGGTGCGGGGTTGGGTGGCTTCAGATGGACGAAAAAATAAACTAAGGTTTTTATGTCGTACCTCCATGGCTATTAACAGCGACTGTAAAGAAAGAGCCGTTGAGAAGCCACTGTTTAACTGTCCTAATACTTTCTTGCTGGATATATAATATCTACTTAACACGGGAGTATCATGGGATTCTCTTTAATTCTATTGATAACATCGAATCCATCATTCTAATCTCTGCAGATACAGCTCACTAACACGGTTGAATTAAAAAACAAACAAACAAACATAAAATTTTTTATTAAATTGTACTTAAAAGTAAAATTACTTTTGCATTGATCATATTCATAGAAAGCATATTGTTTAAATAACAGTGTGAGCGCCAGATGTTGTTACCTCTTGTATTAATGAAACGACATAATTTTAACATTAAAATGGTTTATTAAACCTTGTAAATAAATCAAGTCTTTGTATTGATAAAGTTAATTAATCAATATTGGCGCTAACACTGTTATTTAATCAATGTAATTTCTTTACATATTTACATATTGAAAGCAGCGGCTTTGTGACGTAAGAGCAGCAGAGTTGTGAGGATGAAGCCGGCAGTGTAGAATGGTGGCCTGTAGAATGGTGGCCATTGTAGTAGTTTATTGTAAATCAATCATCAAATGCTGTGTTTTTTAACTCACGCCTATGCTTTAGTCACTGCTTTCAATAGTAAATTCTTATACGGTGCTTTGTTCTTCGGGAATTCCTTATTCAACGCGCACCACCGAGGGGGCTATGAGGGAGTTATAAAAGTATTATCTTAGCCTCAGGAAATTTTTTTTTTTACTTTTTAGTACATTTAAATAAGGGTCGACGGATGGCCATGCGGTGTAGAGCGCTTGACTAATTTTAAACTGACAGTGCCGGGTTAGAAGTATTGGTTAGAACCAATGGGGATTTCTCCAAGAGAAATTTGCTGTTTAGTGGTACCCAGTTGTCCAGCCATGGCCTTATATCTCTCTATTCATTTAAGTCGCTACTCGTCACAATGGTCACTAACCTGTCCCTATTCCGATACATCTGTCATCCTACGTCCAGACACAGCGAGTTAATTATAGTCTATAAAAAAGCCACTATGCTCAGCGATTCTCTTATTAATTTCAATTTTCTACAAATGATTTCTTTAAACTTAAGGCAGGTACCTTTGTCCAAGTTTAGTGTGCATTTAACATTATTGGCTGAAATTACAATGGCTGCCAAGTTATGTCTAACTGGTCACAGTATGCCTAGTCAGTACAACTTGTTACAGATGACCTTTAGTCAAAATACCACACATTTCTAAGGTGGTTCGAAAGGAACTTAGGTTAAATATCTCTCTGGTTGTGTGCACTGGTTGTGTGCACTGGTCTTGTACACTGGTTGTGTGCACTGGTTGTTTCTTTAAAACCGCACCATTTTTTGTCACCTTAATCAGGGTCGGACTCATGTCAGCTGAGGCCCCGGGAACAGAAGAAAATATCTGACCCTTTAGAAAAAGAAGAGGCATTTCAAAGGGTTTATAATTGGGCTCTGTGGCGCTCCGCCGTGCCCTTCCTTAAATCCGCCTTTGACCTTAATCAATAACTGCCACCCCCTAATAATCGCACGGTAATGGATATAGATTGGTATTTGCATGTATCACCATTATTTGTTATCATAAAATAAACACTTATCAGCCACATCAATATTGCCCATAATAAGAACACGTTTGCTTTAGCTCTAGAATGCCAATATCTCCAAGTTATATAAAACACCAGAGTATAACTGATAAACATTGCCAGATCTTTATTAACTGGTATCACTCATTGTTACCTTTAAGATAAAATAAAAGATCAACAGACAATACAAAAAAAAAATCAAGGAAGCCACTTTTTTTTTAAATTTTCATCTGATGCAATACTTGGTCGACTAGTCGATACATCCATCACGATATATCCTAATAATAATCATTGAGGAATCGACAACTCGGCCGGCATCCAGTTTTAGCATAGGGTTTGTGAAAAAGAAACACCTCCCAGTTTTCGCTTACACCTCCCAGTTTTGACTCATTATATGCTTCCTAACGGAGATGACATTTTACTTTCTTTTTTTTTTTATTTTATTTTAAAAGCATGAGTTTTTTGTTTTAGAATGGAAGAACATAGAAAGAGAATAAAAATGCAATGTTGGTTGGAGCTGAGTGAAATAACCAGCTGTTACACCCTGGTACCTGACTTAAGTTGGGGGGGGGGGAGTTAACGCGTCTGTGTGTTGAGCTAGCAACACAATCTGGTTACAGAAACATATGAATTCTCCACTTCGTCTGGCCCTATGGTCCTAAGAGAACTTTATACTTACTGCTAATGACTGGTTAAAAATATTTCAGTATTATTAGTTTTCCTCTTCGGTTTATCATTGCCACGGGGTCGATGCAGTGGCGTAGCTGGGGGGGGGGCGGCGGTCCTCCCCCACGCGTCATTCATTTGGCCAAGAACATGGGGCGACATTGTCACCACCGTGTTATTATTGTTTAGCACGGTAATGTGGCGGCGTATCAATATTTCGCCCCGGGCACCACTAAATCTGGTTTGTCTACTGGGTCTATGCCATGAACCCAAAGAAGGCCATAGCATAGATGCGGGGGATTTTAAAGTGTTACCCTGAGGGTGCGGACTGTTTTCTGCAGGGCACAGGTGATTCGTTTTTCTTAGTATGTTTTCTAGAAGTATTATTATATTACAATCCCTAGTGGGACGGATGGCCGAATGGTTTAGATACTCGACTGTCCTAGGTTCGATCCTCGGTGAGGCCCATGGAATTTTTCCAGGTAAAATTTGGTGCAAAGTCCACCCAGCTTTAAATGGGTACCTGACTTTAGTTGGGGAAGTAAAGGCGGCTGGGCGTTGTGCTAACCACACAATCCCTTCATATGCCGAGGTTATAGAAACATGAATTCTACACTTCATCTGCCCCGATGGCCCGTTAGGGTTAAGGGAACTTTTTTTTTTTACTATTCCTAGCGCCCCCACATCGACAGTTACGTTGTTAGCAGTAATGACTATAACCTCTGTCAGTTCCTTGTAAGTGATCTACGATAGGGTAGGGTCCCGTCAAGGGAGCCGGTCCTGCCTCAAATCAATAGTGGCATTAGGCTGATGGTTCATTGATAGGCACTTTCCACCAATAAAACTCTTTCTCCCCCTCCCCCCCATTTTTTAAAACCTTACAAGTAAAAGAAAAACAAAGCACCACCACCACCAACAACAACAAATCTTCCAGTTAAGTGACATCAACGGTCGTAATGTTTGGGACGACGTCCCCTTGAGAGAAACCGGTCCTGGTCGTTTACGTCTTGCTGTGATAGATTGAAAGTTTTGGTTTCGACGTTTTTGTGTTTCTGGGGATGGAAAAAGAAAGGCTGCGAGGAATGTTTGCTCCGGTACATGGGTGATGTATTCAAAACATTTTAGCTGCCATCGTTGGAAATAACCTTTTAATATGTCTTGTAATGTAAAACTTGAGCGAATTTGATGGACATTTTATGATTATTCTTTCGTAGCCTTGAAAGCGTGAACAAAAATATATCAAAAGACAAACAAAAAAAATCTTCCATATAACTTATCAGTTTAAAAAAAAAAACCAACAAGAATAAATAGTAATATCTACTTCTCTACTGCGACTTTTGAGACTTGGCTGGTCATCGACCGGTCATTGAAATAACCGCTGACTTGAGCTCTGGGGTAACATCCCCAAACATCTCGGGGCGAGTCTTGTCAATATTTGCTCACTTCCCCCCCCCGCCCCCCAGCAGCCAATACCATGCCCGCCAGTCTCAACACACAACTCATTCAAACCTTTGACAGTGAAAAAAAAAATCTGAAATGAAAATTATTTTTTTTTTAAAATAGGAGTCGTAAAAATCGTGGTCATCTTGATAGAAATGTGTTGACTTCATTTTAAGAAATCGTTTTATTTTCCGATCATGGAATAGCACCGTCGGTCACGGAATAGCACCGTCGGTAGTCTCAAATTATGGGATGTGTGATTGTTGACTTTTTATTTGCCCATGCAGGCAGCGAAGTGGAATATTACCCTCCACAGTAATTTAAAAAAAAATGAAAGTATGCAAAGTACATGTACTTCTGTCTCATCTACATGTACTCCTGTCTTACTTGCATGCACTCCTGTCTTATCTACATGCACTTTTGTCTCATCTACATGCACTTCTGTCTCATCTACATGTACTCCTGTCTCATCTACATGTACTTCTGTCTCATCTACATGTACTCCTGTCTCATCTACATGCACTTGTCTTATCTACATGTACTCCTGTCTCATCTACATGCACTTCTGTCTTGCCTCATCTTCACTGCATATACTTCTGTCTCGTCTCATCTACACTAAATGCACTTCTGTCGCATGCACATAAACTTCTGTCTCATCTACTTGTACTTTTATCTCTATACATACGAGGGATGGACATATCATATATCTTGTGGGGGTAAATTGGCAACAATCCTAAATGATTTGTCAGTCTGTCTGCCCGCCTCTCGATCTGTCTCTCTGCCATTCTGCCTGTTAATGCTTCCGCAAAGCCATGTGCTGTTGAAAAATTGTCTGTGCATAATTTTGGAACAAATGTTTTATTTATTTTATTGTGGACAAGGAAACCCAGCTAGCAGGTGTACTAAAAGCTTTAAAAAAATGTTTTGCGCTCTGAAGATAAGTGTGGTGCGTGCACACTCACAGTTTATTGGGAACAATGCTCTCTGTCGTGGTATCTCCCCCCTCTCTCTCCCCCCGCCCCATTCTGTCTACACAGATTGACAGTTTTTATTGGTAGGGTAAGTTTTATTTTTAATATTGTAAATGTAGTTATTACTGTTCAGATATTGTATACAGGCGGCCCTCGACTTTCGCACATAATTGGTTCCTGAAAGTGTGTGCGAATGTTGAATGTTCGAAAGTAGAGGGAAATTAAAAAGTACATAACCAACTAAATCACTTTCAAAATGGCGATCATGACATTACAAAAACGATTGCTTCGGGAACAACAAGGCCGGAGAAAGACCGGGTATAGACCGGAAATTCCGTAGACCGGGTATAGACCGGAAATTCCGTAGACCGGGTATAGACCGGAAATTCCGTAGACCGGGTAGACGGAAACAGTCGGAAATTACTGAAAGGGCTTCACTGGCGCTTTTATGGACGATTTTAAAAACACATTTAAAAAAAAAATATATTTTTAAAAAATGTTCGAAATAGTGAATTGTGCGAAAGTAGAATGTGCGAAAGTCGAGGGCCGCCCGTACATGTTATATTTCTTACATTCCCCTTATGAACACTGCCCCCCGTATATGTCGTCAAAACTAGGGAGCGACCGATATGCCTTTTTACCGATAGTCCGATACCGATATTTTCCCCCCAGCATTTTTACCGATACCGATACCGATATTTTATTTTTAGGGGCTGTCCATTATTTATGTCAACAAATTTTTGGCGATTTTTACCCCCCCCCCCTGGTCAACAACTTGTCAAACTTCCACAGACCCCCCTATAAAATTACGTCAACATTTGATTACCCCCCCCCCTAAAAAGGTGGCTTTCAAAATGTTTATGTGGCAAAATTAGTAGGAACATAGTTAGTTTAATTAAAATACTGAATGTTAAGCGAGTGTGTAACACAGAACTACAAACGCTGCTTAATTTTCCTATTTATTAAGTAATTATATTAAATTTAAAAAGTAACATTGTTGACGTCAACTTTTCTTGACCTCCCTCCCCTCCCCCTTGTCAACAATTGTCAAAAATTTCTGACCCCCCCCCCTCCCACCTATTTTGTTGACGTAATTAATGGACAGCCCCTTAAGCAACAACAATGCCAAACACGTGTTTCTTTCGTGTAAATACAGCTAATGACGTATGTCAACCCATGCTTACCCCTTCCCTGTCATATTTCGTGACGTGTCTTGTTCCCCCCCCCCCCTTAACTTCCCATCCCAACAAAAAATACACACAGATGTTCACTAATTGTATCATTCAAGGTCATACATTAGAATTAAAAAATGCCAATCCTATTGTTTCAAGGTCGTATCTCTGATGTATACGTGACAATTTCTGTGTACGGGTTTTTTTTTCCTTTTTTTTTAAATCTTGTCTGATCTGGTTATAGAATTGGGTTATTTACTGATTTTCTTTTCTGCAACTCTGTTGTGAAAAAAAAAAATGTATCGGCAGCCAAAAAACGGCCGGTCCGACAGTTAACCCATAGTGCCAATATCGGTTCGACTATCGGTCGCTCCCTACAACAATCGGCCGATCCGATATTAACCGATAGTGCCAATATCGGTCCGATACCGATAGCGATCCGATTATCGGTCGCTCCCTAGCCAAAACCATTTTAACCATACCACCACAATCTAGTCATCAGATTCATCCCGGCCATTAGGCTAAGTAAACTTACACGTCATTATTTCTCTACTCATCGCGGCCATGATAATTCATTTATTATTAACCCAATGTCCCTCCCGTCTCGCAGGCAAATGTAACATGTAGTTATTTTAAACCAACGATGACATCCCCCGCCGTCTCAATCTTTGCTGATCTCCCCCCCCCCCGACTCGTGGAGCTTTCCTTTTATCAGTTTAGACATTCGTTCCATCTTCGTAGATATATTTCTGTCATCTCTTAGACCCCCCCCCCCTCTTCATTTGTGTATACGTTCGTTCCATCTTTATTGAGCAAACTCTTCCATCTTTACGTTGCACTTGCAACCAATCACATCGGAACTCTTTGAAGGGTGTGTCCCCTCTATAAAGTCTATCAATCTGTACGTGGCCTTGCAAACTCAATACAGTGGACTCTTGAATACACGGCCTTTAATTTTGACTTAATGACAAGCCGGGCAGGCAGGCATTCTGAAAAAAAAAAATAAATCTTCTATACCCCGACCTTTAACACTTAAATTTTTTTTTCTTAAAATTGTAAAGCTAATACGTCTCTGATCTAGCGCGCTTCTATCATCTATCTTACGACTATCATCTATCTTACTTCTATCATCTATCTTACTTCTATCATCTATCTTACTTCTATCATCTATCTTACGACTATCATCTATCTTACTTCTATCATCTATCGTACGTCTATCATCTATCTTACGACTATTATCTATCTTACGACTATTATCTATCGTACAACTGTTATCTATCTTACAACTATTTATCTTACTACTATCATCTATCTTACTTCTATTATCTATCTTACAACTATTATCTATCGTACAACTGTTATCTATCTTACAACAATCATCTATCTTACTACTATCATCTATTTTACACATATCATCTATCTTACTATTATCCTCTACCTTACTACTATCGTCTCAGTTCTACCATCATCCGAAATTCAACGCGCAACTGTCATGTAAACTATCTTATCTGCGTGGTTTTATTATTTACCGATTCATCGTAAAACTCAATTTCTAATCATTCCCGTTGTCATTTTATGTCTCGCCAGTTTCTCTGTGTCTAGAGAAATAAACCAATTATATCGACAAACAGGGCATTATAATTCGATTTCATGTCGATATAGGCGTACAAGTGTGTGTGTGTGTGTGTGTGTGTATGTGTATTCCTCTAGTTTTATTTTTAGCATCATGGTATGTGACAAATGTCAGCTCAGGTCGTGACAGTTGTCAAATCTGACGTCACCTGTCTGCCAGAAGCGGCTGGGGATGTTTAAAAAAAAAAAGGAAATTGACGTAATAGTTTTTAATGCACTGCCGGAGTAGCGCGTGACGTCCCTGTAACACTTGAGATGAAAACTTTTAGATCTTATAAACCACTAATGGTACTGTTTTTTATGGTGCCCTTTTTCGTTCCCACCACAGCCTATATATAGTGCAACGGCATTATAGGCGCCACGGGAGATGTATGTCAATTCACAACGCCGACTTTTCGGTCTGTTGAGAAATGGATTTATTGAACTGTCATATATGAAATATGGGACGGATGGCCGAGTGGTGTAGATACTCTACTGTCGACCTGAGAGTCCTGGGTTCGATCCTTGGTGAGACTCATGGAATTTTCCCAGGTGAAATTTGGTGCAAAGTCGTCCCACAAGTCCACCCAGCTTTAAATGGGTATCTGACTTTAAGTTGGGGAAGTAAAGGCGGCTGGGCGTTGTGCTAACCACACAATCTCTTCATATGCCAAGGTTATAGAAACAGATGTATTCTACACTTCATCTGCCCCGATGGCCTGTTAGGGCTAAGGGAACTTTTTTTTTTATATATGAAATGGTGGTTGGTAGACGAAATTAATCATTTAAAGACAGCATTTGGCGGGAAGCTACATTTGCTCCTTTTTTGTTTAAGGGTTTCCATTTTTTTTAACCGTGGACATATTTTTGTTTTTATAAACAGATCTCTGAATATACAAAAAACAAACAAATAATGTTCATATCTATTTTTTTTAGTTGTGTTTGTTTTCCCTGGCACATTGTCACCCTATTTCCAACAGGTTCAGTCCATATAATTACAACAGTTTTATCTCCGTGGCCGCGGGGGACATAGAAATCAATAATACGTTGTGACTTAAAAAAAAAAAAAACAAAACAAAGTATTCTTTGTCTCCTTGAAATTTTATATTTAATCAAACACATCAACAAACACACTTCTATTCTTTGTTTTTTTTTTTTTATTAAATTCATCTCAGATATGCAGTATGACAGGCTGTCGTACAGGCAGATGTGTGCCTCCTTACTCAACCCTCGCACTTATCCTCAGTGTACAAACAATGTACAAACAACGGAGTAACAAGGGGGCTAAACAAGACGAGAAATTTCTCATTTCCTCTTGGAACGGATGCAAGTCCTCCCCCCCCCCCCCGGGCTCATTCCCCCCTCCCACCTCTCCCCCCACCCCCCGAAGGAATACATACTTCTTGATATCGCGTCGGAACAAATTATTTTTTTTTCTGTTCGGAGCTACCAGGCTGAGTTTGACCCCCCCCCCCCACCCCCACCCACCATAAGTGGCTTTTCGTCTCTTTAGTTTTTATTTTTTTTTACAGAAAATGACATAGCCGGCAAAATTGTTTTACGAAACACTGCAGCCTGTATCTGGCAATGTGTCTGTCTTTTATTCCGCGTCATGCACGTCTGGTTGCCATTGTTTTGTTTTTCCTGTCCACATTGTCGATATCTGCCTGTCTTTCTGCCTTTCTTTATTGCCGGTCTTTCTTTCGTTCGTTCTTTCTTTCTATCTATCTATCTAAGGCAGCCAATGGGCAAACGGCCGGCTAAAATCCGGTCCGCCGGACAGTTTAATCTGGCCAGTCACTCGTTTCAGAGTAGAGCGCAGCCACTAGTTACTTGTGTAAACGACACTTACGTTTCATTTATGTATAGTTCGTGTCAAAATCAGCTCTTGGTCCGGCCCGCCCGGTCAAATGTACAAACACCAACGTGGCCCCCGCGATCCAAAAAAAAAAATTGCCATCCCCTGGTCTAAAGGCGTTCTCCTTACTATTTATATATTTGAACATTTTGGGCCTTCATAGTATTTTCCTGTATATTGTTTGCACGTTTTACTCTTCGCCCACGAATGTATCATTTGTTTTTAAATTCATTCTGTAGAGTCAATACTAAAGTTTAAAACACGCACACAAACACAAACACATGCGATCGAACACACTGCGGCCAATGCACACCTCCCACCCCCCCCCCCCCTTTAATTACAACAAGAATATCAACACTCAGTGTGTCTGCAGTGGAGGTTAATAAGTCGACAAGACATGCACTCTGTTGATTGTAATGCGCCACACCCCACGCATGCATCTATTGATTGATCTAGACATTGGGGTGAGGTTTGGGGGGGGGGTCTCTCAGGTGCTGGTCACTCCATCATTATGTCACCGCGCCATTGTCTGCTCCTGGTATCACACCCCCCTCCTCCTCCTCCCACGTGACTGACTCCACACATCATCACCTCTCATGTAGAAAAATAAATAAATTGTATACATATATTTCATCCGGCAGGGTTCAGTAACTTGAAAAGTTTCGACTTATTTTTCTACTTAAAATATCTCGTTATTTTTTTTTTATTATTTAATGATCTGTGCGATTTTTCTAAATAGTTTTACAAGAGACACGATGGTAGCGCCAAGACTGAACAAAAAAAAAAAGCAGTACCTGTGATGTGCGAAATAGCGCAATTACTGTAGAAGTCCGATAATCCGGCACGTTCGAAAACTTCCGAATAGCTCTCGAGAGGTTTTATTTGCTTTAAAGACACACTTTTGGCGAAAACCAAAATTTTACAATTTTCTGGAGCGATGCCGGACTATCGGGCATTCCGGACTGTTGGACGCTGGACTAATGGACTTCTACTGTAATATGTTTGCGAGAAAAGGAACAAAAAAAAACTAATTCATCTCTGTCTGTTTGAATGTCTGCCTGCCTGCATGCCTATCTGTCTGACTGGCTGCCAAGCAATAAGAAGTTTAAATCTGATTGTGAATCCATATATATCTGTCGATCGGTCGCTCTTTATATTTATCTGGAAGTGAAAGAGATAGAGAGAGAGAGATAAATAGAGAGGGATCAAAGAGACATATTCTCCAATATAAACGATGCAGCCAACGTGTATGTTTATTTAACTCTGAAGTTGATCTGCTCAACATCCACTCTTCTTTCACTTTCATTATCAAACATCTTTTTTTTTCAATAAGTAAGGTCGCATCACGTGACACAGTGTTGACTCTCCCCCCCCCCCCCCCCCAAACTGAGGAACCAGGTCGATGTCATCTTTTATTCAAATACACATTACACATGTTGTGTTTGCGCTCGACCTCACATGTATAGACTGAGCTGAAACATTTGCCAACCACACACTGACATGCGTTGCGTTTACAGCACACCCTTTTCCTTACAACCCTGACTCCCACACTGAAAGTTACATCCCAATTAGGACGGGCCGCCAAGACTGATGCTTTGGTTTTCGGGCATTTCCGATTTTTTCATGATTGTATTTTAAACTGGAATACTGTTGTGTTAATTCTTTACTTTCGATTTAACGCAGAGTCGAAATCGCTTACATATATATATATATATATATATATATATATATATATATATATATATATATATATATATTATATTTTTGGCAGCCAACGTATTATTGTAACTGAACCATTATGGAGGATGAACATTTTTTTTCCTCTTCAAAACATTATATATAAAAAAACAAAAAGATACATGCACGTTTGTGTGTATGTGCATGTATAACGTATGTGTGGAGATCGGGGTGAGGGAAGGCGAGGGATGAGGAAAAGAAGAAAAAGGATTTGATATTTCAAGAAAAACTAAAGGGGGGGGGGGCTCATTTAATGTTGTAATTGTTGAACAAGATAATGACGGTAGAGTGTACATTGCAGCACACTGTTGAGATATAATTTGTACACTACGGCACACTGTTGAGATATAATTTGTACACTACGGCACACTGTTGAAATATAATTTGTACACTACGGCACACTGTTGAGATATAATTTGTACACTACGGCACACTGTTGAGATATAATTTGTACACTACGGCACACTGTTGAGATATAATTTGTACACTACGGCACACTGTTGAGATATTATGTTTTAAATGGTCCCACGATGTTGTTATCTGGGTAGTTATATCTTAACATTCTAATTAAATCGTATGGAAACAGTCTGAACATCATTATTAGCCACTGGGCTAGTCAACGTGATGGGGCTCCCTACATCAACAGCCCCCCCCCCCTTCCCCAAGTAAAAAAAAAAGTGTCAATCAGTGAGGGTCCCTACGGCTCAGATGAGATATACAATTTTGTTTCAAATCTTATTAAAGGAAACACGGTAAACTCTATATGAGCTACTGTGTTGTTACGCTTTTGCCATACATACACAATGGGCCCGACAGGTTCTTTTGTCTAGGATCCTGTAAAAAACCTGACCTCCCCACCCCCAACTACAAAAATAAAAACAACTACTAAAAAACGGCTCCGCGCTGACATATTTTCTGAATTATTATTTCTAACTTGGCATTAGGTTTTTATACTTACTCACAAGACAGAATGTTTTGTTTTTTCTCTTTTGTTTATTTATTAACCCCCCCCCCCATCTCATTCATCAGTAGGAAGGGTCATCTGATAGAAACGGCCTGTCATCCTTCTTTTTGTTTTTTCTTCTTCTCTTCTTCTGTCATTCTTCTCTCAATCCGTATCCTTCCGTCTTTCATCCCTTCCCCCTTCTTTTCCCTCCAATATTACCATTGACTTCTATTTGGTATTGCTTAGCTGGCTTCTTCAAGTCGCTATTTTTCAAGGGAGGCTATGACAACTCCATTATCTCCCTTGCACCAGATTTGGCTTCTCCCCCCCCCCCCCCCAGTTGAGTGACGTTTATCCTCCCCCCTTTGCCCCCTTTATTCTGTCATTTAATTGTCTTTTAAAAGATCTCAAAGAGGCCGTAAACCTCATTCCGGGGAAAAAAAACAAATCTGTATAGGAATGTCTACTGCTAAAGGAATATCTGTAATATCTATACATTATATCTTTTATTTGAATACTAGACCAGGGGTGGGCAAATTTTTTTAATCGTAGGCCACAACGGGTTCTTAAATTTGACAGAATGGCCTGGACAAAAGCAGATATTCGACATAAGGGTCGGGCCAAGAGTCGATGGATTGAGAGTTTAAATGAACTAGTTGTTTTTTTTTTTTGAATGTAAATAAAATGAAATGTGCGGGTCAATTCAAACAACCGTTTTGGCCCGCGGGTCCGCCGTTTGCCCATCCTTTTCTAGCCTAACACTTATATAAATGTGTCTCTTTGTTTTGATCGGTTTCCATTGTAGGCTACAGTTTTACTATCTAAAAATAAAATAATATAAATGCTTTTGTTCACTAGATCTTGTTAAATTTAATGTGATGTGACCCTTGTTAGTACCAGTACCAGAACAACTTGCACAACAGGTAAAAAAACGACAAAGAAATAGTCAAAACATAAATAATGAGGAGCCAAAAAATAGTTGAATTGAAATCAATAATACAATCTTTGAGGACTAATGTTTTTTTTTTCAGGTCATGGTTAAAGTTCCCGCTAAATCTCCCATGGTACCTCCATGGCCATTGCACTATCGGCTATGGTGGGGGATGAAAGAAGGGCACAACAAAAAACAAGCAATTAAGCCTGTTCCATTCTGTACACAGGACGTGTTAGTGCATTTTCGTGTTATGTATCAATACGTTTGTTAGCTTGCAGTAAATATTTGTAAATTTTGGAAATGTTTATAAATTCAATTGTGTAATGTATATATTTGTAAAAAAAATTATAAAGACGTTTCTTTATATTTGAAAAAAAATTATTGTCTCTTAAATCTAACTACAAGTGGTTTGTGGTTACTGAAATAGGACTCATAATTGAAAACATTCGAAATTATAGTCATTTAATCGTCCGAAAACTCCGTCAATTGTTGCATAGCTCTGATACTTTCAATTAAACTCAGAACACAAGCTTACTATTTCATTTGATGAGTTTCTTAATAAATCTTGGTGAAACTACGTGCTGCAGTATTTCGCACCAAATGAACGGGTTATTGAACGTACAAGGTGTATATATAATATATAAGCCCGGCCCTCAGAGGTCCTATCGCGAAATGAACTTTTGATGTACACATGGCAGGCCAAGACCTACAAAATGATATATACATCATGGGTCTAGGACTTATAGTTGCTGAGATATAGCGCTCCTTTATTAATATAGCTTATATAGTAAAAAACGGTACTAAGGCCCCTTTTACGGCCCTGAGAGGTCAGATCGCGAAATGGAAAAAAGTCATTTCTTGGCAGGCCAAGACCTACAAAATGATATATACATCATGGGTCTAGGACTTATGGTTGTTGAGATCTAGGGTGATGACGGACGGACGGACAGACAGACAGACAGACAAAACGGGGACAATAGAGCATTTTTTTTCGAAAATGCTCTAAAAAGACGTCACACGAGTTGTTTATAGGATCCTAGAGATTCATCTCATCTTTATACAGACTTCACTGACACACACACATCATATTATATGACGAGCTTACAAAAACCTAGTCTGACGACTTGTTACATACCGAATACACATGCAGTTGAACTTTTCTTTTTGGATTCGTTCTACTCTATGGCGTAGGAGCAAAAAAAAAAATAGTCCATAAAAAATAGTGCAAACTTTTTTTGTTTTAATCTAGAAAGAGATGAGGATAAAATAACTTTAAGGAAAAAAAAAATGAATAAAGTAAAAACTTACAACGTTCTCATTTCTTCCGCTTTTTGTCAAAACATGTTAAATGGCATTGTCGGAATTTTAAAGAATTAAATTAACCCTGAGTATAAAAATGTTTCTCTTAAAACCGTGTCGCAGCGTGTGGTCGGATGTTGAATTTTTTTTGTTCTCTGTATTGATTTGATGAATATTTAAGCTGCTCAAAAATAAATAAATTTATAAAACAAAACACGATTCCATTATAATGGAAAGGCTGCATAATCATTTTTTTTATTTTAAATAAACAGTTTAATGTAAATTTCATGTTGTGCTCATGTTTCTTTTTTTTTTTTAAAAAGCTGTTTGGTACGATGTGGCAGAGGAAGACACTCCGGTTTTTATTTACAATTCGAAATGTTTGCTTTGTTAAGAATTGAATTAACGGAATGTGGTCTGTGTTTAAATATTAGTAATAATAATACATAAATATGGATAGCTCTTAGAGTTTTATAGTTTTTAGAATTTCTTTCCATTTCGCAAAACTAAGATTGAGTTTTTTGGGGGGGGGGGGTATTTCTACGATGTATCTGTGAGGATGAGTTATCTATTAATCCTAAGAACCGTTAATGAGAACAATCAGGCAGCCCTTTTTTTTTTAAGTTATCGCAATATCCTAGACCAGTGGTCTGCAAAGTGCGGCTTCGGAGCCGCATGTGACTCTTTTGCTCCTTAGTGCGGCTCTGGCATTTAGTTTTATTTAGTATACAACTTATTTAGTGTAATAAAAGTTTACCAAACAAGCAGATTTGGCTCCCAATTTTTTTTTTCAATTGTTGTAATGTTCTTATTTGGCTCTTTGGCTGATAAGTTTGCCTAGCCCAATGGTTTGAAAACTTTTTCAACCGCTGGCAACAGTGTGCTTTTAAAATTGCCGGACCGAGCGCTGATAGAGTTTTTTTTTTTTAAATGGGTTTAAAGAAATGGCCATGGGGGTCACATGGGTGACATGTGCCACACCGATCTGGCACCCGACAACTGCGTCATCCAGTCATCTTCTGCAAGCGTCAGATATTGACATTAACTTATTTGTGTGTCATAATCAACCATTCTTCCCACTTTTTATTTATGTATAAGTTGCCTGTATTCAGGGTCTGTGACAGAACGTCTACCTCTCCTGACAAACTATGACAATTTGGGCTTCTTTGACCCAGATTCCTCGAAATTATGAAGCGATCAAAATATATAAATTAAGATTTTAAAAATGACTAACCCTCCTCCCCCCCCCCCAAGTGTTGATGCCCCTGCTGACACCTTGTCTTCTCCCCCCTCCCCCGCCCCCAATCTCTTTGCGGCATACCTGCAGTATTTCATGTATCCTATTTTTTTTTTTTTGTTTACTTCTTGCTTCATAGTTTTGACACACCCCCATACATTTGTTTTTTTAAAATAACGGCAGAATGAAAGCAAATGTGACAAATGTTGCATAAAGTGTTGAAGCAGCAACAGCAACCAACAAACGTAAACCCAATAAAACAAATCGCAACTAATTTTGACCCGAACTCCAGGGCGGAAATAACTCCCCCAAAAACTAGTAAAATGTTCTGTGTGAAAAGCTATCAGCACAAGGCTCGGGGATAACCCCGGCACTGAGAAGTGTCATCCCCGGCTCTGCTTTAGCTAATTTCATCCCTGCCGGGGGATGAAACCGTAGACATTTATCTCCGGCTCTGCAGACATTTTTTTTCCATCCCCGGCACTGGATTTTTTTCTTAAATCGAGCAACAACACACTGCCACTTTTTATGGCTGAATTGAAAACAAAATATATTAAATTGCATTAGGTCTATATTTTGATAAAGAATTACATGCGATGGCGAAAAACCTTGAGTTTAATAAAAGGGGAGGATTGGAATTGCAAACTAAGAAAAAAAAAAAGAAGATGTCAACACAACCCTACAAAAAACAATGTGTGAGAAATTTTTTATTTTATTTTTATCCTTCACGTGGAAAGCATGACCTTTTTTTTTTGATCAATTACATCTGTCATCCACCTGCCAGGTGATTACAACAACCAGCCAAAGACTCTTCCTGCTCGGGCAGGCTGGAGAAACAATCATTTATTTATTTTCACGATAACGTGCCTCGCGGTTATCGAAAAGGTGAGTGTGTGCGCGTTTGTGTGTGTGCGCGCGCGCGTGTGTTCCAGATTTGGCAATGCTTCTGGCGTCTGATTGTTTTGCGCTCACGAGAGATAGAGAGAGGGGGGGTTGGTGTTCGGTAAGGGTATATTTGAGGAATTGGGAGATGGTTGGTGGGGTGTGGGGATGGGAAATCGATGATGGATTTTCATTTTGTTGGTGGTGATTAAATCTTTACGCAGTCCTTAAAATAATTATCTGTATTTGTCTGTTGGTAAGCAGGGGCACATAATTACCTTCCCTGCAGATACGTCTTATTTGATTGCGGCCCTTGAAGTCGTGTATTGTATTGGAAGCTAAGCCTGGCAACTATGTATGTTGTGATTTTTAATAACCAAAAAAAAAAGTCTCAAGTATATGTTAATCTGTTCCCCCCTACCCCGTCTCTTCAGCTCAAAGTTTTGAGTTGAAATGTCCACAAGCAGAAGAGTAAATAGGAAAATGAAATGAACTTACGTTGCTGCTTGCATTGCCTATGTAACTCAATTGTTAGAGTGAGGGGAACATTAACTTAGTTTCGTACCTTTTTTTTTTGTACATCGCTCCATATTTTAAGTCCCAAATTTGTCTTCTGCGCCCGTGCCCCCAAAGATAACTGAATATTAACATACATAATAAAAATAAAAATTGTTGGACCTTCAAACTTCGCACAGACCAAAGAAACAGTTCAATGGAGTTAAAATAAAGCAACCCACTTTTGGCGAAATTAAATTTAAAGCGGATATTAATTAAACGAAAACTCAAGAATTGTGAGAAAAAAAAGGAGGTAACTTCATTTATTTTTAAAGTAATATTTTCCGGTATGCTTCGGTTGTCGTCTGCCCAAGTTATCAATGTGTGCTTTAAGCAAAAATAGATCTCTTGTGAGTCTTTGTTGTTGTTTTTTTTTTTTGATGATCTATTAAAGTTACAAATAATTCATCCATTAGTATCATTTTAACTTGTGATAAATCACGTCTTGCATAACGGCGGTTTCGTTCAACGACGGTAATCACTGAACAGTTTAACGTCGTTATTCAAGGCACCGCCATATTAGAATTAATACCAACTTTTTTTTTTTCTGACTCTATGTTCACACTTCAATGTTTTTTTTTTTTACGAAACTTAAACTAACATCTGCGATCCGATATACATTTGATGAATCTACACAGGGGCCTAAATCAGCCAGCCATTTGAAAAAAACAAAACAAACAACAACAGCGACCGTTTTATCTCCCGCATGCTGTGTTTACAGAGGAATGGACGGTGTTGGCCAGTCAACATCAGACACATCGTTCAGAAATACGACCGTGTATTTTCATCCAAAGCCATTTTTTTTATATACCCCCCCCCATCCCCCCATCTTTCCCAGTGAATCATGGAATCAAAGCTGACCCCCCTATTTAACACATCTGAGAATATTTCATTCTATATGCATCAGAGTTTTCAAATTTTAGTAATTTTTGCTTCTTTCCAAGACTTTATTGGAAAGACCAGTGGGTTCAATAATTAAAAAAAAAAATGGTTCAATGTTAAAACCAAAAAAAGGAATTAGGATTCCGTCAATGTTTAATGAGATGCCATTGGAAAGGCTCACATAACACGAGCTATCTTGATTAACACAGAGTACAGCAAAGGGTTGGGTAAGCCACGGTATTTGTTACATGCAATATTTTTTCCCCGGGAAGCAGTTTATTTTTAACCTGCAGTTTGTTGTTTTCTTGTTTTTGTGGAACAATGTACATTTGTAATTTTATGTAAAAATCGACAGCTGTAAAACATTACAATTGTTTCAGCAAGATAACCGATCCCAGTTTTTAAATGGTTAAATAAAGAGTGCAGATGAATTCATGTATGCCATTGCACCTAATTGCACCTAAATACAATATGGCGGTGGCGGCCCATGCTCATGGCCCATTCAGGATGTGCATGATCCACCTCGCTTTGAGGACTTAATTGACAGACTTAAGCGGTCCAGTACTGTACATCTTTGGACATATCCATATGGAAATTTAATGTTACTTTTACTTGACTTTTAACATTTTTGTTAACATTCATTAATTTTCTTCTTTTTTTTTTTGAAGTAAAAACTGAGTTGTTAAAAGGATTTAACCATAGCCGTCATTTGCGTTGCCTGTTTTAAAAGTGCTTTGGTTGTTTTCTTAAACTCAGGCGGTCATCGTGGAGGTAAAAACTTCACAAGAGTTACGGTTGTTTGACCAGGGTGACACATACCAAAACACCCAGGTCAATAGATCTGACAAGATGTCCCTAACACTGATCTGTGGTCATCTTTGCCTCCGCGTACGTTTTTTTTAATGGAATCCTTCGTCCAACCCCTGAAGCAATGCATCTTTGTGTGTGTATGTATATGTGTGTGTGTGTGTGTGTGTGTGTGTGCACACTGAACGTGGTTGGCATCTAGACCATTTTGTTCATCATCTCTAATCGCCAGATAACATTCTTCCACCAGGTTAACTACAACCTCTTGTAGAAATAAATGTTCAAAGCCAAAGTCAAAGTTTATGAAAATTGAATTATGAAATTACTACTTGACCTACTTAAAGATATTTTGGGCTGTATTTTTTTTTTTTTAATTTTTCAGCATTAGCATTTTTAATGCATTCCACTATACTCAATTTTAAAAACTCAACAAACATTTACATATTTTAATGTCATCAACATACTCTCGTTCCATAAAGTAAGCTTTCATGATTACATTTTATATAAATCAGTCACCAGTTATTTCGGAAACATCTGCCAGAAAAAGGTGATGCTTTTTAAGATGGCGGTATTCCACCGCACCCAAAATCATTATGTAAAAATAATTTCAAAGACCTAATATGCCATTTCTGTGATGTTAATATGTATTAAACTACAATAACAAAAAAAACGTTTTCTTTCCCTCAGCCGGGTATCCCCTTGTGGGCCTTTGGGGGGTAGTGAAGATTAGAATCAACTGCTTCTGTACCCACAGCATATTAAGATTAGAATCATCTGCTTCTGTACCCACAGCATATTAAGATTAGAATCTTCTGCTTCTGTACCCACAGCATATTAAGATTAGAATCATCTGCTTCTGTACCCACAGCATATTAAGATTAGAATCATCTGCTTCTGTACCCACAGCATATTAAGATTAGAATCATCTGCTTCTGTGCCCACAGCATATTATGGGATTTTACTGTTAGCTCATCGCTCATGCTGCCTTTACTTCCTCAGCTAAAGTAGGGTACCCATTTATAGCTAGGTGGGTGGGGGGGGGGTCTTTAGGAACTTATCACCTACATTTGGAAATTTTGCTCTTGACTCTTACCAAGTATCGAACCCTTGACCCCACAGGGCTACATCCATACCCCATAAAGCAATGTAGCAATATTTATACAATTATTTTAGTGAAGAATGTAAAATACGCCGTAGCCCATGTGATACAAGTTTTACCCCGCCGTATATTTTTACATTATGCTGGCCGAGATTTGGCTTGTTTTGTGCTGTTATTTTACATTATGCTGGCCGATATTTGGCTGGTTTTGTGCTGTTATTTTACATTATGCTGGCCGAGATTTGGCTTGTTTTGTGCTGTTATTTTACATTATGCTGGCCGAGATTTGGCTTGTTTTGTGCTGTTATTTTTCTTCTCACTGGATGACAAAAAAAAAAAAAATGGCCAGCCATCACTAATCCTTGCGTGGTCATTTCTTGTTGATAATCGTGCGTATTTAATAGGAGCGCCCGCGGTATTATTGAATTAGTATCGAACACAAACACTTCACGTCCACGGCGAGCGGTGTAGAGTGCAACACAAACAGCACTTGTGGCGGTGATTTATTGACGTCGAACGTGAAGACGGGGGAGAAAGAAAAACAAACTCCAGTTGTGTTGACCTAATGAAGTTGATGATGGAGCTCGGAGCCTGATTTAGACCCCGCGAGGCTCTGCTTTAAGAAATGGGGGTGGGTGGGTGGGTCCGATAATGCAGTGGTTCTCAATCTTTTCTTCGTTTCCGTAACCCCAAAGGGTGGGGAAAGGGCGTCCGAGGGTAACACCTCAAACGTAAGCTCGCGAATAAATGTACTCATCTTAACAACGCAGTGTGACCACCTTTCTAGTGAAAATTACATGGCGCTCCCGCATAACCTTTCACGTACTCCTTGGGGGGTAGGCGTACCAATGGTTGAGAACCACGACGGTAGAGATGCTTTTTTAGGACGGAAATCTGTGAGCGGGAAAAATTTCCACGCGTTTATAAATGGCATTATTTTAATATGGTGGAAAATATCTCAAAATAACAGCCGTACAATATTATCATTTATGACTGCGGCGCTATAAATTGGCAGCCGGCCAGCAGTTGCCTGAGGGCAGGGGTGGTCGGCAACCTGCAGCTCGCGGCTCTTTCGATGTCAAATGGCGTCCTAATCAAATACCATAATATTGAAAACAACCATTTTAGTGGCTCTTTAAAAAAAAAAAAACTGAGAAAATTGTAAATTGTAACTTTTTTGGCTCTTCTGTCTCAAAAGGTTTGCCGACCCCTGTCTTAGGGGATGGCGAGTAGGGCAATGCCCTCATGCACCGCACTTAAAGGTTGAGTATGTGTGTGTGTTTGTGTGTGTGGGGGGGGACGCAAACGGAGAATTTGGTGCGAAATTTAGACCACAGCTTTATTTGACACTCGTCCTAGGCCCCTCCCCCCCTCCCCGCGCATTCAGCCATAAAGGTAAGGCCGCCTCTGATCCTGCCCACCCAACTTTTTTTTTTGCAATATACAGTCGATTCCGCTTAATTGGGACACATCGGAACCATGAGGATTTTTGTCCCAATTAAGCGGCTGTCCCAATTAAACATACACATTTACTATTGGCTTCTTGGTTTGGTTTCTTTGAGCTTTGTCCCAAATAAGCGGCTGTCCCATTAAAGCGGTGTCCCAGTTAAGCGGAATCCACTGTATTTGATTTTGACAACATCGTTTGCAGTTGCGATAACATTGTAGTTTATTTATTATTTTGTTTTTGTTTGTCGTATCGGTGTTTCATTTTGTTGAATAAACATTTCGCTGATACATTACGTCCACTCCGCTGACTGTGTAGGCTTAGAGTGCGTTCTACCTGTAGACATTCTTCCGCCGCTGGTTTTCCTTATATTGAAAATAAAGAGATTGCTAGCCTCGTGTTGTTTCAGATTTGGAGACTATAGTGCTAATGGAATAATTTGTGCTGAGACTTTAGTGCTAATGGAATAACCTGGCTAAGACTTAAGTGCTAATGGAATAACTTGGCTGAGACTATAGTGCGAATGGAATAATCAGGCTAAACTTTGGTGCGAATGGAATAACTTGTGCTGAGACTATAGTGCTAATGGAATAAGTTGTGCTGAGACTATAGCGCTAATGGAATAACTTGTGCTGAGACTTTAGTGCTAATGGAATAACTTGGCTAAGACGCAAGTGCCAATTGCTAACTTTTTAAAAGTCCACGGTTCTTCTTGTCCTACAACTTTCACGACACCCCCCTCTCCCTCCCCCCTCCCGTTCATTTAATGTGTTTCACATTAGGGCCAAAAAAAAATTATTCTCCTTGCTAACGTAAACTTTATTAGGACACACTTTGAATCTTGAAAATGTATTTATTGATCTTTTTTTTTGTTAACGATAGCGATCGATAGAGTTTAAATGTAAGAGAAATGTGTGTGTGTGTATGTGTGTGTGTGTGGTTGGGGGTAGAAGTGGGAACGCACTGTCATTATAAGGTTTTGCAGAAACGGAAGCTGCACTGAGCACAGATGATGAGATGCAAGTGAGTTGACCGCAATAATAAAAGCGATGAACGTAATGTTGAAAAAACATTAAAAAGCAACGAAATACGTCTCCATGATCCCCTTGGTGAGTACTGTCAAGACTGTGTGTTTGGGGGGGGGGGAGCTCATCGTGAGTCGTATCTCGCTCGGTAGTTGCATATTATACGGGTAGACTTTAATACGTTTGGATGCCGATGTTGTTTTTGCGAACATGTCCCTTTTAACCTGTTTGGCTTAATTACGGTGACCAGATAGATATTTCCCCCGGGGACTTGCCCGGGTATGTTGGGGCAAATGGTGTGAGGGGTCAATAACGTAAGCCTGGAAAATACCCCCCCCCCCACCTCCAGTCGAAAAAAAATGGTTCATGAAAATGGATTGAATGACTTTTTTCCCAGAAGGGCAGATAACCAAACCCATCGGTGAACAACTAAATGGACCGAATTCTCGAGACTTAACGCCAGTGACCTTTTTGTTGATGCTGGTACAGGGTACGAGATAACTGGGACCTGTCCATGCTAAATTGGGACGCCTGGTCACCCGAATTAAAATTTTCAGACCATCTCCCACCACAAACCATTTCTCTAGTAATTAATCAGAAACATCTATGTTATTGTTTGTCTTTTTTTAAATTGTCACACCCAATTTACCCGGATTTTGTTTTTCGGAAAACATTTCTCTTTTCATTTTGTTTTCTCAATGACCCTAATGGTGTTTTATGGTGTTAGAATGTTTTTGTTTCTCTCACGAGATTGCTCTCTCCTTGACAAACATTTTATCTTAGCAGTTGATTGGGGAACAAAAAATTAAAAAAAATGTTCCCAAATAAAAAAAAAAATTCAACAGAAGAGCTCCAAAGTGTTCGATGCAGTGTATTAGTATTGGTTTATTTTTTAGTAGTATGTGTGTGTGTGTGTGTGTGTGTGTGTGTGTGTATGTTTGTTATGATAAGACTTTCATTAACTGCTCAAAGAGTCTGTGTGCAAGTCATTTCATTTGTGGCTTGGCAGGGAATACCACCGAGAGCTCTCTCTCTCTCTCTCTCTCTCTGTGTGTGTGTGTGTTTTTTTTTAGATTTATTACCTTTCGAAATGGCGTGAATTGGTTTTCGTTTCGATCCTATTCGAACTACCAGCAACTGTCTACTCTCCAGAGATGTCTGTCTGTGTTTTCAACCTTTTTTTTAAAAATATTTTATATTTCATTGTTGCGCTCGTCTCGTTCATGTGATGCCTTTTGTCTGTCACGCTGTCTATAAAGATGTAATGTTCGTCCGAGTATCGGACAGTTTTGCATTTGAGACTTGATGCTTTATTGTAATGCTGCTGATCTAGTGGAGCAAACAACTCAGCAGGGTGTTTATTTGGATTGGCTGAAATGGATGGTATGATTAGAAAAAAATGGGCATTCCAATGTTTTATGAATGCAGTGGCGTAGTGAAGGGGAGAGGGGGGGTTGCAAGGGGGCATCATGCCCCGGGCGCTACTCACAAAGAGGCGCCAAATGGGAATGTGCTCCGGCGCGAGTTAAACTCGCTACGCCACTGTATGAATGGGCAATATGTTTTAAGTGTGGGGTTAATAGCACACGCATGATTGAACAGCGTGATTGGGATGATAGGGTAATAGCACATGCATGATTGAACAGCGTGATTGGGATGATAGGGTAATAGCACGGAAATGTTTATAAATTGAGAAAAAAAATCCCCAGCAACAGCTAACCTCATATCGAAATAGTCTCATGACAGTCTAGTGCAGTAACCTCATAGACACCAGTGTCATAGATAAATGGTGAAACTCGCATGTAAGTATGTGTCGTGTCGTTTGAACAATCTCGAGAAAATGGTGCAGATTGATAAAATTTAGTCCACATGTGGACTTAATTCATTTGTGGGCCACAGTGTGTTCTTCAATAGGATGGAATGACCAAACCACGAGCAGATAGATGAAGTATTTTAAACAGTATTTATATGAATTGGTATGAATTGAACGTTAATGGGATAACTTTGAAAAATGCTGCCGGATCATAAAGCCAGATTGGATGTTGTCAGACCCGTGGGCCATAGTTTGACCAAACCTAGTCTAGTCTGCAAAAAAAAAAAACAACTCAAATAATTATAGTGTTGAAATATTGTCATTTCATACAAAAAACACAGTGACACACTGACACACAAGTTGACCAACTCAGTAGTGTAAAGCAATCAGCTTTCTACCATTTGATTCAGTACATGTCAGTGATGTAATGAAATTTTCTAGCGGCAGACACACACTTATCATTATTTTTGAATCAATATTTCCAGGATGAGACCGGGACGCATGAAAAAACGTCGTAGGACCAAGTGCCAGTGAGATCTGATTTTAAAAGCGATTCCGCTTGGCCCGTACGGGTGGCGAGTACAAGAAGCACCGTTCTGAAGTGTACACTCGGTGCTAAGAATAACTTGATGAAGTGTACATTCGGTGCTAGGAATAACTTGAAGTGTACACTCGGTGCTAGGAATAACTTGATGAAGTGTACATTCGGTGCTAGGAATAACTTGAAGTGTACACTCGGTGCTAGGAATAACTTGATGAAGTGTACATTCGGTGCTAGGAATAATTTGATGAAGTGTATATTCGGTGCTAGGAATTACTTGATGAAATATACATTCGGTGCTAGGAATAACTTGATGAAGAGTACATTCGGTGCTAGGAATAACTTGATGAAGTGTACACTCGGTGCTAGGAATAACTTGATGAAGTGTACATTCTGTGCTAGGAATAACTTGATGAAGTGCACATTCGGTGCTAGGAATAACTTGATGAAGTGTACATTCGGTGCTAGGAATAACTTGATGAAGTGTACATTCGGTGCTAGGAATAACTTGATGAAGTATACATTCGGTGCTAGGAATAACTTGATGAAATGTACATTCGGTGCTAGGAATAACTTGATGAAGTGCACATTCGGTGCTAGGAATAACTTGATGAAAAGTACATTCGGTGCTAGGAGTAACTTGGTGAAGAAGGCAAGGTAGCGATTGAATGGCGGTCTCTGCAATGAAGAGGTTTGCTTATGAAGTATTGTTTGTATGTCGTGTGTGTGTGTGTTTTTTTTTGTTAGTCTTATGCCCCCGTCCTGTGCCGTGTTGGTCATCGTTTGGACAGGGAGCTGACCGGTAATTGGATCGACTGGTTCATCTAGTAACTGAATGTTGTGGTCACGTGGTCATGCCGGGAGTGTAGCTGTTGGTGGTGGACTTAATTCTTGTTTTTTTTTTCTTGTTGAAGTTGATCGGGAACTACATCGACTTTTATACAGATATCGTATTCGCCCTCCCTCTTTCATTTTTACAGGTATCGTATCAGCCCTCCCTCCTCTTTCATGTTATACAGGTATCGTATTGTCATTCTTTCTTCTGTCATATTAGACAGACATCGTATCAGTGTTGATTCAGTTAACTGTAACTGTTACTGAAATGGCTCTAATAACTGAAAAAAGTGATTTCAGTTAACTATTAACTGAAACTGTAATTGAAAAAACATTTTAACTGTAACTGTAATACTAATAGGAAAAAAATAATAGTAATAATAATACTAACTGAAAAATGCGCTATAAAATAAAATTCTAGAAATGCGCTACAATATTACATGTATTAGGGAGCGACCGATAATCGGATCGGTATCGGGCCGATATTGGCACTATCGGTCAATATAGGATCGGCCGATTTTTGTAGGGAGCGACCGATAGTCGGACCGATATTTGCTCTATGAGTTAACTATCGGACCGGCCGTTTTTCGGCTGCCGAAACATTGTTTTTTTTTTCACAACAGAGTTGCATAAAAAAAATCAGTAAATTACCCAATTCTATAACCAGATCAGACAAGATTTAAAAAAAAAAGAAAAAAAAACCCGTACACAGAAATTGTCACGTCTACATGAATTGCATCAGCGATATGACCTTGAAACAATAGGATTGGCATTTCTTAATTCTACTGTATGACCTTGAATGATACAATTAGTGAACATCTGTGCGTATTTTTTTTTTGGGATGGGAAGTTGGGCGGGGGGAGGGTTATTACGGTAGTGGAGGGTAAACAAAACTTACGTGTGGGCGAAGTGTTACAAAATATGACAGGGAAAGGGGGGAACAAGGGTTGACATACGTCATATTATTGGAAACTAATGCACGAGAAAAACACGTGTTTGGCAAGATAAACAGACTGACAAAAAATCTAGAGATGCATACTTTTATGAAAGTGAGCATAAATTTTATTAGATAGCCCAACACTGTTGTTTTGTAAAAATATTTGGTTCATATACCGGTATTTTTCATATGTTTTGATGCATACGTCTTTACTAGTGTTAACTGATATAGTAACTGAAAAAAATTACTAACTGTAATAGTAACTGTAAAAAACAATTTAATAATTACTCTAACTGTAATAGTAACTGAAAAATATTTGAACGGCTAACTGTAACTCTTACTGTAACTGAAAAATGCTAACTGAATCAACACTGCATCGTATGGGTCTCCCACTTCTGACTAATTTAACAGTAGCTATCTAAAGACCATGGGTGAAGCTTCTACATACAGGGTCATTCTAACGATTCGGGGTGCCCTTTACATGGGTACATTTGGGAGCCCTAGGAAAAATTACATTATGGGGCTCTAAAAAAAATGCTACTCTAGACAAAATTACAATTGGCGTCTGTAGGTAAATTTTGGTGCCTTTAGAAACGGTTAATTCGAGGACCTGGCCAGATATTGTGCTGCTGATTATCTTTGAAATACAGGGGCCACTCTGACGAACCTTATCTGTTAAATGATTCCCTGCTGATGCTCCTGACCAGTGCGAAGATTGTCTTTCATTTGGGTCGGCAAAATAAAATCCCCGACAGTGTCCTCCAATAGCATTTTCAGGTCCCTTTGTGTTGGCGGACCTAGATAGCCACCTAGTTTGCCTGTTCGCTGTAGACATTTTCCACTTATACTCTTTCTTTTTTGAGTTACTTCCTATCTTAAGGGGGGGGGGCGGGCATCACTCGTTGTTGAAACCAAAAAAAAAACAACAACTGAGCAACAACGGAAAAAAACTCAATATAATTACCGGTTTTTTTTTCCCACTCGTTCTCCCTTTATCATCTTTTTTTCTTTTTTGTTTTCCATTTCATGCCCTCTGTCCATCCATTTCATGCTCTCTGTCCATCCATTTCATGCTCTCTGTCCATCCATTTCATGCTCTCTGTCCACCCATTTCATGCACTCTGTCCACCCATTTCATGCACTCTGTCCACCCATTTCATGCACTCTGTCCACCCATTTCATGCACTCTGTCCACCCATTTCATGCACTCTGTCCATCCATTTCATGCTCTCTGTCCACCCATTTCATGCACTCTGTCCATCCATTTCATGCTCTCTGTCCATCCATTTCATGCTCTCTGTCCACCCATTTCATGCACCCTGTCCACCCATTTCATGCTCTCTGTCCATCCATTTCATGCTCTCTGTCCATCCATTTCATGCTCTCTGTCCACCCATTTCATGCTCTCTGTCCACCCATTTTATGCTCTCTGTCCATCCATTTCATGCTCTCTGTCCATCCATTTCATGCTCTCTGTCCACCCATTTTATGCTCTCTGTCCATCCATTTCATGCTCTCTGTCCACCCATTTTATGCTCTCTGTCCATCCATTTCATGCTCTCTGTCCATCCAATTCATGCACTCTGTCCATCCATTTCATGCTCTCTGTCCACCCATTTCATGCTCTCTGTCCATCCATTTCATGCCCTCTGTCCACCCATTTCATGCCCTCTGTCCACCCATTTCATGCTCTCTGTCCATCCATTTCATGCTCTCTGTCCACCCATTTCATGCTCTCTGTCCACCCATTTCATGCACTCTGTCCATCCATTTCATGCCCTCTGTCCACCCTTTTCATATAGTACATCAACCAGCGTTACCCCAATATATAAAACGATAATTTTTTTTTTTATCTCTGTTTAGTTTTCGTTGTGGTTTCCGTCTTGCCTAGTTTTATTGTATTACTACTTTGCAAATTGTCCGGCATTATAAATTGCGGTTGGTCTTCTGGTGTCCAATCTAACGACGACATCGCCGCGGAGTAACGGAAT
The DNA here is from genome assembly GCA_021962125.1 of Bulinus truncatus. NCBI lineage: Eukaryota > Metazoa > Mollusca > Gastropoda > Planorbidae > Bulinus > Bulinus truncatus. The sequence continues at coordinate 8,004,631 of JAGDYQ010000024.1, forward strand.
TGAGCGTGACATTTCTAGACATTTGCCCCCCCCCCCCCAACCCCATCCGACGGACCGCACAGTCAGTCAACAAATAAATGCCACGTTCAACTATTGATCATTTATATCATTAATGCCATTAGTCAGTCAGGTTGGTGAGGGGGACAGTTGTAAACTAAGGGGAGATTATTCCAATATCAGGTGGAACTATCTCAACACAATGGTCTCTCTTTGTTGATTTATTTAATGATAGACAAGTAATTTTTTTATCGCTTCCATTGGCTCTGCCAGTCTCTTAATGGTACTGTAAGACCTCGTTTAACGCTGTTTCGTTTTGCGCTGTTTGGTTTAACGCTCTTTTATTTGAGTAGTGGGCAGCGTTAGGCTTCCCGATATCCGAAGCAGTTTATCGGTGTTTCTTCTTTCCTGTGGTGTTGTTATTCGAACGTATTTTATCGTTTCAAACATTTGTTGAAGTTAAAGTAAGTACTGTATGAATTTATATAATATAACGATTGATATAGTGAACAATATTATGATTTTTTTAGTTTTTATCATGGGTGATAATAAAAAACACGAAAATAAAGCAACAAGAAAAAGCATTTCACTAGAAAGTAAAATACAAGTGATTAGAAGATTAGATATTGGTGAACATAAATCTCAAATTGGTGCTGCATTGAATTTGGCAACTTCAACAGTAAGGACTATTCTTAAGAATAAAGAAAAAATTATGTCATTGGCAACTGTAACCAAGACAAGCTCTGCAACTAGAATTGCCAGTCCTAGAAATAATACGATAGAGGAAATGGAAAAAAAAAAACGACTTTCTGTATGGATGGACAACGAAATTGAACGCAATATGCCATTAAGCCTATCTATTATAATGGAAAAAAGCAAGAAGAATTTTTAATTACATTCAGGTTGGTGCAAGTGACACAAGTAAAACTTTCCCCTGACCCCATTATTTACTTGATGAGATAACCTCGTTTAACGCTGTTTCACATTACGCTCTACTTTGATGGAACGCAAACCCCGCGTTAAGCAGGGGTCTTAATGTATATTAAATGCTGCATTTTTTAAATCTCCTCTTGCTTTCTTTAACATCACCCTATTGCAATATTGTAATGAATTTTTTTTTCATCATTGTTAATAATTTGTAATATAGACGTTGTTATAAATGTAATGACTTTAAATTTCGAGAATAGGATTCTTTTTCTGAATGGCAGTATTTCTTTTTATATATACAGTTATGACTTCACTTCAGTCTGAGTATTTAAGAAAACATCGCCTTCAAAAACGGCTCTCGGTACCACCGCGCATAACACTCGCTACATTCTCTACCTAAGCTCCGTGTACTGCCCATGCAATGCCCACCGGATACCAACCTTAGAGGGCACTATCTCAGGCCGCCCCGAATCCAGATTGAACAATTTTGACCTGTCCAGCGGACAAAGACGGGCCCCCAATGTGGTGAGAAATGATCAGGTTTTTTTTTTCTTGTTCTAACTCTAATCGATTTTAATCTCGGATCTCTTCTTTTTTGTAAGTCACAGCCAGCGGGGGGTATAGAGTGGGTGGTCAAGTGAAAGGAAGATACAAGATGAACGATCGCTGGTCATGGGGAGATGACCTTTCCTTCTTTTCTTTTTTTCCTGTTAGGGAGGGGGGGGGAGAAATGAAGGAGGGACAATAGATATGTACACGCTTGTGGTGGGAGAGATGGAATGAGTTGTATTGAGAAGCCCGGGGTGGGGATGAAAGAGGGTGAGGTGGTGTGTGTGTGGGGGGGGGAAATGTTAATGGATTAAGTCAAGAACTATCACGGAGGTGAACGAGGCCCGTTAATTGATCGGGAATCATATCGGACAGGGGAAACAATCGCGTGGATGAATGACAAACCGATCCCAGTCTTGGAAGATTGCGGTTCTCTCTCTCCCCCCCCCCCCCCCGCCACAGAAGATTGAGCAAGAGTGAAACTGTCACAGACAAAGTGTCTATTATACCAAAACAAACACATCACGCTAGCGGCTAGCTGGCTGGGCAGTTAACCAGACAGAACCCCAACCAGCCTGTGTCGCGCCTCATTTGTTTTCATTTCTTTTTGCCCCTCTTTTATTTAAAAAAAAATGTCATAGCATTTATTATCATGAATCTTGCTGTCTTCGGATACAAACATATGACACATCACCAGTGCCGAACCTAGGGATTTGGGGGCCCGAGGGGATCGGCCTTTTGGAGGGCCCTGCATTTTGAATTCGACTCCATGACATGAAATAATGTACTTCATATTTAATGTAAACAAAATAATTCGGGGCTCCCCTCAAGCTGGGGCCCGGGGGAACTTTCGAATTTGGACCCCACCCCACACTTGGTACACCTCTGCACATCGCCAGTAGACAAGTACCGTATTTCCCCATGTATAATCCACCACCTTTTCCCAAAATTTTCAAGCCCAAAAAGTAGGGGGGGGGGTGGAGTGTATGAGTGATTATTATGAATATTGAATTTTATTTCTTTGTAAATTTTCTTTCTTTATAACTTTTTTCTCTAATAAAATATTTTTTTTCAAAAATTCACAGTCCAAAAATTGGGGGTGGGGCGTGAGGGGGGGGGGAGGGTGGCTTATACAAAGGGGTGCTTATACATGGGGAAATACGGTAAATAATACTGTCAATTTATGTGAAATTTGATGCTGCAGTTAAATTGTACAAAACGTGCCTAATGGATGTATATATATATATATATATAGTTTCCCGCTTTTGTTTGGGTAATGCAGAAACGATATACATGATGCAATAAATTTTCATGTGCAGTTTAATTTTGCTAAACATATGGAGCTGAGAACAATACGTTTTCGGACAATGAAGCGTGGGAGAAACAAAAACATGCCTTATGGATTTAGACATGCGCTTTTCTTTTTTTTTTTAATGAGATTGTGAACTTATTGAAACGATCCTAAAACCTTCAGTTAACGTTACAAGCAACCGTTGTCTAGAAATGACCCATTGCTAAAAACTGATGATTGGATTTTACCGTTGAAAAACCAGCAGCGGCAGCCGTGTTATCAATGAGTACAAAAATAAATTCAGTGGTGATTTAAATTGTCTGAAAACCCGGTTATAGTTGTATTTCAACATTCCTCTCTTTTCAATGTTGTAATGTTCGCCGTAACATTTCGATTATTACTTTCATCTTATTGAATTTTATTCTTTTTAGAGCATTTTCGAAAAAAAAAATGCTCTATTGTCCCCGTTTTGTCTGTCCGTCCGTCCGTCATCACCCTAGATCTTAACAACCTTAAGTCCTAGACCCATGATGTATATATCATTTTGTAGGTCTTGGCCTGCCAAGAAATGACTTTTTTCCATTTCGCGATCTGACCTCTCAGGGCCGTAAAAGGGGCCTTAGTACCGTTTTTTTTTACTATATAAGCTATATTAATAAAGTAGCGCTATATCTCAACAACTATAAGTCCTAGAACCATGATGTATATATCATTTTGTAGGTCTTGGCCTGCCATGTGTACATCAAAAGTTCATTTCGCGATAGGACCTCTGAGGGCCGGGCTTCAGAGCTCCTAAGGGGCTTATATATTATATATACACCTTGTACGTTCAATAGCCCGTTCATTTGGTGCGAAATACTGCAGCACGTAGTTTCACCAAGATTTATTAAGAAACTCATCAAATGAAATAGTAAGCTTGTGTTCTGAGTTTAATTGAAATTATCAGAGCTATGCAACAATTGACGGAGTTTTCGGACGATTAAATGACTATAATTTCGAATGTTTTCAATTATGAGTCCTATTTCAGTAACCACAAACCACTTGTAGTTAGATTTAAGAGACAATAATTTTTTTTCAAATATAAAGAAACGTCTTTATAATTTTTTTTTTACAAATATATGCATTACACAATTGAATTTATAAACATTTCCAAAATTTACAAATATTTACTGAAAGATAGCATACGTACTGATACATAATACGAAAAATGCGCTAACACGTCCTGTGTCCAGAATGGAACAGGCTTAATTGCTTGTTTTTTTTTTAAGATCACTAATATAGTCTTTAGTTTTTTGGAGCCAGGTCATGGATTTGAAGTCGACAATTTGTGTGTGTGTGCGTGTGTGTGTATGAGTGGAATGAAATACGCTGACACAGTGACGTAGCGAGCTTAACTCGCGCCCGCGGCACAATTTGCTTTTTAATACCTATTTAGCACCCCTCGCCCCATTTAAAACCGTATAATATTATATGTAAAATACACCATTTTGCGCCCCTTTATGAGTATCGCCCGGGATATGGTGCCACCTTCGCCCACCCCTCGTTACGCCTCTGCGCTGACAGACACGCGCACACATACATGCATTCATTTTTCGCTTTTATAGCGAGCCGGATCTTTATGCTGTGGGTTACGTGTTCGACTCCCGGTGTGTCCAAGCCTTTTCGGGGTGCTCTTTTTGACACGCGTGTCGTGTTACAGCCACCCCTACTCTATGCGACGGCGAGTCTATTTTCAAGGATAGTCTTTTTTTTTAATTTCGTCAAGTCCCTCAGTGTGTATGTCTGTAACTGGTTTAACCGGTTATTTTCATTACTTTCCATTTTTCCCCCCACGACTACCGAAATACAAATAAATACCGGTTACATAGCCGGTTCTCTAGATTCCAAGAGTCCAATTTCGTTCTAAGCCCATTCATAAAAAAAAAACAACAACAGCCGCCGCCATCACTCTCCTCCCCCCCCCCTACTTCTCATCCCTCCCTCCCTCTTGGCCTCCTCCCTCTCCTCCTCCTCCTCCTGGCCAGTTTACAAATTCAAAATGAGATCAGTTTATTTCCCTGGCTGAAATTATTGGGCTTGATTCTCCTGGTCGGTAACGGGTCCTACTTTATTTCATCATATTTTATTGTCCACTATTTTATACCGCATTCTGGCCTGATTTCATTGGATAGATCGCTCGGCAGATAAACAACGGGCAGTAACTTCTCCTCCGCCCCCCCTCCCACTTCCAGTCTTACCGTGTCATTGATAGCACGGCGACACAGCCGAATGTATTCCAATAGAGATACTAACTGTGACATGACGGAAGATTGAAATGGCCAATTTCTCAGTTATTATTTCCCCTTTTCTTGTCTCTTTATTGACATTCGCGCCCTTTTGTTTACTGATATGTTTGTTTGTTTGGTTTTTGTTCAGACGCATCTCAGTAATTGTGATTTTGATAAAAGTAAATAAAATTGCATATGAATGTGATCGCCTGCATTAATTATGTACAGTCAGTAACTGATTGCATGAATTTATATATAACCGTCAGCAGTTGATTGCAATGATCTCTATCAAGTCGGTGGCAGTTTCTGAAAAGTCTGAGCGACTGCATATTGATAAGTTGATAAGCACTATTACTGTATAGTGGCAGCTTAAATATATGTTATGATTAAATGATTTCAAATGCGTTTCACTGTTTGATATAGAGCCATTAATAGCGGTACTCACATCTTTACATTTACGAGACAGATTGCATTACGGTACTTTAGAATTTAGATGGAAGAAACTGAAATAACTGAATGATTGCTGGTCTATATGAAACTATTGATGGGATCATTAGTAGTTATAAGGAATAAGAAATATTGGAACTATTGGTGGTACTGGGGATATAACCTATTTTCGAGCACCAGTCAAGTCTGTGAGCTCTGTACATAGAAAACAGGGATCGTACTGGAATCGGTATTATAAGGAAGAATCGAATATAGTGTCTGAAATTTGGCATCGTTCCATCACTGTATGGAATAATTGCCTGACTGATATAGATGCACTTGATAGTTTTCAAATAACTGCACATTGTATGTGACAGCTTGTTAGATCGATAGAGGAGGGGAGAAGGGCTGTTGAAGTTGTGTTCTCTCATTCAGGCCAGTGATAGTTTATCTTTATATCTTACACCAGTCACACGCAACGTTTATTGGCTCCTTATGACTCTATCTAGAGGTGTGGGCTACGAAATATGTGCAGCGCTTTAGCATTGCTTGCAAGTGAATCTTTACTAGCTTTACCCTGCAAAACCTTGGCATAAGAGTTATATCCACTTATATAGGCTTGATCGGTAGGCTGGGTTATTTTTGGTTTCGGGCAGTTCCGATTTTTTTTTCCATGGTTGTATTTTAAACTGTTGTATTAATTCTTTACTTTCAATTTAACGCAGAAACCCAAATCGCTATTATTTTATTAGAAGCTTTTTTGTTTCTGCTCATAAGATGGGTGTGCCTGATAAGAATTTCATAATTATTCGCAATCACCAGGACAGTGTGGTGCTAACTGTAAGGATGCAATATTGAGTGGCGGTTTTAAGTACTTCACGATATATATATATATATATATATATATATATATATATATATATATATATATATTGGCGGGGGATAGGACTGGAGTTTCTGGGATTCGAACCCATGATCTACACCACGTCGATTGGGCTTCCAACCCCACCAACATCGAGTCACTCCATTGTGTGTGTATTCTGATTATAGTAAGTGTGTCTGTGAGACAGACAGACAGTGTTATTTCTTTAGTCATCTCTCTGAGAGAGTGGGTGGGTGGGTGGGGGGGGGTCTGGGGGGATTTTCCATCTTCCAGTGGCTGGGTGTAAATGGCCGATCGGCTCTCACAGTATTTACCGAGTACTAAATGCCCACTCATGCGCAGGATGTGAGCAGTAGTCCCCAAACAGTCCAGCTGGTTGATACCACCATAATGGCAGACGGGCTGGCGATCTGTGTTTATGTAGCAGATTTGGACGTGTCCCTCCTGATAAAATAATACTCACTTATTGTCTGCCCTGGTTAGAACTTTTGATTCGAGAGCTATGCTTTTGAAAGAAATGACAAGATTAATATCTTGTGCATTAAAAAAAAACAAACGGAATGTTTCATAATGATGCAAACAACCGTATGACCTAAACGTTTCCCAAAGTGTGCTACATGTACCCCATTAATGGGGATATACGAAGAGATTGGCGGGGGGCATACATGACAGAAGATGCCCGGCTAAAGCGGAAACAGTTAAATGTGTGGGGGAAACCTTGACCGTTTAAACAAAAAGGCATTATGTTTTTTTTTTTCAAAAAAAAAGGGGGGGGGGTACTCATTATCACGGAAGTAAAAAAAAAAAAAGGCGGGGCACATATTTCAAAATCTTGCGAAGCACTGCTCCTAAACAATTCTTCTTTTTTTAAATTATGATTTTCTGTAAAAATGTTTTTTGTTTTTCAGCTCATGCCACGTGTACATTTTCTTCAGTCATCTCATTTTAGTTTTCGTCCATGTTTTTGTAGTAGGGCTTGATTGACTCACGTGTACACGCAACATATACCATAGCGAAATGAATAAATATTTCAGCGAGTCATTAGTTGAACCTGACAATAATAGAAGGTTGTGGAGCGGGGGGGGGTATAATTAGGTGTGTGTGTATGTATGTATATGTGTATGTGTGTGTATGTATGTATGTATATGTGTATGTGTGTATGTATGTATGTATGTATGTATGTATATGTGTATTGTGTATGTATGTATATGTGTATGTGTGTATGTATGTATGTATGTATGTATGTATATGTGTATGTGTGTATGTATGTATGTATGTATGTATGTATATGTGTGTGTATGTATGTATATGTGTATGTGTATATGTGTGTGTGTATGTATGTATGTATGTATGTATGTATGTATGTATGTATATGTGTATGTGTGTATGTATGTATGTATATATGTGTGTGTGTGTGTATGTATGTGTGTATGTATGTATGTATATGTGTATGTGTGTATGTATGTATGTATATATGTGTGTATGTATGTATGTATTTGTATATGTATGTGTGTATGTATGTATATATATGTGTGTGTGTATGTATGTATGTGTATATGTATGTGTGTATGTATGTATGTGTATATTTATGTATGTATATGTGTATGTGTATATGTGTGTGTGTATGTATGTATGTGTATATGTGTGTGTATGTATGTATATGTGTATGTGTATATGTGTGTGTGTATGTATGTATGTATGTGTATATGTGTGTGTGTATGTATGTATATGTGTATGTGTATATGTGTGTGTGTATGTGTGTGTATGTATGTATGTATGTATGTGTATATGTGTGTGTGTATGTATGTATATAAGTGTATGTGTGATTGTATGTATGTATGTATGTATGTGTATATGTGTGTGTATGTATGTATATGTGTATGTGTAAGTGTATGTGTGTCTGTGTATTTGGGCACAATAGTGCTTCAGATGCTCTAACGGCATTGGACAACTTCATGAACTGTCGGCTCGTTATTGTAGATTCACAGTATGTATAATTTCATTTATCTAACACGTCTGAAAGTCCTTTTATTTCTTACTTTAAAAAAATATGGACACTTGAACTACTCAGTTTCTCCCCCCTCCTTCTCCACCACACACACACACACACACATACACACACACACATTAACCTCTTCTCATGGATATCTAGATACCAGGATAGACAACCAAACAAAATTTCATTGTAGCTGTGTACGGTTTAGGCTGACGCAAGGATTTTTTTCTTCTTTGTGTTTGTGGATTGTTTAATTTATTTTTTTTTCTGAATATAATGTCTTCAAAAATATCCTACACACAGAGAATTGAATGTAGTTTAATAAAAAGTAACTTTTATTGAAATGAATCATAATGAGTTTTTTTCTCTTCTTTGTGTTTGTGAATTGTTTAATTTATTTATTTTTGTTTATTTTTTTCATCTAAACTTTTTAAAAATAATAAAATACTTGCAAAATAATATCACTTTGAAACATATATTGTTAAAAAGCCCTTTCAATTTACTACATTTTCATATATATACTATAATAACATAATTTTTAAAATAAAAGCTTTAGAGAAATATTAGTCGATAAAAATTTTAAAGACATTGACGAATTAAGATTGAAAAAGCTGGATGTTTTTTTTAACAATGTCAACAGAGGAGGGCTATTGAAGCCATCTGAGTACACCTTCTCTACTTGCCTACTAAATTGGAAAGTATTCAATTCATTGAAAAGATCAGCAAGTAGTCTGAAACTATTTCTAGGACAAAAAAAAATAAAAAAAAAATGGTTTAAATTGTTGATAGAGTAACAATTGATGAGTCATTGCTGATTGAAGAAATTATTTTTTTTATTTCAATGAATTTAAAAGAACTTATTTATGTTAAATTTTTTAATTGTTCGTCTAAAAATTATGTTAAGCAATTGAATGAGACCGTTCATGAAAAAGCAATGAAAAAACGAAAAATAATTAAATTGACAAAATAAAGATTTTAAATTAAAAAATTTGATATTAAAAGTTTTCAAACTTTATTTGCGTTTGTGCTTATTTCATAGAAACATAAGTACCAAATATACAAAACTTCCATTAAACATGAAGACTAACGCTAAACAATTGATAGTGTGTCAGCCTAAAACTGCTATTAAACATGAAGACTAACGCTAAACACTTGATTGTGTGTCAGCCTGAAACGTATTTTTTAAAATATTGGTTGTCCTTCCTGATGCTATATCTAGATTTCCATGCCTCTTCTGTACAGCTTTAGCTCATTCACGAGGTGTAGACCATGACGTCACAAGCACTTATTGTTCAAAGCTTGCACCGATCGTAGGTCTGCCTTAAATCACGAGGTGTAGACCATGACGTGACAAGCACTTATTGTTCAAAGCTTGCACCGATCGTAGGTCTGCCTTAAATCACGAGGTGTAGACCATGACGTGACAAGCACTTATTGTTCAAAGCTTGCACCGATCGTAGGTCTGCCTTAAATCACGAGGTGTAGACCATGACGTCACAAGCACTTATTGTTCAAAGCTTGCACCGATCGTAGGTCTGCCTTAAATCACGAGGTGTAGACCATGACGTGACAACCACTTATTGTTCAAAGCTTGCACCGATCGTAGGTCTGCCTTAAATCACGAGGTGTAGACCATGACGTGACAAGCACTTATTGTTCAAAGCTTGCACCGATCGTCGGTCTGCCTTAAATCACGAGGTGTAGACCATGACGTGACAAGCACTTATTGTTCAAAGCTTGCACCGATCGTAGGTCTGCCTTAAATCACGAGGTGTAGACCATGACGTGACAAGCACTTATTGTTCAAAGCTTGCACCGATCGTAGGTCTGCCTTAAATCACGAGGTGTAGACCATGACGTGACAAGCACTTATTGTTCAAAGCTTGCACCGATCGTAGGTCTGCCTTAAATCACTAGTCCCCCTCCCCTCTCCCAGACCGTTGGTAGTTGCACTCTTCTGTTTCAGAGGTAAAACAACTAGTTCCCTTTTTCTCTCGCTCTCACCCCCCACCCCTCTTTAATACCAATTTTTCCCCGCCCCCCCCCCTCATTACTTTTGTTGTTTTTGTGAATGCATGTTAACGAGAATTCGTTAACTTTGTACCCTAAGTTCAAATTTGTAACTTAAAGGATAACCAAGCGGGTATGGAGTTCTTGAGTGTCGACCTGAGAATACCGGGGTTCTGAATCTGGTGTGAAGTCGTTTTGCATGGAAAACATTACATATGTCTTTGTCACTAACATGTTTAAATTTTAGAGCAACACCACTGAACGTTTTTTGTCATTGCTGTTAGAATACCTCTTTTTTTACGTGTTATTTCTTCCCCCCACTTCAAAACATTCATACACACAGTTTCTAAACTGTATGACTTGTTCATTATGACTTGTTCATTATGACTTGTTAATTATGACTTGTTCATTATGACTTGTTCATTATGACTTGTTAATAAACGTGTGTGTGTGTGTGTGTTAAACTTTACCTTGCTTTTACCTTGCGTGTTCTTCATGCACCATGCTTTACTTTCAACTAACTCACTGTCAGATCTAGAAAAAAAGAAATATATATATATATATATATATTACGGTTGGATTTAATTAGTTGTCATCGCCGTGCCCGCTGACCCCATGGCCGTACATCCACTTCCTTCTTGTGATTTGTCTCCCAGCCAGTTGATTTTCATGTCTCGCTCAACGTAACGAAGTTAATTTGTTTGTCACAACACGAGCTTCACATGATCACGGACCACATCTTCTGTTAATTAACTTTCTAAGAAGAAGAGGGAGAAGAAAAATAACATTAATTGTGTTTCGATTCATATCAGTTTTTTTTTTTGTTTTCTTAAAGACTCCATTCTCTCCATTTTGATTTTTGAAAAAAATTAGTTTTGTTGACCGCGGAATAGAAGAACTTCACTCATGATGTCAGAAATACAGAAAATTAAAAAATAAAAGTGGTTTCTGATTTTTTTCAAGAAAACTGAATGTAACGAGCAGAACTAATGTAATGAGCATAAGTAATGTAAAGGGCACAACTAATGTAAAGGGCACAACTAATGTAAAGCACGACTAATGTAAAGGGCACAACAAATGTAATGGGCACAACTAATGTAAAGGCACGACTAATGTAAAGGGCACAACTAATGTAAAGGGCACAACTAATGTAAAGGCACGACTAATGTAAAGGGCACAACTAATGTAATGGGCACGACTAATGTAAAGGCACGACTAATGTAAAGGGCACAACTAATGTAAAGGGCACAACTAATGTAAAGGCACGACTAATGTAAAGGGCACAACAAATGTAATGGGCACAACTAATGTAAAGGCACGACTAATGTAAAGGGCACAACAAATGTAATGGGCACAACTAATGTAAAGGCACGACTAATGTAAAGGGCACAACAAATGTAAAGGCACAACTAATGTAAAGGGCACAACAAATGTAATGGGCACGACTAATGTAAAGGGCACGACTAATGTAAAGGGCAAGACTAATGTAAAGGGCAAGACTAATGTAAAGGGCAAGACTAATGTAAAGGGCACGAGTAATGTAAAGGGCACGAGTAATGTAAAGGGCACGAGTAATGTAAAGGGCACGAGTAATTAAAGGGCACGAGTAATTAAAGGGCACGAGTAATGTAAAGGGCACGAGTAACGTAAAGGGCACGAGTAACGTAAAGGGCACGAGTAATGTAAAGGGCGCGAGTAATGTAAAGGACACTAATGCAAAGAGTCCAACTAATGTGAAGAACTTAATCAGCAGGTATTACTGGCAGCGACACGCCCTTTTCAAGTGGCAGGTACTTTATTGACAGGTCATGTGCCACATTGATGGGCGATATGTCACAACAATAGACGGGATAAAGTGTCACGTCCAGGGCGCTTAACTTGTGGGCCAGCCCACACATGGACAGACTACTGCCCGCGGGCCAAGTCTGGCACACCATCCTTTTTAATCCAGCCCGCAATTTTCCCTTATCCACCTGTGCACATCAATGAGGTAATTTCATATGAATACTTCATCCGTCCGCTCTTCATCCGCTCCAGTCTGTCAAATAAAAAAAAACATGGTAGCCCACGGTTCAAAAAGTTTGCCCACCACTGGGCTATTCCGATCATTTGCCAAGTGGATCAATGAGTACAAGGGCCCTTGCCAAATGCCCTTGTTTATTTTATTATTTCATTTTTTTTTCGGAGGGATTCCAACCCTCTTGTCTGCTCGTGGGAATACAATTACTGTCAAAGCGGCTTAGTCCCATCATCTGGCAATACACACTGGCTGTGGCCGATACATTGCCACGTGTTATGTCTTTATTTGTACCATTATATGACCTGGTATCCGGACAAAAATTCCCAGCGGACACCCTCCTCCCCCAGCGGACAAGTCAGTTATTTAGCCCTTCATCCCACAGCGTTTAAAAGCGTATCCTTTACTAGCTCTACATCTGAGACTGCTTTAGACATTTGGCTTTTATGACATCTTGCACGAGAGGTGAAAAAAAAATAATATAACTTACTTATTAACACATCCTAATAATCTTGACAGGAAGTTCCGGCAAGACCAGGGTCAAGAATGACCATATCTTTCTAGGGCGACTCGGCGAGCGCCGTATTACAAAAGTTAAAACTAACAACATACAGACATTGAAACACCCCCCTGCATTGAAACATCTCCAACATTGAAATATCTCCTACATTGCAACATCCCCTGCATTGAAACATCTCCTGCATTGAAACATCTCCTACATTGAAACCTCTCCTGCATTGAAACATCTCCTGCATTGAAACATCTCCTACATTGAAACCTCTCCTGCATTGAAACATCCCCTACATTGAAACATCCCTTACATTGAAACATCCCCTACATTGAAACATCTCATACATTGAAACATCCCTTACATTGAAACATCCCCTACATTGAAACATCCCCTACTTTGAAACATCCCCTACATTGAAACATCCCCTACATTGAAACATCTCCAACATTGAAACATCTCCAACATTGAAACATCACCAACATTGAAACATCTCATGCATCGAAACATCCCTTACATTGAAACATCTCCAACATTGAAACATCCCTTTTGACAAAATCATGTACATTGAAAGACACCACGTAACTCAATATCAAGGTTGCCCTAATGCAATAGGGTGTAGAAAATAGTAAAACTGCTTCAATAATTATATAAAGTATTTCAAAGTGATATGTCAGTTTGACCATCCCTGGTACATGTCCTCGACCCGTTCAAACAGACCTCACCCTTTTTTTTTTCAGCCAACCGTACATGACACTCTTTATCTGATTCCGTTTGAGGCTTTTAGAATTTGAGGGAAAAGAAATCTAATTAAATTTTGTTTTGTTTAAATTTATACTTTGTTTCCTCATTATTGCCACCGAAAAGGATTGAAAATGTAATTAAGACGAACACAATGAATTTAACAAATTGTCTAATGTTGCATGTTCAAAAAAAATTACGATTAAAAATAATAATAAAAAGGCCGATTCTTTCATTTCCCTTTTAATACACGTTTAGTTTTTTTAATTAAAAAGTTTTTTTTTCTCCCTTGCTGGCTTCTCTCCCCCTATTCTCTCCCACACCACTTAACACATTTGTTTGTTTGTTTGTTTGATGTGGACATCATGAAATGTCGAGTGTGTCCAGCCTGTTAGGGGGGCTCGGTAATGACATTAACAAATGACGGTTTAATCCCGCATGTCAGACCCTCCCTTCCTCCCCTTCTTCCCCATCCACTCACCTCCCCCCCATCTCTCCACACATCACACAGCCGTCAACAGATAAACAGTTTTGTTTATTTTCATCACCTCCATCACCCCCAGTGCCTTTGCCTTCCCCCCCCCCCCCAGTTGAATTGGACTCTGTCACTCCCTCTCCTCCCTCTTTCCCCATTCTTTCAGAACGTAACGTCTGAAGTGAAGCGATCAATAGACAACAGTGACGTATAAATAGGTGAAAGTTTAATGTGAACGCATGACGTGGTTCCTGTTGTCATACACTATTTACTGTGTTGTGAATGCATTCATCATTTGTTTGAAATGATGAAAACAATAAAAAAAACAAAAAACAAAAATAAAACTTGTAAAAAATTTGTCATTATTATAAATATTTCAGATCCATAGCAATAACTAGTCGGTTGTGTACATTTTATTACAAAACACATCCCCGTCACAAGGCAAGGTTCATTTATTAATATACAACCAACACTGCTTCCTATATCACAAGGCTAGGTTCATTAATCAGTATACAACCAACACTTCTTCCTATATCACAAGGCTAGGTTCATTAATCAGTATACAACCAACATCTTCTTCATATATCACAAGGATGGTTCATTAATCATTATTGCTTTATTTTTTGTGGGTGGTTCATTATACAACTAATAACATTCTTCCATATATCACGAAGGCTAGGTTCATTAATCAGTATATCAACCAACACCTTCTTCACCATATCACAAGGCTCAAGTTCATTAATCAGTAACAATCGACACTTCTTCCCTATCATCACTGAAGCTGGGTTCATTAATCAGTATACAACCAACACTTCTTCCTATATCACAAGGCTAGGTTCATTAATCAGTATACAACCAACACTTCTTCCTATATCACAAGGCTAGGTTCATTAATCAGTATACAACCAACACTTCTTCCTATATCACAAGGCTAGGTTCATTAATCAGTATACAACCAACACTTCTTCCTATATCACAATGATAGGTTCATTAATCAGTATACAACCAACACTTCTTCCTATATCACAATGATAGGTTCATTAATCAGTATACAACCAACACTTCTTCCTATATCACAATGATAGGTTCATTAATCAGTATACAACTTCCGGGGCCAGTCATTGAACCTTAGTTTCAGCAAAACTTGTCGCATTAGTCGTGGGGGTGGGGGGTGGGAGTACATGTGGATGCCCCGGTGGTTTAAACTAAGATACCAGCCGGTCGCTATAGGAGTTGCAAACGTAACTATCTTGGCCCCCCTTCCAACGCCTGCACAATTTGTCACCGGTCGGGTATGCGATGAGTTACTGAAAATGACTTAGCTATTTGTGGGTGTGTCTGATCATAGAGGCCTCCCCCCCCCGCCCCATAGGTAGGACGAGAAGATAAATTGGCGGTGGCCTCGAGCAGAATTTATGAATCAGTGGAAATATTTTTTTTTAAAACCACATCAATTCAGATTTACGGACATCCATTACAGAAATACTGATTATGGCTGAGTCTCTTTTAGAATGAAAAAAGTAAGCAACAACCTTTGTTCATTATCGGAAACTATTTTTACGACTAGATTTCTTGTACAAAAAAAAAAATTATAATGATGAGGTCAATGCTATTATCCACTGATGAATGGGATTAGGTTGCAGAACTGGTGGGGGGCACTCATCCTTAAAGATGTGGGATGTCAGAAGATAATGCTGAGATGAGAGAGAGAGAGAGAGAGAGAGAGAGAGAGAGAGAGAGAGAGAGAGAGAGAGAGAGAGAGATTTTTAGCTTCAGATATGCTACTGTTGCAGGATTTGTGATTTCCTTGCCGCGTTGGGTGGGTATTTTTTAGGTGTTTTTACGAGCGTATGCTGTAAGTTTTGCTGAAAACTTTACTCGTTGGCGGGTTGGCTTGCTTTTGGTGGCTTCATCTTTCTATATTACGTTTACTAACGACAATTAACACATGCATTATACAAATAGGTGAACATTTTAACATTTTTTGTCACTTTTACCCATCTGGCGGGCCTTCGGCGGGTTTATTGTTGAGTCTCTTCGGTTTTCTACTGAGGCGATCAGCTAAAACAAACTAACCTCCGACCCTAACACTTCATAATGATGGAATGCCAGTAAAATTAATCTCATTTATTGACTGACCCGATACCAATTGCAGTGGTGGAATCGCCAGTAGAACTTTCATCATTACGGAAAATATTATAACACCTTAAACTGCGAGGACAACATTCAATGGGTCCCTAACTCGATTCCCCGACTTACATAACCTATCGTCATTGTTGCGGTCTGCATCCTACTAATATACTAATAGCGATTGGGAGGTTACAAAGTTAAATCGAAAGTGAAGAGTTAATGCAACAGTATCCCAGTTTAAAATACAATCATGAGAAAAATCGGATCTGCCCGAAACCAAAATTAACCCAGCCTACCGATCAAGCCAAAGGGGATATAACTCTATGCAACGGTTTTTGCAGGGTACAGCTAGAATACTATTAGCAGACATCCGATTTAGATGTTTGTGTATCGATAGAACAGTTATGTAGTTTAATTACGTGAATATTACTAACAACTAAGACGTTTCGTTGCCGGTATGTTTACTTTACTGTAATCGGTACTGACCAACTATGTAACCAGTGATTTAGACAGTGCAGTACCTAACTGACCCCCCCATTGATCCAGAGCTTGACTGACTTATGAACTCTTTACATGACTGGCCTTTGACACCGGCACTGGGCTGACCTTTAATCTTAAACCCCGCCCTCCCCTTCCGGTCAAACTAGGCGAGACGTTGTGGTCATCATACTTGAACTGTTTATGGTGATAACCCTGATGGGGTTTTATATTGGTGATTGGAGGAACTGTCCCTGGCGACATGTACCGAGCCTTGACCACATTGTAGGTCCATTTGTAGGTCTATTTGTAGGTCCATTTGTATGTCTATTTGTAGGTCCATATGTAGGTCTATTTGTAGGTCCATTTGTAGGTATTTTTGTAGGTCCATGTTTAGGTATTTTTGTAGGTCCATATGTAGGTCTATTTGTAGGTCCATATGTAGGTCTATTTGTAGGTCCATGTTTAGGTATTTTTGTAGGTCCATATGTAGGTCTATTTGTAGGTCCATTTGTAGGTCTATTTGTAGGTCTATTTGTAGGTCCATGTTTAGGTCTATTTATGTCTGTTTGTAGGTCCATGTTTAGGTCTATTTGTAGGGTCTATGTATGTGACATTTTGTGTAGGAGATCCATTCTTTCACACTGATCTCAGCTCGTACAGAATACATACACTTTATTTGACCCTAGATGATCTTTGATTAACACAGTTCGGCCACATCATGCCTTTGTTTTTCTTTTAAACTTTATTGTTACCCATAGCTGTCTCTTCTGTCAGCCAAATCTCAATACATCTCAAAAGTTTGTCTAAGTTTGAACATTCCAGTCTTCAGATCTCGAAGGTGGAGTGTCTCTATTTTGGATGGACGTCGTTTATATAATTAGATGATACATTTGTGATATATTTATGTCGTTTTGTTCAAAGCAAAGCAAAAGAAAAAAAAAAACAAACAAAATAAAACAAAGATGAAATGTGGTAAGGTTTAGAGAGGACATATCTCTAATCTATCATAACACTTTTCAGAAATCGTTCCTAACTATGAAGTTAGTTCTTATATTTGAATATTTCCCCTCATAGTTACACCTACTTCATTTATTGAAGCGAACTAACATCGAACCTAGTTAGTCCGTTCTTCGCATCATTTAAAACAATTTTTCATTAATGTGCTGAATACTTTTTGAGCAAAAATTAAATAAATCTCTAACTATATTTCACACTACAATGTACAACTGTTTACTAAAACTCCTATTTTTGAAGGCATTTTCGAAAAAAAAATGACCTCTATTTGTCCCCCGTTTGTCAAATGTCATGATCCGACTATCAGTCATCACACTGGATCTCAACAACCATGAGTCTCTAGACCCATGATGTATATTCTCATTTTGTGAGGTCTTGACATACCACAAAAGCCATGACTTTTTCTCATTTCGCGATCTGGCCTCTCAGGGCCGTAAAAGAGGGCCTCCAGTACCGTTTTCTACACCTAAGCTATATGAATCAAAGGAGCGATATATCGCAGCAACTATAAGTCCTAGTCCCATGATCTACAACATCAGTTTCTAGGTCTTGGCCTGCCATGTAAACATCAAAAGTTCATTTTGCGATAGGACCTCTGAGGGCCGGGCTTCCGAGCTCTTAAGGGGCCTATATCATTATATCTGCCCTTGCACGTTCAATAACTTGTTCATTTGGTGCGAAATCCCTGCTTTATGTAGTTGCCGCAAGACTATTAAGAAACTCATCAAATGAATAGTAAGCGTGTGTTCTGAGTTTAATTGAAAATATCAGAGGCTATGCAACAATGGACGGAGTTTTCGGACGATTAAATGACTATAATTTAGAATCTACAATTATGAGTCACTATTTCAGTATACCACAAACCACTTATAGTTCCAAGAGTTAAGAACCAACTAATGTTGCATCACAAATATAAAGAAGCGTCTGCATAATTTTTTTTTGACTACACATATATACATTACACAATTGAAGTTATAAACATTTCCAAAATTTACAAATATTTACTGAAAGCTAACAAACGTACTGATACATAACATGAAAATACTTCGCTAACTGCGTCCTGTATCTAGATGGAACAGGCTTAATTGCTATTGTTCATTAATCGAGTACTTTTATAAATGAGATTGCACTTGGTGATGTACGGTTTCACACTTCTTTGATTCTCAATATGACTTATCAAACAACACCTAAGAGATTTGGTTCAAAAACGAAAGAAAAATATATGGACAACGGTTGGTGCTGTCAGTTGAAGGAGTTCTTTTTCTCAAAAGCAATGATGAGTTCAATATGGCTATTTCATTAACAATCGTGTGATGACCGGCGTTCTTATGTGCAAGAAAGGAAGCACTATTAGATTTTTTTTGGATAGGAGATCACTGTAAATCATCTATAAGATAATACTTAAGCGCCCCGTAGTGTACTGGTGACCATTCAGAAGTGTTTAATACATGGCATACTGTAAACGATATACCACTTGCCCTTTCAGAGTTTAAAGGGGCGTTTCCACTAGGACGTGCTGTCACCAGTCTTCTTCTCGCTTTGGCTCTTGTCGACCGACGCCCCTGTTGTGTGAGCCCCCTTTACTCGCCGCCCCTGAGGACGGTGTGCCATCGGTCGGCCGTGTCGTCGTGTCGCCCTCACCCGCCGCCCCTGCGGTCACGCATGGATGCCGGATGATGCCTTCTCACCAGACCGTGCGCTGCGCCCACTGGGACTGACCACCACGTCCCCTCAGGCCTGCCACCACCAGCTTCGACGCCCCTGGTGTCTTCTACCTGTCCTCGTCCCCTGCGCTTCAGCGCTCAGCAGCAACCTCTCCTGGTGAGCACCTCACTCCTGGAGTCTGGAGACGGTCTGGTCTTGATATTATCACTACGTTAGTCTCTGTGTGTTAATGGCTTTGTGTGTGTGTGTGTGTGAGCACTCCACTGCTGGAATCTGAGGAAGGGTTGGTCTTGATGTTGTCTTGACTACGTTAGTGTCATGTGTTAATCAGCTTTGTGTGTCATGTGTGCAAGCCCACTTAATCACTGATGTGAGCTGGTATTGATGTTGTCATACGTTATTGTCGTGTGTTAATGGGTTTGTGTGTGTGTGTGAGCACTCCACTGATGTGAGAGGCTGGTATTGATGTTGTCATACGTTATTGTCGTGTGTTAATGGGTTTGTGTGTGTGTGTGAGCACTCCACTGATGTGAGAGGCTGGTTCATACGTTAGTGTCATGTGTTAATGGGTTTGTGTGTGTGTGTGTGTGTGTGTGAGCACTCTTCTTTACTGGAATCTGAGAGGTTCAGTCTTGATCGTTATCTTACGTTAGTTTATCTCTTTATATGTTAATGGGTTTGCGTCTTGTGTATGTGTGTGTCGTAAGGCACCCCACTGCTAGATCTGATGGAGGTTCAAGTCTTGATGTTTCTCTGTCCCGATTAGTGTCTGTATTAATGGAATTCTGTCTGTATGTCTTATTATTACTTGTGGCACTCCACTGCTGGAATCTGAAGAGGTTCGGTCTTTGATGTTGTCATACGTTAGTGTCTATGTCCCTCTAGTGTTGTGGGTTTATGTATGCTGTGTGTGTGAGCACTCCACCTGCTGAGATCTAGGGTTGTCTTAAATCATTGTGTATTGTCATACTTAGTGTCCCTGTGTTAATAGGTTTGTGTGTTTATATGCTGTGAGAGCTGCTCTACTGCTGGAATCTGAGAGTTTGGTCTCTAATGTTGTCCAGCCATTCGGTGATTTAAGTATTAATGCCCATTAAGTGTGTGTGAAAGCACTCCACTCGATGTCAGGAAGCTGGTATTGATGTTGTCATACGTTATTGTCGTGTGTTAATGGGTTTGTGTGTGTGTGTGTGTGAGCACTCCACTGCTGGAATCTGAGAGGTTGGTCTTGATGTTGTCATGCGTTAGTGTTATGTGTGATGATTGAAAGTTACTATCATCAGGTTTTTAATTATTAGAGGTGGGGCACCAAAACGTTAAAACGCCTCTAAACCCATAAAGAAAACTTAAAACTTTTCATAAATGACATAAAAAACAGGGTGCTCTAAAGATAAGCTGAGTGTGGATTTAGAAAATGTATATGGTTTAAAACGGTTTTTTTTCTTTCTTTAATATCTCACCCCTCCTCGAAAGATCTCTAGTTTTTAATTACAATACAGGTTGCGTTCAGCATCCTAAAAAGCATCACTTTAACATAATTTCATTCAATGAGAAAAGGGCTTGAGGTGTGTGTGTGTAAGCGCGGGGGGCTCCGTTGGGTAGGTCACTTTTCTTTAAAATTAGCCCATATGTATTGTTAAAAAAAATGGAACAAAGTTTAATGAAAGTTCAAAATGTTGTGGAAAAAATGGTGTATATATATTTATTAAGAATGCAATCTGTATCTATCCCTCGGTTATCTTTAGAGCACCTGAAAATCTGGCTTAAAAGAGAAACGAAATTCACAACATTCTTTCCTATCAAATCGAACCACATCATTCTGATCGTATAACTTTGGGTTAGCGGGTGAGTCGTGCTATACGTAGAACTCATCTATCGACCAGAAAAGTCTAGGGTTCGATTCTCGCTGTAAGACTCAAAGACTTTCCCCTATGTTCACCTACCTTAAACAGGCAGATGACATTAATTGGGTAAGCGCGGTCCACTTACGTATGTCTCCCGTGGTGCCTCCAATGATTTAAATGAACAACGCGTGGCTGGGGTAACATAACTATATATGAAGTATCTTACTCAAGGTTACAATGTGGTTACAAGTAAATTATGTTTGTATCGCGTGTCGCGCATATTTTGATAATTCAATCTAGTTTATTTTTTTATATTAATGATTAGTGCAATGATTATTATTAGTAGCTGCACCCTGCAAAACCTTTGCATAGAGTTATGTTCCCTTAGGTTTGATCGGTAGGCTAGGTTATTTTTGGATTTCGGACAGATCCGATTTTTTCATGATTTTTATTACTATTGTTTACGTTTGACGATTTTAAACTGGAATACTGTTGTAAGAATTCTTTACTTTCGATTTAACGCAGATCCCACACCTCTATAATTTATATAGATTCTAATAAAGAGTTAACGTGTAGCTCGCTAATCGTTACATACTTGCAAGGGGCGGATCGTCTTCATAGGGAAAAAGGGAGAAATAAAACTAGCGCAATTGTAATCGATAAAATTACAAAACTCTCTCTCTCTCTCTCTCTCTCTCTCTCTCTCTCTCTCTCTCTCTCTCTCTCTCACACACACACACATACACACACACATTAATATAAAATATCTTGAGTGGAGTACAGAACTGCGTGTAGACAGATTACATACGGAATAAAGCAATTTTTGGCAAGTGGGAAAGGGAAGTAATATTACATACTTAATTTTCTTTTGTAAAAAAGGGATTACTGGCCTTTGACCGTTTTGTATCAATTTTGACGCCCGGCTCTGTATGAAATGAAAACAAAAAAACAGAAAATTAATTTCTTAGAAACCAAATAGCATGATGTTTCTACCGTCTTAATTGGTTGCTTATTTGCCCGTATGTCTGTCTGTGGATGTGCCAGTTTAGTCATGTAACAAAAATATAATAGAAGTGTTTTAAAACACAATTATGATCTTAAAAAAAAATAAAACAAAACAAAAACATTGTCGGTCGTTCACATATTATGTTAACGAAAAATGGTGAAACATACATCACCCTTCCATCGACATCACCCTCCGTCGACAGCACCCTTCCATCGACATCACCCTTCCATCGACATTACCCTTCCGTCGACATCACCCTTCCATTGACATCACCCTTCCATCGACATCACCCTTCCATCGACATCACCCTTCCGTCGACATCACCCTTCCGTCGACATCACCCTTCCGTCGACATCACCCTTCCGTCGACATCACCCTTCCATCGACATCACCCTTCCATCGACATCACCCTTCCATCGACATCACCCTTCCATTGACATCACCCTTCCATTGACATCACCCTTCCGTCGACATCACCTTTCCATTGACATCACCCTTCCGTCGACATCACCCTTTCGTCGACATCACCCTTCCGTCGACATCACCCTTCCGTCGACATCACCCTTCCGTCGACATCACCCTTCCATCGACATCACCCTTCCATCGACATCACCCTTCCATCGACATCACCCTTCCATCGACATCACCCTTCCATCGACACCACCCTTCCATCGACACCACCCTTCCATCGACATCACCTTTCCATTGACATCACCCTTCCATTGATAACATTATTTAACGAAAATCATGACACCCCCCCACTCATCCCTCCATCTCCTGCCTTTCCATCAAATTATACCACATAGGGCAGCCAATACCCATCACACTCTTGGAAGAAAATTGTGAATTTACTAACAGACACACAATACGCTTCTTGATTTACTGTCGCGTAATAGGAACTAAAAAAAAAACGAATGAAACTAATTCGCATTATTAGAACTAGAGGTAATACGCTGTGAATTATTTCCACTCAGTTGTTGTTTAATTCCCCCACTGTGTGGTGGGGGTGGGAAAAGGGTATGGGGGGGATGCTAGTTGTGTTTAGAACATCTAATAATCCTGTGGTCACTGGATAGGTCCCTGAACTCTGAACAGCTGCAAGCGATCACTTTTGTGTGCATCATCCCAGTAGTAATGTGTGGGCTCTCAATAAAAGATTGATGTCGCCCCCCCCCCCCCCACACACACCTCAGAGACGCATTTAACACTATCCCCCATAATGATACAAGCTCTCTCGACAGTAGTTTTATATTGCTTTTAAGGCTGTTCACATATTAAGTATCGCAAAATCTACCCCCCTCCCCATCAGAACATAATGCAGCACTATTCCGGGCCCGCCCCCCCCCCTCTTTAATTATATAACATAGGTATTCCAACCCCCCCCCCCCCCCCAAACACATCTTCTCTTTGAAGAAATTGTATACACATTATCAAGTTTTGGTATTGTTTATTTTGCTGTGTATAACAGACATGAACTAGCCTAACCCTTATAAATGTAAAGGTTTGTAATTTAACCCCTCCCACACACACCCATTAACATGTTTTATGTAATATTCGACCGGTCCATTATCATATTGCAACAATGTTAAATGCGAATTTCATTGAAGATTTTCGTTTATTACATTTGGTAGACCCCCATGCATTGTTTACACCAATAGACTTTCACTAGTCATTTTGTGTGTGTGTAAATATATATGTGTACGATTGCTGAACTGAAATGTTATTTAAACATATTAATTCTAACTGTACGTCGCTAATTTACATTACCAAAAAAAAATGAATAAAAAGAAAAATAATTAAAGGTGAGAATCATTCTTCAATATTTGTTTTAAACTTATCAATGGTTTAATCACAGAAAGTAAACTTATTCGTCACCAAACACCCTCCCATCGGAATATTTATTTTTCTGTTCAGATTTTAACCTTTTACAGCGATTCTCAGAGTCTGCGGTATCCGATCTTATATCACTGTTACATACACATGTATAGCGAAAACTGTCACTACGATAGTTCATATTCGTCTTAGGGGCGAGTGGTCGAGCGGTGTAGAGCGCTCAACTTTCGACCATAGTGTCCCAGGCTGGATCATTGGTGAGATGAGATCTAAGGAAATTTTCGTAGGTCCAGGTGAAAGTTCGTTGAACGTTTCTCATGTTCACTTTAAGAAAGGTACCTGCATTTAGTCAGGGATGTAAAGGTGTCTAGGTTTCGTGCCAACTGCACAACCCCCCCCCCCTCAACACTCAGTGGCTTCAGAAACAGGTGAAGTCTACACGTCATCTGCCTCAATGGTCCCTAATTGCTCAAGGCAACTTTATTTTTTTTTCCTTTCTTTTTTCATGTAAGTTATAATGTCTATTTTAAAAGTTAAAACGAGTACAAAAATATTTCACTAAATGATTACTAAATTTAATTTTCAATGTAAACTTTATTAGATTTAATAACAAAAAAATCTCGAACTCAATGTAGCTGTAACTCCTCACAATAGGTGAAGAGTTGGTTTCTTTTTTTTTTAAATGGTTACACACGAAAACAAACTTTTCGAGGTGAGCCATCATGCTCTATGTTCACATGGCAGTGGCCACCTTTAAGAGTGGCTTTTGGGGTTGCAGGCACAGCTGCAGGAACGTCGTTACACTGTTCTATAGCCTACAGTTAAGGCTCAGGTTACCTCACTAACACTCGCCCACGGCCCCGCTAACTGGTAAGGCCATCTGTGCCTACCTGCCTAAATCTGCCATGGTGACTTCATGTCAATTGCATGGGGGGGGGGGGGGGAGATGGGTGGGGATGAAAGAAGGGCGGCACAATAGTAACCTACATGACCTAAGAGATTTCATCTCACCCATTTGTTCAGAGTCAGCTGTCATGAAGTACTGAGCGTACCAGAAATGACTTCAGTTCTGTCACTTTTAACTTCACGCCAACCCTTTCTCAATTGACAAGACACGAGGGACAACGTTTTCAAATTGGACAAGATAATCACTTTCTATTATTGGATTTAAAAAAAAAGTACAATGTGGATGATCGTAAATGTCTTGAGAATTATGTTCTTTCTCTTTATTTCAGGCGAATGTTGAATTAGTCACGTTCTTTTAGTAGCTCACTTTTTTTTTTTGTTTTTCCTCATTACCTTATTGCCCGGCCACTGGTAGTTTTTGTTTTATATGAACTTTGATGAGCTACTTTCGTTGATTCATTTCATTGACTGACATTATTTGTACATGAGAAGATTTGAGAATCCTCATTTGTAATTTTTTTCTAAAGATTGTTTTCCCATGGTGTTCATTTTGTTCCCTCGATGTGTTCACTGTAAACCCACATTGAGCTTGAATAAGTAACGGATATCCTCAAATGTTTGACGTTTCTCTCGGAAACACTTTGATGATTTTCATTTAAAGAACCTGTTTTTTCTTCTTTATTGTTTATTCAGACATGAATTAAAGTTGTAATAGTAGCCAAATTAGGAAGATTGACCTATCGCTGAAACCTTGTTTGACATCGACCAATAGCCCCCACCTCTTCCCCAACCCCCCCCCCCCTCTCTAAAAAATGGAAAGCTGACAATGAGGAAGTGTTGAAGATAAAAAGTTTCGAGTTATAACCATAGTCACACAGTCGGTCGGCCACTTGCTTGTTAATAAACAGCTTAACCCTTGTTAAGAGCTGTTGATGCTATTGACAGCCAGTTTTGACAACTTTCTGCGCATCTCAAGTTTTGTGGCCCTCAAAGAGTGTGTTTCGAGAGGCGACAAACGATTGGTGGACATTTCATTTTGTCTTCTTTTAGCAGACAAAAGTTCTTGTTAGGTTATTCAGAAATTGATTGATAGGTGATTGAGTCATTCAAAAAAAAAAAGATGAGAACTTGGTTGACTTGCGTCAGATTTACTGACGTAGTTTGCAGCAGATAAAGGACTGACTGATGCGATAGTGGCTGATTGGTCAAAAACAAAATTACTAAAAATAGATGCATTTTGATCTGCTGAGCTAACTTAGTTGTTGAATATTTTTGCTCAGAGGAAGCCAATTATATATATACATCATTTCATTATCGATTACATGGGTCAGACAAAGCCAGTATTGTGTTTCAGTATCTGGAGCATATGCGCTGTTTACTGGTCTTTCTTCTGTCTACTTGGTTTTCTGTCCTCTCGTCTGTCGGTGTGGTCGACTGTCTGTCTACTTGTCTGTCAGCTTGGTTTTTTTGTTTTCTTGTCTGTCGGTCTGTCCATCAGTCGATCTACTCTTCTGTCTCTTTTTACATTCTGTTTAAAATTTTTCATCAACCGAATAATCACCGTCCTAGAAATAATCACCCACAACTACAGCAACTACAACAACACCACCAACAGTCACAACACCAACAATTATAACACTAATGGTGTAATTTGTAACAGGATGGGTATTATCTGACCTAGTGGGGGTATCTACTAGGGCCCCGGGCCCCTCACATTAGGTGGGCTCCGTAGTAGGGGATTATATTATTGTTTCCCCAGAGCCTTGTGCACTAACCCCTCTTCCCCCCCCCCCACACACACACTTCATAAATTCAAATGTCAATTTCGTCAACTGTTAAAAGGAAACTTTCTGCAATGGATGGTCTTTGCGAGTTTGTGTTTTCATGTAAAGCAAACAACGAAAACTAACCTTAAAGATAAACGAGGAGTTGTTGCCGTAGACAAACTGACCGGATGTAAAGGGCTGCTTTTAACTGGTCGCGATGTCCAGTCGCGGACTAATGAAACCCTATGCCACTGCGTGTGTCAGTAGCACATACTTTGTTTTTTTTTTTAAGTCTGGGTGGATGGACGCTCAAGCCATTTTCCCTCCCGTCGTACCCCTCCCTACTTCCCCCGTAAAATTTGATCACCCGGATGTACATATTCTCCCCGAGCTGTAACCGGACTGACCGTTGTATTTGTCCAGTCGCTGATTCACCGGCACGTCCCGTTGAGAGAGAGAGAGTGACCAGCGGTCAGCATTCCTCTCCCTTCCATCTTTTTTTTTTTTAAAAAAGTATTGATTACCGCAGTCTGAGCTTTTAAAAGAAAAGTGACCGACTTTTTTTTTACAAGATTTTACTTGACCCTCGGACGGAGTAGTGGACACAGTGTGTGTGTGTGTGTGTGTGCCCGCGCGCTTGCTTGTGTGCGGCAATGATGGGGGGTGGGGGTTCAGAGTGTTGGGCCGGTCAGGAAATATCTCGCCAGATATTTACACACATGATATGGTTGTCCGTGTGAGGCATAACGACACCGTTCATTCTCCACAGCCGTTGTTCCCATGTGGGCTCTGTGTCCGCTCTCTCTCTCTCCCTCTCTCTCTCTCCCTCTCTCTCTCTCCCTCTCTCTCACTCTCTCTCTCTCTCACTCTCCCCCCCTCTCTCTCTCCCTCTCTCTCTCTCACTCTCTCTCTCTCTCCCTCTCTCTCTCTCCCTCTCTCTCTCCCTCTCTCTCTCTCTCTCTATCTATCTTTGAGCTTTGTTGCGCGCACATACGCGCACAGCTTATAGCAGGTATGTTTTTTTTAAATATGTTAGAATAAAAGTATATCGAAATGAATCTGTAGTATTCCTCACGTAGTTTATCTTTGTTGACATCTTCAAAAATGTTTTGGACGTGCCAGGAAACTTTTTCGGCGTGCCAAGTTTGCCGGTGCGTGCCATACTTTTACCATTCCTGACTTTTAGAAGGAGCAATGTCCAAAAAAAAAGTTATTATTATAAGTACTGCGAAGAGGAATGCAGATGTTATGATTCTAATTCTGTTCGAAATAAAGAAACGCTATGGTAATTTGCAGATTTTGTGATTCCCTTTGAGGAACATAGAGATGCCTAATGGAATATTTAACATTTTCAATGTGTTGTATAAGAAACTCTTTGATGAATCAAAAAAAAATACTGCTTTCAAAAAAAAAAAGCAGTGGCTACGGTTCGGTCCGACCGAACCCGTATTTTTTTTACTTCGGGTACCAGCCATAGATAATATTGCTCACACCCTAACCCTATCCATAACCCTAACCCTAATCCTGAAAAAAAAATTCTGAAAAAAAAAAATTATATATGCCATGTTCCTTATACCCTAATATAATGGTTTTGGCTGGTGCCGGAGCCACTGCGATAAAAAAAAGGACTTGGAACATTTCTTAAGTCTCTGGCAGTCACCAAGAGGGATTTCACGTGATCTGCCATTGTTCGTCGATAAGATTGACGGAAGGTGCGAAGACTACGTTTTGTTTATGGAGATGTTTGATGACCGCTATCTCGATGCTCACTTAACACTTCACACTGGCCGTCAGCTTTCGACTGATGTCGAGATTAGAAGTTGAGTAGAAGAAATAATATAGACTAAGTTATCTTTATTTTTTTATATACACATTGCATATTCTCCCCACTATAACCAAAAATGCATGAAATGGCAATA